>CM040123.1:267657212-268023305 GCA_022559845.1 Amorphophallus konjac | reverse complement strand
GGTGTGCGAGAGGCTGTGAGAGAAGGCCGGGTAGTGAGAGAAGGAGGCGTCCAGGGGCCTGGACGCCTCCACTGTTTCTTTTTCTTTTTGTTTATTTATTTATTTACGTAAATAATAAAATAAGTTTAAAAAATAAGGAGGCGTCCAAGGCCTAGGACGCCTCCATAATAATATATATATTATATATATTTTTTTTATTTTTGGTTCTTGGATTTTTTTTTCGAAAAAAGAAATAAAGAAAATAGGAAGGAGGCGTCCAGGGGCCTGGACGCCTCCAAAAAAAAATATATATGTATTTTTTTTAAAATAAAATAAAATAGTATATACAGTGTTATTGTTGATTACTGTTCATGATGCTGATGTGTTCTTTGTTGGTTTTGTGGTTTGCAGGGCGTGATGAAGGGCCGGATCAGCTGGTCCTTGGTGGTGGCAGCATACCGTGGGCTGCCGGATTTTCAGAGGGCGCGTGTAGACGCCATGGGCTTTGGAGCTTTCCTTAGGATCGAGCCCTTCCGGCTCGACCTTCCTCTTATCCAGGCACTGAGGGAGCGGTGGCACGCACCGAGCCGGGCGTTTCTGATGCCCTGGGGGCACATGGTGCCGTCACTGGAGGACGTGGCTCGGATCACCGGGCTACGAGTTGACGGAGAGGCAGTCAGCGGGGTCACCTACCCCGACTACCGAGAGAGTGCCCTGGACCTGCTGTGGTTAGAGACGAGCGTGACTGATAGAGACAGCAGGGTAGTCGGCCGAGTGGAGATCATGGAGGCGCTCGGATTCGTCGACCCGCGTCAGCGGGTTAGCGAGACTGGAGCAGAGTTCTTGGCTCGACTGGAGGGGGATGCTCGTGCTGCTTTCACCCAGGACCCGAGCGAGCGGGAGCTGGTGGATCTAGACCTTCGGAGGTTCCTTTTCTTCTTCCTGGGCCGCCTTCTGCTGGGGACGAAGGGGGATGGCATCCACTGCCGTTTCCTCGGGATCTTGGCGGATCTGGACAGAGTGGGGCACTATGCGTGGGGAGCGGCTCTGCTTGCCCATCTGATTGCCGATCTCTCCCAGACTTCGGAGAAGGAGACGACAGTCAGCGGCTTCGCACCTTTCCTCCAGGTAAACATTTTATTTATGCATTCTCACAGTTAAATATGCAATTATTATACTAATGATGTATGATGGATGCAGGTGTGGAGCTATTACTATTTCCCGATGGGGAGGGCTAGGCATGGGAACAGGAGGGCCGTGCCTCTGGCGCGGCAGTGGAGGCCGGTCGTGGTTGCAGCACCCCACGGCTACCAGCTGGCGTCACTTCGTCGGGAGCTGAGCGAGTATCCCGAGGCCATGGTATGATGCGTATGATTTTTTTTTGTGTTTATGCATGTGACTGAATGGTAACTAACATGATGTATGTATGGTGATGCAGGTGGTGTGGAGGCCCTACCTGGGCATGGGCGATGCTGGCCAGCCCTGGGTTGTAGCGGGTCTTCCTCGCTTCAGGCGGGACGTGTGGGTCCATTGCCTGAACGAGATTGAGCCGCTGCGGCTTAGACTGGTCATGAGGACGTTGGGGCTGGCCCAGGAGTGGGTAGACGTAGATGCGCCGGCCCGCATTGGGCGGAAGACCAAGGGGAAGGCGAAGATCGTGGACTGGCGTACGCGCTTCCCAGCACAGTACCAGGACTGGCAGCAGGGCGGGGTCCCAATAGTGTCCCACGTACAGGACAGCACAGACTACATGAGACGGTACCGAGCTACGTACGGGGACCGCCTCTCCTTGGGTGGTATGGCAGGGGTAAGTGAAATGAAACTGCTCCACCTTTCTATATGTATATGCATGGGATACTAACTTATGTGTAATGCAGGATGCTCGTGATACCATGATTGTCGACCTGCGGGCCCAGTTGGCGGACGCCAGGCGACAGTTGGTGGCCATCCGACAGGAGTTGGAGATCCTGGTGAGTTTATGCAATGCATTTTTTGTGACCTGGATTTTTGATGCTTAGCCTTTGACTGACGTTTGCCCCGTGTTTCAGCGGGCCCACCAGACAGCGGCAGCCGCGATGGCTGGTGGAGCGGGTTCCAGTTCGCGGGGCCCTCCTCCGGAGGTTTCTGCCCTCCAGGAGCAACTGGCGTACGCGGTGGCTCGGGCTGAGGAGGCCGAGCGTGACCGCGAGACTCGAGTGAGTGCTTGCTTGGCCGCGACCCTTTTCTAGCTATTTTCCTTCTATCACTGTTCTCTTACGGTGCATGCGTGTCTTGACAGGTGGCCGAGATCCGAGAGTCCCTGGCGCGTGCTGTTCGTGCTGAGCAGGAGCGCGATGCCCGGGTGGCAGAGCGTGACGCCCGGATTGCGGAGCTAGAGGAGGAGCGGCGACGGGAGGCTGAGGAGCTTCCTCGCGACGTAGTGGATCTGCGGATCGCCCTCGAGCTGTCGAGGAGAGAGGCGATGAGGGAGAGAGAGGAGAGGGAGAGGGATAGGGAGAGCGTGGAGAGAGAGAGGGAGAGGGATAGGGAGAGAGAGAGGGAGGAGCGACAGCGGGATCAGACCGAGAGGAGGGCTCTAGAGGCCCAGCTGCTGGAGCTCCGATTGAGTCTTGGCACGGCGGAGGGGAGGCTTCGGGAGAGCGAGGAGCGGTACCAGAGGGCGAAGGAACGCGGGGCGCGACTTCGTCAGTCTGGTTCTTTTTCCATGGGCAGCTACCTGGTTTCTTCGGCCGAGGAGCGTCGTCGCGCCTTCGAGGCTAGAGTGCCACCGCAGGGCGAGGCGAGCACGGCTTCTCAGGGTTCACAGAGGTCGCGGAGGCCCCCTAGGGATCTCCGTCAGAGGAGGGAGGAAGGAGATGACCAGGAGGGTGACGGTGAGAGTTAGAGAGTTGCTTGTACGTCACCCTTCTCACTGTATGATGTACTTTCGGCTATTATATGAAATGGAAATGGCTTTTGTGTTGTGTGTACTTTTCTCTCTCCCACACTTTCTTTTTTTGCACTGAGTTGTCCCTTGAGGCACGCTCCGCGAGACCTTGCCCTGAACAGCGGGGAACTATGTTTTGCACGGGGGGATTTTGTTTCCTTTCCCCCCTTTTGGGCGCGTCCAGGGGCGAGGACGCGTCTTAATCCTTGATTTTAAATTTAAAGCGACGGGTGGTCCTTTCTTCTCCCGTGCCTTACCCGCAAACGAGCCCGCCTTCCGCCGAAACGCGCTTGCCCCTTTTTCGTCTTCCTCCTCTTTTGATCGATGGAGTTCGGTGGGCCCGACCGTGGTGAAGGTGGAGAGGGACGAGGAAATCCTCGCCCAAGGAGGGACGCGCCCGATCACGGAACGGTGTCCATGGAGGAGGAAGGGCCGCTTCGGGCCCCCGAGGGACCCGAGGGGCCCGATGGCGTGGCAGGAGGTGAACACGGTCCGGTAGGTCCTCCGATCTCTTCCTCTTTTAATTCATTTTGGGTTTTGAAGCGAGCCGCGCGAGGAGGAAAGGGTTCGGCGAGTGTTGCACTCAAATGATGGGAGCGTCCTAGACAGGGGACGCGTTCCTTTTGACTGATATGGGACCCCTTTCTTGGTGCAGGACATGGCAAGGACACTGGGCCTGGCCGATGAGTGGGCGAGTGCGGACGAGCCGAGCCGCGTCAGGAAGGAGAGTCGCGGCAAGGCGAGGCTCGAGGACTGGCCCGTACGTCTCCCTGGACAGCAAGGGGGTGTACTGGTGCAGGACAGTGCCGACTTCCTGCGGCGGCAGAGAGAGAGTTACGCGGGGCTTCCCCAAGCTGGGGACACGCGTGGCATCGGCGGCTCGCGCGCCCAGCTGTCAGAGACTAGGCGGCAACTGGCCGTCGCTCAACATGAGCTGTCGCTCCTGGTAAGTTACGTGCCGCCCTTTTAACTTCAGATTTTGGAGTTTCACTGACGGCCGTTGTTTATTTTGTTCCAGCGTGCCCAGCAGACAGTGACGGCGGGGATGATTGGTGGCACATCTTCCAGTTCCTCGGCCCCTTTTCTCGAGATTGCTTCCCTCCGGGAGCAACTTGCCGGTGCGGTGGCCCGTGCGACCCGGGCGGAAGAGGAGCGTGACGCCTGGGTGGCGACTGTAGCGGAGCTGCGGCATCGTGGTGAGGAGAGACCTTCTCCAGACATCCTGGAGTTATGGGTTCTTCTGCAGATGATGAGGAGAGAGGTAGAGAGAGAGAAAGCCGAGAGAAGGTCCGAGCGACAGCGGGATCTGACCGAGAGGAGGGCCTTGGAGGCCCAAGTGAGGGAGCTCCAGCTGGGCCTTCAGGCCGTCGTGCAGAGGCTAGGAGGGATGGAGACGCGCTACGAGAGAGCGCGAGAGTTCGGGGAGCGACTCCGCCAGTCCGGTCGCTTTGCCGCCAGTGGCTTCTTCGCCACGCCAGGGGAGGAGCAGCGAGTCACTGCTGGGAGCAGGCGCCCAGAGGCGAGGCAGGTGCTACTGCACGGGGATCCTGGAGGCTTCTGAGGGACCCTCACCTCGGGGGAGAGGAGGAGAGTGCCCGGAGAGATGAGTGATGGTGAGGATTGGCGGGCTAGTGGACCCGTCACCTCTTTATGTTTATGATGTTTTTGACAGCTTATGTAGAATTATGAATGGAGTGATTTGATTTTCTGATGCTTGTTTGTCCTCTTGTGCGTTCCTTCTTCCCTACACTTCTTCTCCTTTGCACTGTTCCCATGTGACGGATCTGTCGAGACTCCGCCTCGAGCGGAGAATCACGTCTTATTGTGACCATTTTCCACGGGAATCTGCCGTCGAAGTCAATACTGACGGCCCTAGTTCCTTTTCCCGGATGTTGTGCCAAATTTTGCGGGCGTCCTCCAAAACATGATAGGGTATCCCTAGACAACATAGGGGCTATTCGTCCTATTCTTCGTCCAGTCAATCACCCTGTGCGAGCGGTGAAGCGACACATGGGGCCGCTTGGCCGGTGTCTTATTGCGAGGGCTACCATCGACAGGTGATGGAGGTAATCTTGGCCCGCACTCCTTCCATTTCTATAAATTCTTGTCCCTTTTATCTTCCCAGGTATATCGAGGAATAACTCGAGGAGCACAAGTTCTTACGGGAGAGGAGGAGTTCAAAATTCTGAGAGTTGGATGGAGGGCGAATCTTCCCATTCCTCGAAGAGAAGCAGGTCCAGTGGTAGTAGTTCCAGGAGGCTTTCAGACTTTGAAGGGCACTTCAGCGAAAGGGCCCAATCACAACTCGTAAGCCAAGTTTTCTTGCCCTTTTCTCATTTTTTCTTCCTTTCTTCTGACCAAATCTCACCCCCATTCCTTGTATGTGTAGGTTGTGATGAAATCACAAATCTTATGGGAGTTGGTAGTAGCAGCGTACAGGGGCCTCCCAGATTTTCAGAAGGCGAGGCTAGACGTGATGGGATTTGGTACCTTCCTTCGGATCGAGCCGATCCAACTTGACCTAGTCCTGATCCAAGCCTTGTGTGAGAGATGGGACCCAGTGAGCCGGGCATTCCTGATGCCCTGGGGGCACATGGTGCCCAGCTTGGAGGATGTGGTCCGGATCACAAGCCTGAAGGTAGAAGGCGAGGCAGTGACCGGAGTCACTTACGCGGACTACAGAGAAGGTGCCCAGAAGTTACTGGGTTTGGACCTAGATGGTCGGAAGAACAGGTCGGTAGCTAGGGCGTCCCTCATGGATGCATTAGGGCTCACCGACACTCGTCGGCGGGACGACGAATCCTCAGAAGAGTTCATGGAAAGGATGGAAATAGGATGCCGTGCCGTGTACTGCACAGATTTCGGCAACTGGGAAAGATGTAACATAGATTTGAGGAGATTTCTCCTCTTCCTTTTGGGGAGATTGGTACTGAGCTCGAAAGGGGATGGTATCCAGTGTTGCTTCCTGGAGCTACTGTCAGACCTTGAAAGAGTAGGGTATTATGCCTGGGGAGCCGCCATGCTGGCACACTTGTTTGCAGGCCTATTCCAAGAAACGGATCGTGAGATGACTGTGAGTGGTTTCACACCATTCATCCAGGTATTTTTTTTGGTTTTGCTTGTTTTGTATTTTTTTTGTTGTTTTCGCAAGGTGCTGATGACCTGCGCCGAGCAGTTATGGAGCTATTATTACCTCCCTATGGGGAGAGCTCGACTTTGGCGACCCGTGATGGTGCCGCTAGCCAGGCGGTGGGAACCCGTCATGAGTGCGGCACCCCTAACCTACCAACTGATGGTGTTAAGGCGGGAGCTACAGGAGTTCCCTACAGCGATGGTAAACTGGAGACCCTACTCAGACATGGTCGATGCCAACCAGCCGTGGGTTCTAGCAAGTCGTGCCCGGTTCGGACGGGAACTATGGATGCACTGCCTGAATGAAATTGAGCCGCTTCGGCTACGATTAGTTATGAGGACTTTAGGACTGGCTCAAGAATGGGTGGATTCAGCTGCGCCACCTCGTGTCGGGAGAAAGACGTGGGGACCGGCGACTTGCATTGACTGGCGCGTGCGATTCCCCGAACAGTATGAGGACTGGCAACGGGGTGGCACGATTGTAGAATCACAGGCGCGGGACAGCGAGGACTACTTGCTTCTATATAGGACAAAGTACGTAGAACGGTTCCAACCCCGGGGACTTGTGGAGGTAGGTTTCCCCTTTTTCTCTTCTCTTCTTTCTCCTTTTCTTGGTTTTTTTGGTAAAAATGCTGACTTGTAAGGCTGCAGGATGTCCGGGATGCCATGATAGCGAATTTACGAACTCGCTTGGCAGAGGTGGAACAACAGTTGGGCGATGCCCGCGGAGCTACGAGCGCCTTGGTAGGTGTACAGTACGTTCCTAGTTAAAACCCCAGATTCCAGATGTTGGCTGCTAATTCACATGGTCGCAGCATGCCCAGATTGGCGCAGCCTCCCCAGCGATGGGAGTAGGTGATGCCTCTTCCAGCTTGTGGATTCCCACCTCAGAACTTGACTCGCTTCATGAGCAACTTGCTCATGCCACGCAGCGTGCTGCGGAGGCAGAAGGAATGCTCCGTATACAGGTAAAAGTTTCAGCGTTGAGTTCTCTTTGTTTACGCCTTATCGCGTATCTGAGATGGTACACTCGGCAGGAAAAGGAGACGGAAGAAGTGCTTGCCCAAGCTACGCATAAGGAGGCTAGGATAGCAGAACTGGAGAGGGAACTGCGGCGTCATCCTGATGACGACTCATCTAGGGATGCTATAGAACTGGGGATCACTCTCCAGTTAGAGAGGGAAGACCGTGAGAGAGAACGGGCAGAGAGGGAAAGAAACGCAGAGAGAGAAAGAGCCAACAGTTTGGCTGAAAGGGAGGAGCGAAGGGCCATGGAGGCCCAACTATTCGAACTCCGAATCGGCCTTGGTCTTGCTGAACAGTGGCTGAGAGATGGTGAGGAGCGCTACCGAAAAGCACGAGAGCGTGGCTTTCGTGTTGGTAGCTTCTCTGCTGCTTTCGTGGATCAACGTCGGGATGTGGGAATAGGAAGAGGAGTACAGAGCGGCAGGAGTACCGCTTTTCGTAGTTGGGTAGCACCTTTGAGAGTGTTTTGCCCGGAGAGTAGTGGGACGAGTAATGCAGAGAGAGAGGACGGAACTTGATGTAAATTTTTTTGGTTTTTTTGGAATAAAACACAAGGTTTGGTTTGTTTGTTTTTCACCTTTGCTTCAGTTACCTGAATCCCTGCACATATCACTGAAACAAACAAATCAGAATTTCTGTTCTGACTTGGCCCCTTGCTCAATAAGCAAATGGTCACTGTGACTGTCCTTGATAACTGGTCAAGGGGGCAAGCCTTTATTTAACGAAGGCAAGGGAAAGATGCGGTGATGATAAATGCGACAGGCAAGCATACGAATGCAAGCGATATTAAAAAGTGAGATGCTGCACGCAAATGTAATCATGCAAAATTGATTTGTTTTCTTTTTTTTTTATATTTGATTTTTTTTTTTGTTTCATCATAAAAAGATTTTTTTTGTTTGCAAATATGTACATTTCTCTTTTCTATTTTTTTGTGCTTTTATCATTTCAATTTTTTTTATTGCTAACGCCCGACAAGCACCCAAATGGCACCTAACCTACGTGAGACAGGGGTTTCTTACTAACCTCCCAGGTATCTTAAGTGCACATCTAGGTTGATTTGGGCCTCTAGACCCCTCGAATGACGATCCCGCCGGCTAAGACTTACCCTGATGACAATACCGTCATGCCATGCTTAGGCTCCCAGTTGCTTCCGACCACAGGGATTCACCCAAAAGGTGTTTGAGGTAGATGATTTGCCCGACCCGGGTCTGTTTCCTCACAACTCTAGATGGTATAAGATGGAACACCCTGGAACCCTAACGACCAACCGCGCGACGCTGACCCGGAATCAGACGCCGTCGCACCCATAGGTGACGCGCTTGCATTGGCCTAAGCCCGAGGTTAAACAAGAAGACATCAAGGTGGTAAACAGGGGTCTTGACCAGCCAGAAACACAGAGACTCCTTCGCAGCGATAGCTTTTGCTTTTCAAAGTAGGCAACCAAAATGTGTATATTAAAATAAGGTCGCAGACCCTGGGCAGTTTTCACCTTTCAGAAACTCCATCGAACCTTCATCTTTAGAGGGAGAAGGAAGAGCGTAGGGGATAAACCTCCTGAGAGGACCGGCAAAGCCGTTAACCCGGCGAGCGAATAAGGGCCCATTAACTCTTTCCTTTCGGACAACTTCGGACCAAATCTCGAGCATTTACATTCCACGGTCCCCCTTTGTGGATTCAGACTTTTGCTTTGAGGGGTTCCGTTTATCGTACCAGGCACGGTCACGACCAGGCTTTTCTCTTGATTTTGATTTTGTATTTCTTTCTGTGAGGGAGATATAGTCGTTTGACGTTGGTGGGCTCCCTCTTCGTATGCCTGCGGGGACACTGCCCTCTTCTCGTGCTCTGATCGATGCTCGAGGAAATGGGTCCTACTCTTGCCTTTGGGGTTTGAGTTTTGGTTTCTCATGCTCAGCGTTTTAAGGGCGCCGACTGTCTCATTTGGTCGAAGAGAAAAGAATAAAGATTACAGCTTCCGGAGATCTTCTAGGTGTGGCCCTACCGTAGGTGATGCTACCGATTTTTTTGAATAAAATACCTAAGTGAGCACATGTTAGCTTCCTTCGAGCGAGCATAGGCCGACGTGGCCGGCCAGGGATCTCCACGGTTCTGGCAAACCAAGACCCGGTGCCTACCAAGCCTTAATGGGCCCTATCCTAACATGAAGGTTAGATGCAGGGACTTAACTACATGGTGCCTGCCAGGCATCGGCATTTTGAATTTTCCATATTTTTAGTGGTTTTCAATATTTCCTTGTTTTTGATGTTTTTTTATCTTTTCATCATTCATTTTTTTTTGTTTTGTGCTAAGGGTAGTATTTCTTAAGATAAAGCCCATTCCAAGGGTGGGATAACTCGGTCCCTTCGGCGTTGATTAGCTTGTAGGCGTTGCCAGGGTACACGGCTTGAATTACAAATGGTCCTTCCCAATTGGGTTGGAGCTTAGAACGCGGCCCTCCAGGTTTGACAAAAATTCTTTTTACGACCATCTCACCGACTTTGAATTTTCTCTCAACGACTTTCTTTTGGTAAAAGCGAGCGAGTCTATTTTGATACACACGTGCGTGTTCGGCGGCGGCCAGCTGCTTCTCATCCAAGAGTTCCAACTGGGCGAGGAGTGAATTACGACGATCGTCGAGGGGAAATTCCTCATCCAATTGTACCCTGAGAGAAGGGATCAGAGTCTCGTACGGGACTACCGCTTCCATACCATAAGTGAGGGCAAATGGAGTCTGCCCGGTGGGGGTACGGATTGAGGTGCGATAGGCCCATAGGGCTTCGATAAGCTTTTCTGGCCAGTCTGAAAACTTACTAGACTCGCAGGTTTTTTTGATGATTTTGAGTAATGTTTTATTGGTGGCCTCCGCTTGACCGTTACCTTGTGGGTAATAAGGCGATGAATGATGCAACGCAATTGCGTACCTTTTACAGAGGTCCTGTAGGTCCTGAGAAATGAATTGTGGCCCATTGTCGGTGACGATCGTGCTTGGGACGCCGAATCTGGCGAGAATGTTCTTCATGATGAACTTGCAGACTGTTGACGCCTTGATCTCCGCGTAAGCTTCGGCTTCGGCCCATTTGGTGAAGTATTCCGTCGCAGTAAGGATGAAAGATTTCTGCTTGGTGAGGGAATTGGGATCACCTAAGGGACCAATGATGTCGAATGCCCACATGGAGAAAGGCCATGGGGAGGATATTGGATGAAGTGAGGAAGATGGTGAATGGATTTTATCGGCGTGAAGTTGACACTTGACACACCTACGGACATAGACAGCACAATCCTCTTCCATAGTGGGCCAATAAAAGCCTTGACGAATGATCTTCTTGGCGAGCATCTGACTATTCACGTGGCCACCGCACACACCCGAGTGCGTCTCTTCTACACATTTCCAAACCTCATCGTCACCAAGACATCTTAACAGAATACCAGTAAGGCTCCTCCTATAGAGTAGACCTCCAATCAATGTGTATTTCTGAGCCACCCTTCTTATGACTTTCTTGTCCTCTGTGGTGGCCCCTTCAGGATAAGACTGATCTTGGCAATATTTGAC
Organism: Amorphophallus konjac; assembly: GCA_022559845.1. NCBI lineage: Eukaryota > Viridiplantae > Streptophyta > Magnoliopsida > Alismatales > Araceae > Amorphophallus > Amorphophallus konjac. The sequence continues at coordinate 268,012,695 of CM040123.1, read as the reverse complement.
AATTTCATAGAACCATGGTTTCTCTTCATCAGCCAGTTCTTCTTCGGCCTCTGCCAACATGAGCTCTCTCTTCTCAAGGATATCTTCCTGCAGGATCTTCCTTGCTATCCTGTCTTTGATGTTTACGTAGGAAGCATCATCGATTGCAGGGGCGTGAAGTTTGTAGATGGAAATGGACTTAAACCATCTTCCTAGAGGGAACCTTATGGATGATGCCAATGAGGCGAGGGCATCGGCGAGAATATTCTGATGACGAGGGATATGAACAAAGATCAGTTTTGTGAACAGTTTGGCAAAGGCAGCAGTGAGTTCTTGGTATGGCTTGAGTTTGGGATCGCGAGTGCGATACTTAGTGAGTACCTGGCGAAGGATGAGTTGACTATCACCTACGACTCGCAACTCAGTGATACGAAAAGAATGAGCAAGTCCTAGGCCAGCTAGAAGAGCTTCATATTCGGCTATATTGTTGGTGACTGGAAATTTGAGCTGGTATGCCAATGGGAATGTGAGGCCTTCCGGCGACAGGAGGGCGATGCCGATTCCTCTCCCTTGAGAATTCAGAGCTCCATCAAAATATAGCGTCCACATTGGCTCATCTGATTGGTTGATGGACATTAGTTCCTCATCTGGAAACTCTGATTGGACGAGATCGAACTTGGGAAGAGGATGGTGAGCGAGATGCTCGGCTATGGCATAAACTTTAATCGCCTTTTGCTGGATGTAGGTGATGTCGAACTGAGAGAGAAAACTTTGCCAGCGTGCTAGCCTATCCGTAAGGACGGCTTTCTCCAGAAGGAATTTGATAGGATTCATCCGAGCAATCAAGTGGACCTCGTGAGCCAAGAAGTAGTGCTTCAATTTCTGCACCACCCAAACGAGGGCAGCATAGGTTTTCTCCATGACGGTGTACTTCTGCTCACAGGGATTGAGAAGTTTAGACAAGTAATAGGTTGCCCGTTCCTTGCCTTCTTCATCAGCTTGTGCGATGATGGCTCCCACGGAGTCATCCAAGACTGAGATGTAAAGGATCAGAGGTTTTTCTGGTTTAGGTGGAATGAGAACGGGTGGACTTGCCAGATATTCCTTCAACCCTTCAAAAGCTTTCTGACATTTAGAATTCCAGTGGAATTCTACTCCTGGCTTGGTCAACTCGTAGAGAGGTCTACACCTTTGTGAATGTTGAGACACAAACCAACGAATAAACTGCAGCCTGCCGATTAGACCTCGGACTTCCCTCAAATTCTTGGGAGGCGGCATATCCCTGATAGCCTTGGCTTTGTCGGGATCTATCTCGATCCCTCTTTTACTCACAATGAACCCCAGCAATTTACCCGACGACACACCAAACACACACTTTTTCGGGTTCATTTTCAATTGGAATTCTCTTGACCTTTGCAAGACCTTAGCCAAAACTTCTGGATGTTCCATCCTGGTCCTTGATTTTACCAATAAGTCATCCACATACACTTCCAGATATATGTGCATCATGTCATGAAATATGGCCATCATCGCTCTTTGGTAAGTAGCTCCAGCATTCTTTAACCCAAACGGCATGACCACGTAACAATATGTTCCCCAAGGGGTAGTGAATGACGTCTTTTCCTGATCCTCTTCTGCCAAACGAATTTGATTGTATCCTGAAAATCCATCCATGAAAGAGAGGGTTTCAAAACCTGCCGTGTTATCAATCAACACATCAATGTGAGGTAAGGGAAAATCATCCTTTGGACACGCGCGGTTAAGGTCCCGGAAGTCGATGCAAATCCTGACTTTCCCATCTTTCTTCATGACCGGGACAATGTTCGCCACCCATTGAGGATAAAGAACGACTCTAATGAACCTGGCTTTGTGGAGCTTATCGACCTCTTCTTTCATTTTCAAAGCCATCTGAGGGTGGAAACGCCTTAACCTTTGTTTTACCGAGATGGACCCTGGTTTTAGGGTTAAACGGTGTTCGACCAAGGTTGAATCCAAACCCGACATATCCTCGTAGCTCCATGCAAACGTGTCCTTATATTCCTTGAGGACCTCAATTAATGCCTCTTCTTCAGAGGGTGGTAGGTTGTCACTTATGAGGATGATTCTAGGGTCTTCCTCAGTCCCCAAGTTGACTTCTTTGGTAGATTCTTCTACGGCGGTTGACGGCTCGTCGAATCTCCTCATTCCGCTAGCATATGCGCCTGCCGCATCCTCATATTCTTCACCCTCATCTTCAGTGGGGCATTCTTCATTCGTGATCTCGTAGACTCCATACCCTTCATCAGATGTACAGTCGCCCTTGCATTCTATTTCGGGTAGCTGGATGGGATTTTCTAACAACTGGGGGATGGCAAGAAGGGCCTGACACCTGGCGGCCAAATCCAGAAGGAATCGACGAGGGATCTGCCTACCCTTGGATTTCTTCCTAGGTAATACCCTTGGCCTATCATTCCTAGATTGACTGAAAATATTTACAGACGAAGAGGAAGATGAGGAGGATGGTGTAGAATGTACAGGAGAAGACCCCTCAGAGGAGGGGTAGAAAAGGTCGCTCATCGGACCTTGGACGGGTGGTCCGCAAGGCGGTACGCACCCGTGGGAGATGTAGGAGGTTTCCTCAACGAAGATGTGTTGTTGGAGAGTTTGAAAATTGACATTTTTTTTTCGTTTTCATTTTTAATGACAAAGCAGTGAAAAGAGATTGGAGGAGAGAGGAAAGTGGTTATGGCTAGAGGATTGTGGGGCTCGTAGAGCAGATCATGGTTGAAGACCTGGCGCGGGTTGAAAAGCCCGCGTAGGTATGTAAGCAAAGAAGGGGACCTGGGAAGATCATCAGACAATTGTCTGGCCCAGGAAGAAGATATCAGCAAAGGCTGAGACGAGTGGATGGAGAGGATGGCGGCTAATGAGCCGTCGACGGCAATGTTGAGGACGGATGAAGATCCGTCGATGACAGAGTCCTTCTGGCGAGGACGAGGATAGTTTGGAACCTTGGCAAGAGTGGTAATATTCTCTGGTATTTCGGAGATCAATGGTGGTCCTTCAAGCTGTGGAGATGAGAACATCCTTTCCAGTGCAACGGAAATGTCCCATATGTCGAACCATTTGTCCCACTCGCATTCCGGATCTTTGATCTTGCCTCTTTTGGTGATCCTCGGACATTTTTCAGCCAAATATACAGCATGTGATCCTCCATATGCTTCTCGTGGGTGATCTCCCATCTGAACAACGGGCCCTCTGTTGAAGTGGTTTGATAGAGTCCACGTGAGGGGCTTCCAATCTGCCTTGAACGGTCCTTTGAAGCCTAGGCCAAACCTACGGTTCGGCCTAATTTCTTTTGGTGGCTTGAGCATACCCTGTAACTGTGCGCCCAGACCTTTTCCCTGTTGATAGCCGATGTTCCTCATAATCTCCCAACCTTTGGAGTGAAAGGGGAGACAGGATGTTGCGGTTGCCCTGACCGGCTCCTGTGGTGCTAGTGGAACATGAGATGGATCACGTACGTCCAGCAGTGACAATATGGGCCGATGAGACGGCCAAACAGAAGGCAGAGAGGTGTTGATAGCATCCACTGTGTGAAGGACCGGTGTACTGACCACTTTAATAATTCTCCCATTGTAAGGAAACTTCATGCACTGATGGTTGGTGGAAGGCACAGCGTCCATGGCTTCGATGTAAGGGCGACCCAGTATAGCCTTGAATGTGGGGTCCATGTCGAGGACATGGAATTCCGTGGGAATTGACATGGGGCCTAGTTCTGCCTTCAGAATAATCATCCCCTGCGGCGGCCTTTTGCTATTGTCATAAGCCGTGACCATGATCGAGGAAGGTCTTATTTGTTCCTCGCCAACCCCACACAACTGAAGAGTGCTCATGGAGATCACATTTATGGATGCACCCGTGTCCACAAGACACGGGTTTATGGATACCCCATTAATTTGTATTGAAATGCACAATGCATATTTCCGAGCTTCCTTGGGAGCGAGCTCGTAGTTGTGGAACATGATGGCCGGTTGTGTGTCTGTTGGGGTCAGGACGGTCGAAATCTTCTCTACGGGGAGGTCTTCATTAACCATGACCTTTTGAAGATATTCCATCAAGGCCGCCTGGTGGGATGTGGATCTTTGAAGTAGCTCTAGGATGGAGATCCGGGCAGGCGTCTTGTCCAAGTGTTTCAGTAGATCATACTGTGTTCCAGGGATAGCTCTTTCTGGTTGTTCTGCATCATCTTTCTCTGGCTGAGATTGCTCGGGATTCTGACTGTTGTGGGGGAAAACCCTGTGGAAAATCCTTCCACTCCGGAGCACCATTGCCTGCGGCTTTTGTACCTCTGTGGGGGTAGCAGTGGGTTTTAACAGGGGTTTGAGGGGTAGTAGTGGAGGAATGGTTGATGAAGCAGGGGTGATAACGGGAGCAGGGATTCTGATGAGGGGTTTGTTTGGTGGAGGCATGGCGGAGGTAGAGGGGATATCGCGCGGATTATGAAGGATAAGGGGTTTGGAAGGTGGAGGTGGAGGTAAGGTTTGAAACGGGTAAAGGTTTTGAGGCGGATGGTGGGTGATGAGTGGTTTTGAAGGCATTAGTGGTGATGTGGTGGAGAAAGACGGGGTTATGTATGGTGGACGGATGATAAGGGGTTTAGAAGGCGTAGGGGTAAATGTGGTAGAGGTGGATGGTAAAGTGGGGGAGTGGGAGAAGGTGAGAGGGTGTGAAGGCGTAGTAGAGAGTGTCGGTTGATAGGAGGTCGGGGTGCGGATGAGAGGGCGTAATGGTAGTGGAAATGGTGAAGGCGATATCGATGCGGGTTGATGAGAGAGAGGTGCTACCCGGGCAAGGTGAGGGGGTTGCATGACGATAGGGTTGGAGGTATAAAGAATGAAGGTACTTTCCTGGTGCCACACCTGCTCTCTCCCGACTTCCGGGAAGGAGGAGATGGGGTTAACCTGATGATTGGGCTGTTGGTGCTCCGGTAGTGGATTCTGGATTATGCCCATGTCGGGCTATTGTTGTGGGGCCTGCTGAGGCTGTTGTTGTTGTGGTGGTTGCTGCTGCTGCTGCTGTTGTAACTGCTGCTGTGGCCTCTGAGGAGGTCTCCTAGCCTTGAGAGCCGCGACGTACCGTCTCATCTCATCCCAATCTATTTGATGTTCATCATTCATATCATGGATGTAATCTTTGAAATGGAAGCAGTAATCCACTGTGTGTCCCGGCTGCCTGTGGTAGACGCAGTATTTGGAGGTATCAACATTGGGGGGCCAGGCGGGCCTTTCTCTGGGTAGGGCGAGTTGGTTTGATGCCATGAGGGCATTAAAAATATCTGCTAAGGTTTCTGGCAATGGTGGATAGTAGGCTCTCTTAGGACCGAGCGGCCTCCTTTGTTGCTGTTGGGGACCATAGTTCCCCGGGGGTGGAACTTGGTTGTACTGAAGCGGTGGTTGTTGTTGTTGAGGTTGTGGTTGTTGTTGCTGGGGTTGGCGTAATGGAGGCATATTATCCTGGGGTGGATTATTTTGGGGTGGAGGACGGAGAGGGAAAGGACCTGGTTGAAGGGGTAGTCGGGGCATTTGTGGAGGCCTTGGGTTGACTGCATAGTTGGCATTGTTGACCGCACTGACTTGCTCATTTGTCACGACCCCTTCTGTGGCTCCGCCCGGGACACCAGCGCCTGTCTTTCTGACCACTTTGGGCTTCGGCGACTCAAACATGTTCATGATGGGGGAGTCTTTTAGCTGGGTTTGGATGTATCGGGCCCTTTCATAGAGTTCCTCCATTGTAGTAAGTTTATTCATGGCGAGGACGTGTCTGAACTGCGGGGTTGCATTAGACACAATCATCTTCACTTGTTCGGGCTCGGAGAGGGTATCCCTTATTCTTTCCGCCAGAGACCTCCATCTATCAGCATATCGGACAAAATCCTCGTCGGGTTTCATCTTTTCGGCCACTAGGTCGGTAATGGAGAGTGAGGGACCGACCCTATCCCTATATTTCTGCAAGAACCTTCTCTGCACTATTTCAAAATTCTCGGCCTCGCGGGGCTCCAGAGAATAGAACCACTCAAGCGCGGGACCATCCAATGATCTCCGAAAGAGGTATGCCAGGGACCTCTGATCGTTTTGCCAATAGGAGGACTCATACATGAAGTCCTTGAGGTGAATGAAGGGGTTGCCGGTACCATTGTATCTGCGGTACGTGGGCATTTCGGAGGGAGGGAGATGAATGACGGGGAGGATTGGCAAAGCAACCTCCGGGGTGGCTTTCACGTCCACCATTCTTCTCAGATTTTGAAACTGCTCGTCCATGCGATTGAACCTATTGAGGAGCGATTGGGCGAGCTCCTCTGGGGGTGAAGGTGGCACTTGCCATTGGGGGAGAAACTGTCTCCCGGAGACTTGAGGGGGAAACCCGGAATGAGAGGGAACTGTCGGACCACCGACAGTTGGCCCTGGCTGAAACGGTGTGTGAGGAACACCGGGAGTTTGAGATTGTGACGGGAATTGGAATGAGGGAGGTTGTTGGCTCGCTTGTCCTTGAAGCGAGGGAGACTGGATGGCTTGCGCCAATGAAGGAGATGGAATGGCCTGCACGGACTCGTGGAGAGGTGCGATAGCCGGAGTTGACTCCTGGGGCGTGGGGGAAACAGATTTCCCCTTTAGAATGGCCTGGAAGGCCCGGAGCTGTTCAGAGGTAAGCTCCGTGTTGGCGAGGACGCCCAGTAAGGAAGTGATATCCTGTGGCGGGGACGTATCCCCGGCAATAACCTGCACCTCCTGCGAGGGGTCATGAGAAGGACCCGAGTCCATAGCATAGACTCGCGGGTCGGCTGTCAAACCACGGCTAGGGTGGTTCTCCTCGGAAGACTCGTGAGACATGCTCACAGTTCTCCCAGAACGCAAAAACATACACTAGCAAGTAGGTAGCAGAGATTATCAAACAAGTGGATGCCTTTACGCCCTTTTTTTTGTTTTGATTTTGATGATTTTTTTTTGTGTGTTTTTAGCGAGATCCGAAGTTCACACAAGAGAGGGACCCTAGTTTATTTTTGTTTCACCGCCGTGTCAGCTAGGGTCTCTCGTCTCACCACGAATGAAATGACTAACTTCGGGGAACTTCAATGGTACAACCAGCCCAGTGAACGAAGAGGAGATTCTTCGATGTCGGGGACTTACGGAGGTCCCAGTGTAGGAGATTCTAGTCCGTTGAGAGGAATTCCCAAACGGAGAGTCCTTCCTTCACCGGGAAAGGGTGATCCTCAAAAAAAATGAAAAAAAGGATAGAAAAGAGGAATGGATGTATGCAATGGAATGCTGACAGATATATGGAGTGGGAAAATAACAGAAATAACAAACATGTAATAAACAAAGAACCAATCAGAACTGACGGTGCTGCCGTGAGCACAACGGGGGCACGCGTGGGCGCCAAGGTGGAGAGGCACGGGTGGTGCCGAACTTGCAAGGGTAGCCGGGAGGAAGCAGTAGAGGTCCCACCGTGATCGCCAATCTGTGAGCGACGTCACGCGGTTCGGAGTTCGATGGTGCGGGGAAGAGGATGCGGAGAGCGCGCGGGCTCTTCTTTTTGTTTGTTTTGCTGTTTGCTGCAACACAGAGATGAGAGAAGAGAGAGAAGGGGCCACCACGGGAGATTGCTCCGGCGGGGCGAGCGGGACAAGTATAATATAGCAAGATATGGGGTTCAAACGGCCATAGCGGGAAGTGACTCGCCGCGACCTCGGGGGGACGGGAATGGTGCAGAAATTAAATAACAAGAATTGAAACGGCCATTGGGGAAGTGACTCGCCGCGGCCTCGAGAATATGAGCAGAATATAGCAGAATATAAAAGAGAATATAAGAACAGAGATTTAAACGGCCATTGGGGAAGTGACTCGCCGCGGCCTCGAGAATATGAGCAGAATATAACAGAATATAGAGAGAGTATAAGAACGGAAATTTAAACGGCCATTGGGGAAGTGACTCGCCGCGGCCTCGATGATATGAGCAGAATATAGCAGAATATAGAGAGAATGTAAGAACGGAAATTTAAACGGCCATTGGGGAAGTGACTCGCCGCGGCCTCGATGATATGAACGAAATATAACAGGATATAAAGAGAATATGAGAACAGAAATTTAAACGGCCATTGGGGAAGTGACTCGCCGCGGCCTCGATGAAAGGATGTGATCGCCAGGGGCCGAAAGACCCCAAAATAAGAAAGTGATCGCGCCTACCTCAAGAGCGGGAGATGGCGGGTTGCTTCTTCCTCTCCTTCCGGCCGGCCGACGGAGAGGGCTTTCCTCGGCTACCCTTGCAAAACAACGACAAACAAATGACAAGTGGCTTAGAAAGATGAATGTGTAGTATTCATATCCTTGCAATAAAAATGATGAAATAACGGGAAGACACACACCTGGTTGGTGTTATCTTTTAAACCCCTCTCGGACTCGAGTAGGAGGAAAATGAGATGATGGATGCGAGATGATGAATGCAAAGAACTATGAAGAAAAGGAAAGAGTTGGCTTATTGGATGTGCCGGTGGTGAAATTCGGCGGAGCTCCGGCAGCGTGGGGACGACGTAGAAGCGCGGTGGATGAAGACGACCTTCCTCTCGCGAGCGTGGGCACCCGAGAAGCCGGCAGAACCTCCACCTACAAAAGACCCCGCGGGTTAGAAAAATGACTCCGTAGCCTCTGGGCTCCGGCAGCCTATCGGATCACTGCTTAGCTCCCCTAGAACTGAGGGGGTGGGCCTCTATTTATAGAGCTCCGGAAGGTGGAGGCGTCCAGGACCCTGGACACCTCCATCAGGGCCGAAATAATATTTTATTCTATTTTATTGATTTTTTTTGGAATACTTTTGTGGGGGCGTCCAGGGTCCCGGACGCCTCAAGTAGGTCCACCGAAAACCGACGACGGCCGCACGCGGTTCGGCACAACGCGTGGTTTTGTGAGCGACGCCTCGTGATTCAGAAATGGGCGCGTCCAGCTGACCGGACGTCTCTATATTTGGCTTTTTTCACACACGACAACCCGTCGTTCGGTGGCCGGCGCCCGTGAGGGAGTTGATGGAGGCGTCCAGAGGCCTGGACGCCTCCAAAAATATGTTATTTTATTGGTTTTCTTGTCGTTTTATGATAGGGCTGGCATTTTAATTTTTTATTTGTTTTTTATAGAGGCGTCCAGAGGCCTGGACGCCTCTATTAATATATATATATATTTATTTATTTTTTGTTTTTGTATGCCAACTGGCATTTTATACTTTTTTTATATTTTGTTTTTATGGAGGCGTCCAGGGGCCTGGACGCCTCCATTAATTATTTTTATTTTTATTTTTTTTTTTTCTATGCCAACTGGCATTTTACACATTTTTTATTTTTGTTTTTTTTGATGGAGGCGTCCAGGGGCCTAGACGCCTCCATTAATATATATATATATTATTTAATTTTGGGCCCTGAGAAAACAATAAAATAAATTAAAATTATGGGGGCGTCCAGGGGCCTGGACTCCCCCATTAAGACCCACCCGGGTCCTCGGATTAGGCGTCGGCAGCCGCCCGGTAGACACCCTTCTTGGTTCCGGAACCTTTTGATGCGTCTGACTGGTGTTGATGCCGTCCGAATGCCGTGATGAGACGATTCCGGATGCCGAAAAGGGCGAAAGAAGACTCAAGAAAAGGAAGTACTCAAGTGATTCGAAATGCGTAAGCCGTCGCGGGGCGTCGTATAGTAATATGAGACTTCCTCAGGAGACGTCAGGAATGGCGTGTCTACAATATCCATGTTGAAAAAGTATGTACACGACCCATCACACATTATTGAACATGGAGATCTGGTGATCAATAAAGATCTCACATATGAACAGAAGCCTATGAAAATCTTAAATCGTGAAATACGAGCTCTAAGGAATAAGGTTATGCCCATGCTTAAGGTGCAATGGAATAAGAATTCTGAACACGAAGCGACATGGGAGACCGAGGAATCTATGAAGAAACGATTTCCCGACTTGTTCTAAGAGGTATATACTCTACACTCTCCGCGTGTATACAGAATATGCAATTGAATTTGGGGACCAAATTCTTTTTAAGTGGTGGAGGGTGTAGCAACCCTGACAACTGAATATTTGAAATGAATTAAAACATATATATTATAGAAGTAATACAGATAATAAGAATAGGGTTAATTAGACGAAATAAAACATATTACAAATAACGCCTCTTAGTAAGGCGTTAATTTAAAAAGAAACGCCTCTATATACGGCGTGACTAAAGAAAGGACGCCCTGACCTGACGGCGTCAAATTCCAACGCCAAAGACGGTAAGCCAATAAACGCCCCAATCTTGGGCGTGTTTTAGAAACATGAAACGCCCTTCCTCAAGGCGCTTCTTAAGACACGACCTGCACAAGGTCGTCAATTAAAGAATCGACGACCTGACCAAAGGCGTTAATTCCATTCGGGAACCGTTCGACCCATAGCTTATCCAGGGAAAGATTAACCTAATCTAGTAAGTGTCTATTAGAGTAAGGACTCTATTAGGGATATGTTACCCTCAATCAAACACTACTTTTGTTAGGACTCCAAAATCCTATAAATAGTCTTGATCGAACAAACCCTAAACCTATTTGACCAGTCGCCTGCTACGGTAAGTTGAAGAACAGTGAGTTTTTCTGATAGTTCTCTTCCACGATGCATGAAGAATATTGATTATTCTTCTCCTCCTATTAACAGGTTAAGAGGCTCTACGTTTTGAGGAACAAGAGTTCTTCATCCGTGTGTAAGTACCCCTTCCTCTACCTACAGTCCAGGGATTTCAAGAAAACTAATATCTTCAACCTATCCTCTGTAGGGTTCATCCACCTTGCTGCTGTTACGATTATTTAGTTTGAAGTTGAGGCTTCGGAGGCTAGGCTTCTCAAGTTCTTCACGTTCCATCTTGTTCTTCTCATCAAAGCCCTTCACCGGTCATATCCAAATCAACCATTAAAGGTAGGTTTTCTCAAGTTATTGTAGCCCAAATGAAAATAACGCAAGATATATGTATAAGCATGGCATGCATACAGTTTTATTTTCATTTCTGGAATATTATTGAAAGAAACGCCCCTGTCAAGGGCGCTAATTTACAAGAAACGACCCTGTCCAGGTCGTCAATTTCATATTTGACGCCCTGCACGCAGGCGTTACTTTCATGAAAATCGCATGTAATTAATAATTGATCCTGTTTAAAAATTCATTAAATATGAGATATCGATTCTAATATCTTACATGACTCTACCTATGAAATTCTGCTAATTTTCCTGTCATGACCATGTATCATGTCTCTTGAAATTTTATTCCTGAATTCCTTGAATTCACGACCTAGACTAGGTCGTTTGCCATATGTTAACGCCCCCGATCAGGGCGTGAATCTGAAAGGTAACGCCCCTTCCTAGGGCGTTTATCAGTTAAAATCCTGAAATTTATCTATTCTGAAAAATAGAATTAAATAGTAACGCCCCTGCCCAGGGTGCGTTTTTGATAATTCCTGAAATTTATTTTATCCTGTCCAAAATTATAAATAGTAAGACGCCTTCTGGTATAGTCATCAAATCATGAAGAAACACCCCTTCCCAGGGCGCTTTTTAGATAAATTACTGAATTATTGAAAAATCTGTAAAATGGAAACATATGTAAACGCCCTTCTGTTAGGCGTTATTTACTTGAGAAACGACTTGGCATAAGTCGTTATTTTACTGTAAAAATGATTTTTATCCTGATTCTGTTAACCGATGGTTTCATATTATATAATATATATATCGGCACTATTCTCCACTCCGTGAGTATAGTCCCACTTTTCACGTTGTTTCATCGATCACACTCAACTCTCATTGACATACAAGCTCTCCATTGGACATTCCGTTCCTTTGGACTAGCGAGTTAGTCATAGAGACCTCCGTAAAACTCCTCGTAGCCTTGGATTCCCTCAAGGCCGACTGAGCTGGTTGTACCCTAAAAACCTATTACACAATTAATGCCATGTCAATCTAAAGAAACATGGTATACCAGCCCTTATGATTATACAAAGAGTATATCATAAGAAATTCCTTAATGGGATGATGATATCATGCCATATCATGCCATTCTTGTGAACCTCAATTCTATGATAAGAAAGAGGGTATCTTACCTTTGATATACTGTTCTTGTGGACCTCAATTCTATATAAAGAATGTCCATATTGATTTGTCATGGTACCCAAGTTAAAGGAACCATATTCCACCTAGTTTTATCGATATCGTGATTATACCGTTATTATCGCCATTCTATGTCCTTTGTCATATTTTGGACTCTATTCTATCAAAGTTGTCATACGTGTCTACCAGCTTGACTATTGAAATTCTATGTTGGCTATAAAACAAGAGTGGATGTCAAAACACATGATAAATGCCTGCGCATATAGGGCCCGATCTGGTCCTGGGAGGAGCACCCGAAAGTACTTGTGCCCATGGGAGTTAAAATGATAAGGTATCTGGCATTATACCGAGTACTTGACTTGCTTGATTGGACATTCCACACACATCTTGTACTTGAATCGTACTTGGCTTGACATGAAATGCGTGGCCCGAAAAAGGGTAACTTACTTGCTTGATACATGATAGCCAAAGTTCTTGACATGGCTTGTTAAACGTACTTGCTTGAATATCTTGAATAACTTGTTATCTTGTTGAAAGTTCATGATTAAGTTCATCTTATTTCTTTGATATTACATTCTCTCTATCTTGTCGTTTTATGCGAGCATGCATAGCTTTATTGCAATCATGAAAGATGTAATTACTTAAACCCCTTGCTAATGCTTGAGATATAATTTCCTACTGAGCGTTAGCTCATTCCGTTTGTCCCTTTGTACTTTTCAGGTAAATCCGACGATGACGGAAGTCAATCGGATGGGAATATTCAAGAGTGAAAGTGATAGAGCTGCTCAAGTGTCGTCTAGTTGTTTCTATAGTTTTCTTGAGTCAACTATGTACTTTTCTTTTTATTAAACAGAGTATTGGATTTATAATAGTCTATTATAAAGGAATAAAGGATTGGGTTATCTTGGTATTTTGCGCATCTCTGTCTTTGTGTCGAATACACGACCACTCTGATTGACATGATTGATATAGACACGTCGCGCACCTCCGGGTATCTTCCGCGCTCGGGGCGTGACAGTCCGGCTATAACCAGATATGGATCGCGGAACATGACCGGATCCACACTGCCTTCTGAACTCCCAAGGGCATTTACCACTACAAGAGGATGCCATTTGGATTAAAGAACGCCGGCGCCAACTATTAGTAGGTGATGACTAGAATATTTGATGAGCTGCTCTACCATAAGGTCGAGTGCTACATAGATGGCCTGGTAGTTAAAACCAGAAAGAAAGAAGACCATCTGCAGGACCTCTGAGTAGTCTTTCAAAGGCTAAGGTAGTATGAATTGAAAATGAACCCTATGAAGTGTGCGTTCGGAGTATCGAGCGGGAAGTTCTTGGGTTTCATTGTCAGATACCGGGGAATTGAAATAGACCCCGCAAAGATCAAAGCAATTTAGGAATTACCTTCGCCAAGGAACCTCTCCAAGCTGAGATCTCTTCAAGACCGCCTGGCTTACATCCGGCGATTCATATCTAATTTGTCGGGGTGATGCCAGCCCTTTCACAAGATGATGATGAAAGATGTTCCCTATTATTGGGACAAAGATTACCAGGCAACCTTCGATAAGCTCAAAGACTATCTGAAGACTCCTCCAGTGCTGGGCGCACCGGAGAAAGGACGGCCACTGGTTTTGTACATCGCAGCCACATATAACTCCCTGGGGGCAATGCTAGCCCAGAACAATGAAGAAGGGAAAGAGCAAGCCCTCTACTACCTCAGTCAAATATTTGTCAGAACTAAGGAGAAATACACCCACATTGAGAAGATCTGCTTGGCACTGGTCTTCCCCATCAAGAAACTCCGACACTACATGCTGTCACCATGAGATTAAGCTGATCTCCAAGGTGGATCCGCTAAAGTATATCATGTCCCAACCGACACTCAAAGTTCGTTTGGGCAAATGGGCGGTGATCCTTATGGAGTTTGATATCTCCTACATACCACAAAAGGCCGTCAAAGGCCAAGCTATCGCAGACTTCTTTGCTGAGCATCCAGTACCTGAAGACTGCCCGCTGGAACCAGAGCTTGCTGAAGATGAAACCCTAGAGGTCGGCCAGGTGCAGCCCTCTTTATGGCAGCTGTATTTTGACGGCGCCTCCAGAATTGACACCTCAGCTACTAGATCAGCCAGAGTCAGAGCGGGGGTAGGCATAGTCCTGGAATCTCCCGAAGGAGAAGTCATATATACATCTTGCTCAATAAACAAGCCATGCACAAACAATGAAGCAGAATATGAAGCCCTCATAATCGGGTTGCAGATTGCTCTGTCTATGGAGATCCAGATGTTGGAAGCATTCGGAGACTCCATGCTAGTCATAAAATAGCTAGAGGGAGAGTTCGAGGTGCGGAAGCAAGAACTCCTCCCTTACTATCAACTGGCCCTCCGATTGATGGCGAGATTCTACTTCATCAAAATCAAGCATGTTAATCGAGGACAGAATGCTCAGGCGGATGCCCTCGCAAAGCTGGCTAGTTCTTTGACAATCCCGCCAGACACAAGCCTAAATATAGCCGTGATCAACCGTCGCCAGGTCCCCATTATGATGGAGGTTCTGGCCGATGAACAAGAGGATGAAGCGGCAGCTGTAGAAGAAGTTCAGCAGCCCGATTGGCGGGAGCATCTTCTGCGTTGGTTCCAGCACCAAGAACTTCCAAAAGAAAAAGAACAAAGAATGAAGCTCTTAAGGATCAAGGACTCTTACGAGATGAGAAGCGGGACCTTGTTCCGAATAATGGCTGATGCCTGAAGGAAAGTCCTGGTCCGGTGCTTGTCTCTGGCAAAAGCCGGGCAAGTAATGCAAGAAGTCCATGTCAGGTCAGCTGGAGCACACCAGGCCAGGCCGAAGATGAAAATTGAAATAAAGAAATTGGGCTATTATTGGCCCTCCATGTTTGATGATTGTTGCAAGTTCGCTAAAGCTTGCCAAAAATGCCAGGAGCACGCCAACGTGTCCAGGAGACAGCCAGTGCTGCTACATCCCACCCTACCAAGTTGGCCGTTCGCCCAATGGGGCACGGACGTGGTGGGGCCACTACTAGCATCTTCGTCGGGGTGCAGATATATCTTAGCAGCCACATATTACTTCTCCAGATGGGCAGAAGCAGTTACACTAAAGGATGTAACAGGGGAACTGGTCGCAAGATTCTTCCGGCAAAATATAATATTCCGGTTCGGGGTTCCCAGTCGAATTATCTCTGATAATGGCAGCCACTTCAGAAATCAGAAGGTTTATTGACTGGCTGATAAATATAAGATTGACTGGAGGACCTCGTCCTCCTACAACCCTCAGGCCAATGGGCTTGCAAAAGCCTTCAATAAAACACTATGCACACTGCTAGCAAAGACTGTCAACTCTAATAAAAAGGACTGGGAAGAAAGAATGTACGAAGCGCTGTGGGCCTATCGTACAGTCTATAAAACCCCAACCGGTTGTTCGCCTTTCTCCCTCATATATGGGTCAGAGGCTGTGGTGCCGATTGAGTTGGAAGTCCCCTCGCTGCGAGTTGCCATCCAGCACGGTTTGGCTAGCGGCGAACAGACCAATACAGAAAGAAGATTGGAAGAGCTTGTCGAGCTTGAAGGAAAGCGTCTCTGCGCGCAACAAAATATTCAACTCTACCAAGCTCGCATGGCCCGTGCTTTCGACAAGCTGGTCAAAGGTCAAGAATTCAAGAAGGGTGACCTAGTAATGGTCAAAAGAAGAGAAGTGATGGCCTCCAACCCCAAAGGAAAGTTGGTTGAAAATTGGGTCGGACCATATGTCATCCGCCGAGTATATGAAGGGGGTGCGTACGTCCTTGTAGATCACAATGGACTCATCCAGTTCTCTCCCCTTAATGGAAAACATACGAAGCTGTATCACACGGTTCAACCGCCATTCTCAGAATGACCTATACCTACCTTCGTCTAGTGGCACTCCGCCCTAGCTAAGTTCTACCTACCTTAGTCTAGTGGCACTCCGCCCTAGCTAAGTTCCACCTACCTTGGCCCAGTGGCACTCCACCTTGGCCAAGTCCTACCTACCTTAGTCTAGTGGCACTCCGCCCTGACTGAGTTCTACCCACCTTAGTCTAGTGGTACTCCGCCCGAGCTAAGTTCCACCTACCTAAGTCTAGTGGCACTCCGCCCTAGCTAAGTTCCACCTACCTTGGCCTAGTGGCACTCCACCCTGGCCAAGTCCTACCTACCTTAGTCTAGTGGCACTCCGCCCTAGCTAAGTTCTACCTACCTTGGTCTAGTGGCACTCCACAATGGCCAAGTCCTACCTACCTTAGTCTAGTGGCACTCCGCCCTAACAGAGTTCTACTCACCTTAGTCTAGTGGCACTCCGCCCTAGCTAAGTTCCACCTACCTTGGCCCAGTGGCACTCCACCTTGGCCAAGTCCTACCTACCTTAGTCTAGTGACACCCCGCCCTAGCTAAGTTCTACCTACCTTGGTCTAGTGGCATTCCGCCCTAGCCAAATCCTACCTACCTTAGTCTAGTGTCCGCCCTAGCTAAGTTCTACCTACCTTGGTCTAGTGGCATTCCGCCTTGGTCGAGCTCTTAAAAAATAAATAAATAATGATATATAAAACAACATTGTCATTGCGGGCCTTACGTCTGAATTGGCACAAATCTACCCTTTGCGTTAGCATTGTCTCCTTGCTGACGAATAAACCTTTTTTCTCGGTGCAAGACTTTGTGTCCCAGCCGACTCTTCTACAACATTGCCATTGCGGGCCTTACTCCCGAATCGGCACAAATCTACCCTTTGCGTTAGCACTGTCTCCTTGCTGACGAATAAACCCTTTTTCTCGGCGCAAGACTTCGTGTCCTAGCCGACTCTTCTACAACATTGTCATTGCAGGCCTTACTCCCGAATCGGCACAAATCTACCCCTTGCGTTAACGTTGTCTCCTTGCTGGCGAATAAACCCTTTTTCTCGACGCAATACTTCGTGTCCTAGCCGACTCTTCTACAATATCGCCATTACGGGCCTTACGCCCAAATCATCACAAATCTATCCCTTACGTTAGCATTACCTTCTTGCTAATGAATAAACCCTCTTCTCTCGGTGCAAGGCTATGTGCCCTAGCCAACTGCCATATGCTGCTACTTATGGTCAAACACCGCACGATTGACCCATCTTCGTTGTCTCACTCTAAAAAAAGAAGGAAACAAAAATAAGGCTTAAAATAGAGATGCCTCGTCGGCCTTGTTCCTATATTAGGACAAGGGCAAAAATGGCTATAACCCGGCTGTGGCAAAAACCTGAAAGGGCGCCGTAGGCAAAATCAGGTACCCCACCACGTGAAAACCCGAAAGGGTGCCTGGGCAAAAACAAGAGGGGGCTGGCTTCGGTGAAAACCCGAAAGGGCGCTTAAGTCAGTAATGTGGTAATTTAAGTTCCTTCTCACCCCGTCCCAATGAAACTCTGAAAAGGGTGACCACCCTAGATCCTACCGGAGATCTTTTCCTCAATATCCTTCTGACCCTTGCCATCATTGGCAAGGCCAGTCAACTTTCACACTTAGCCTGAACCTTCCATCCTCGTTAATGAATAAATCAACCCCTTGCTTCAGTACTTAACCAATGTCAATACATAAACCTACTTCCTCTCGACCCTTGTCATCATCGGCAAGATCGGTCGACCTCCTTATGACCCTCGTCACCATCGGTGAGATCTGCCAACTTCCTCTCGACCCTTGCCATCATCGGCAAGATCGATCGACCTCCTTGTGACCCTCGTCACCATCAGCATGATCGGTCAACCTCATCTCGACCCTTGTCATCATCAGCAAGATCGGTCGACCTCCTTGTGACCCTTGTCATCATCGGCAAGATCGGTCAACCTGCGTCTGACCCTTATTATCATTGGCAAGATCGGTCAACCTCCTTTCGACCCTTGTCATCATCGGCAAGATCGGACGACCTCCTTGTGACCCTCGTCACTATCGGTGAGATCGATCAACCTCCTCTCGACCCTTGTCATCATCGACAAGATCGGTCGACCTCCTTGTGACCCTTGTCATCATTGGCAAGATCGGTCAACCTGCGTCTGACCCTTGTCATCATCGGTAAGATCGGTCAACCTCCTTCGACCCTTGTCATCATCGACAAGATCGGTCGACCTCCTTGTGACCCTCGTCACTATCGGCGAGATCGGTCAACCTCCTCTCGACCCTTGCCGCCATTGGCAAGATCGGTCAGTATTCCCTTAACCTGGACCTTCCGTCCTTGTTAATGAATCTACTTTTGTTTCGACATTCAAGCCAGTGTCGATGAACAAACCTGTGATCGGCCCTTGCCACCATCAGCAAGGCTAGTCGACATCTCACTAACACAGGTCTCTCATCCGTTGTCAACAAGCGAGCTCGCATTCATCCTGGATCCATTCCGTGAATCAAAAAAAAGAAAAAAAAAAGAAAGAGGGAAAAAATGAGGCTTAAAATAGAGGTGCCTTGCCGGACTTGTTCCTACATTAGGACAAGGGCAAAAATGGCTATAACCCAGCTGTGACAAAAACCCGAAAGGGCACCGTAGGCAAAATCGGGTATCCTGCCACGTGAAAACCCGCAAGGGAGCGTGGGTAAAAGTACGAGGGGGCTGGCTTGGGTGAAAACCCGCAAGGGCGCTAAGCCAGCAAAGTGACGATTTAGAGTTCTCAACCTCCTCTCGACCCTTGTCATCATCGACAAGATCGGTCAACCTCCTTGTGACCTTCGTCACCATCGGCGAGATCGGTCAACCTCCTTGTGACCCTTGTCATCATTGACAAGATCGGTCAACCTTCTTTCGACCCTTGTCATCATCGGCAAGATCGGTCGACCTCCTTGTGATCCTCGTCACTATCGGCAAGATCGGTCGACCTCATTGTGACCCTTGTCATCATCGGCAAGATCGGTCAACCTCCTTTCGACCCTTGTCATCATCGACAAGATCGGTCGACCTCCTTGTGACCCTCGTCACTATCGGCGAGATCGGTCAACCTCCACTCGACACTTATCATCATCGGCAAGATCGATCGACCTCCTTGTGACCCTCGTCACCATCGGCGAGATCGGTCAACCTCCTCTCGACCCTTGTCATCATCGGCAAGATCGATCGACCTCCTTGTGAATCTCGTCACCATCGGCGAGATCGGTCAACCTCCTTTTGACTCTTGTCATCATCGGCAAGACCGATCGACCTCCTTGTGACCCTCGTCACTATCGACGAGATCGGTCAACCTCCGCTCGACCCTTGTCATCATCGGCAAGATCGGTTGACCTCCTTATGACCCTCGTCACCATCGGCGAGATCGGTCAACCTCCTCTCGACCCTTGTCATCATCGGCAAGATCGGTCGACCTCCTTGTGACCCTTGTCACCATCGGCGAGATCGGTCAACCTCCTCTCGACCCTTGCCATCATCGGCAAGATCGGGCGACGTTCTTGTGACCCTCGTCATCATCGGCAAGATCGGTCAACTTCCTTGCGACCCTTGTCACCATTCGGCAAGATCGGTCGACTCCCTTTTGACCATTGTCATCATCGGCAAGATCGGTCAACTTCCTCGTGACCCTTATCATCATCGGCAAGGTCGGCCAGCATCTCCTCAAGCCCAGCTTTGACCCGAGAATTAAGTTCAAAAAATGAGAATAAAAAATGATGAATAAAAAATGAGGTTTAAAATAGAGGTGCCTTGTCAGCCTTGATCCTATACCAGGACAAGGGCAAAAATGGCTCTAACCCAGCTGTGGTGAAAACCCGAAAGGACACCATAGGCAAAATCGGGTACCCCGTCACGTGAAAAGCCGAGAGGGCGCGTGGGCAAAAGCAAGAGGGAGCTGGCTTCGGCGAAAACCCGAAAGGGCGCTTAAGTCAATAATCTGATAAATGATGAATAATGATGACGCATCCTCCGCCCAGAAGACCCTTTACAGGGCCAAAACGGAGTCTTCCTTCAAAAGTCCCACCGACAAACAAATATCTTTCGACCCTTGTCATCATCGGCAAGACCAATGGACTTTTGCCTTAACTTGGACCTTCCGTCCTCGTTAATGAATAAATTAATCCTTTGTTTCGACATTTAACCAATGTCGATGATTGAGTTAATGTTGACCCTTGTCATCATCGACAAGATCAGTCGGTGTTTCCCTCAGCCCGGACGTTACGTCCGTGTTTATGGGCAAACCTCCCTTTACCATGAACCTTTGCCACCTTCGGCAAAGTCCACAAATAAGTCCCTATTTCTACCCTCTGGCCCTTGGTGGCCCGTAAACCTCTCTTCTTATTCCCTGGTGCTCGGCCCAGACGGATTAGTGGTCCCGAGGAGAAGTTGCGTCGTGGTGGAGCGAACCCCTCGCCCCTTCCCTCAAGGTGCAAGCGCTCTCCTGCCCTAGCGACTGACATACTCCGGACTAAATGAATCTATCCAGCAAGTAGATGTGCAAAATAAGGGAACGGAAGTTTCCATTCAAACACAAAAGGGAAATACATGTTACCCGAGGCACGTACCCCCCGGAATACATGGAAGATCATAAAAAAAAGAGAGAAAAGAAAATGATGGAGCTATTGCAGCGAGCGGCGGAAGATGTCCTCGAACTCCAACATCCCCAGGGACGAATTCAAGGGCCATTCCAAGACCATGTCAAGCCAGACGGGAAATCTACCCAAACGGAGCTCATCCGCGGGTCCCGCTTCACTCGTGCCTTGCTCGTAGCTCCCGTGACTGGGGGGCATTTGTTGGCACTCAAAATATACTCAATGGCGATCATGCCTCAAAGACAAATGATGCGGCCTACCGAAGTAGAGAAGCCGAAGGAGACCAACACATTGAAGCCTTCTCAAGCCGCCAGAGCCTCAGGCCACCCATTATGAATACCGGGGGCTTCACCTGACGAGGATCGAGAAGAACACACCTTAAGCGGGCACTATCTATCGTCCGACCAAGGATGAGCATGCCCTCGTCGTCCGACCAAGGATGAGAACATATCCGTCGTCCGATCAAGGATGAGGATGTACCTGTCATCCGATCAAGGACGAGGATGTACCTATCGTCCGACCAAGGATGAGCGTGTATCCGTTGTCTGACCGAGGACATAGGTATACTTGGTGGCACGCCGCCTGAATGAAAGATCCTCCCCAGGTGAGAAAATGCCCTTGGCCCCTCAGAACAAGGGACCGAAGGCTCTGTCAGTGGAAGACCCCGATTACCTGGTACGGTTACGGCTTCTCAGCATATTGGGCCCATCAGTGGCCAGATGATCGCCCAGTCAAGGCAAGAACACCCCGGGCAGCATACCACTCCCCGTGAAAGCTACCAATGCAAGCCGAGCCGAGCCAGCAGCACGAGCTATTGTGCTGAGAGCCGTGTCAGTGGAAAACCAGCATGTCCGGGCTGAAGGCGCACGAGTTCCAAAAGTAGCTGTTTAGTGGCCCGAAAGCTTCGTCGATATCTCTCCCTATGGTTTGGCAAGGCCACGGAGAGATGAAGAATCACAGTGACTCTCAGAGTCAGTCCGAGGCCCACTGTGGGACTCGTGTCGAGCAAACGCGATAAGATGACCCAAAACCGGCGCGCCCCTTAATTCGGCGCGCCCTCTGCTCATCTGTCCATGCCCGGCGCGCCCCCTTAATCTTCTAATCTGGCACGCGAAGGAAGCCTATGCCCGACGCACTAAACCCCACGCCGGATTAAGCTCGATCGAGGGATTGCCTATATAAAGGCCTTATGTTCGAGAAGAAAAAGGAGAGAACAAAGAGAAAAATAGATAGACATAAAGAGAGAGGAGAAGCTTGGAGAGGAAGAAGAGGAGCGGAGAGCCCGTTCGATTCCCATACCTTGTTTCTCTACTGCGAAGCTTTGAGGTGGGTTGGCGGAAGTCATCTGTTCTTCTTCTGCTGCTTTCTTTCCACTTCTGCTAGAATAGCTCCACGGAGCGATGTAATGAAAGGGGCGATGATATGAGCCCAGATGTTCTTCGAGCCTCTCCCCCTATCTTCTCTCTGTTTTCCCTTTTCTTTCCAGGATGGGAACCGGCTTCGTGCGACAACGTCGAGCCGCAATGGTGTAGAGTGCGTTCTGTAATGCCTTCCATGTGGGATTGAATGCATGAGTAAATGCATGTTTACAGCTATCTTTCTTATCAGATTGCAATCTATCTCCTCTATATTCTGTATATGATATAGTTCGTTTCTTCTACCGCCGAACATGCCCTAGTGTTTCTCGGGGTAACATCAATAATTTCCTCCCCGGGGTTGTCGTATCGCATAGATTATATTGAACAGCCACTATGTCCATGTAGGACGGAGGTGTGTACATGAATGCACTCTCCTTCGGCCCCAGAGGTGGATCCTCGATATCTCCCTGTTCGTGATCATGAGCTAGGAGAAGAAGCCATCTCTGAAACCTGTGAGCGTCGTAGTCGTTTGTGTTGCAGAAGCTGCATAACTGTTCGACCATTTGCCCCCTCCAGAGTCTCAGTCTTCTCGCTAATCTTCAAACCATCAGTCTGGCTTGTCCACCACCCTGCTATCCTCTTTCTTCGATGCATACATATACATATGATCGGTTGTTATCAACCCATCGATCGAGTGCATTCCGCATGTGATCGCATTTGATGATTCGTTTCCTTCAAGAACTCATTGCCCAGGGAGTGGAACATTCCCCATCATCATCCTCTATCACTATCGAATCATAGGGTCATATCTCTTAGTGATATGGGCCCTATGACTCACCAGGTGAACACCAATAGGGCTTTAGCCCGACATTAAACCCACCTTCTCTTGGGAGTGGTGGTGGCTGTGGGAAGGAAACCTCTCGTAGGCTAGCCCTCAAGGTGCCTTCTCATCTTAGCCGTCCCTTAATGATTTTTGACTCGTAGAGATGGATGCCCCTAGCAGGCTAGCCCTCAGGGTCTTTTCCCTCTATCGAAGTCCGCCGGTCACCATTTGGCATTCCCGGCCTTAAGGAGCGTACCCCAATATTGTGGGACTGTCTCCACTTTGCCCCTCCAACCCTCCAATCATGGGGAGGTGCTGCCCAAATTTTGACTGATGACTTGGTTTGATTTGTAGTTGACCTGCACTGATGAAGTTCATAAAAGACTATGCTCGAGTAGGAACCTCGCATAAGTCTAGATTTGTCTTATTTGTAGTGCATCTGGGACCTCAATAAGTCTTCTAATCTTCTAAAATAACACCAAAGTCCCAAGAAATTGGCCTGGCATTCCATCAGGACTAAAATGGCCCCAAATCACCTTAATCCGGCATGGCCCTAATCCGGCGCGCCAATTTTCGGCGCCCCCCCCTGTGCCATTTTAACATCAGACTCAACTTTCAATTCATCTCCTTTGGCCTCCACCCGGCGCGCCCAGGGTGCGCCGTTTTAGCCTCCACCTTGCCACCGCGCCGTTTTAGCCCTAAATTGGCCACCACGCCATTTTAACTCCAACTAGCCATCGCGTCGGTTTTAAATTATTACACCGTTCTAATCATTCACTCGTCTTTGGAGCGATCTTCGCCTCCCATGGTTGAGATTAATAAACCCTAATCAGTAATTGTAATGCCCTACGATTTTTTTAGTAGTTTATTTAATTGTTTAAAAATTTTATATGTCTAAATATTTAAATTCTTTATCTTACAATGTTTATTTAGTCATAAACAAATTATAGGCTGTTGATTGTTTTTTTAAAAAAAGATTTGAAAGGGTTTGAACAAAAAAATGAAAGAAAGGGGTTAAACATAATAAAAGGGTATAATTGTAAAAAGAAAAAAATGAAGGTCAAAAATGAAAAAAAATAAAAATTTTAAAAAAATGGTGGTGGCGGCCCCATGCGGCCGCCCGCATGCGCGCGCGCGCGCGCGCCCGGGAGGGCTCGAGCGGGCGGGCGCCGCCCCGCCCCCCCTTCGGCCGCATTTGCGGCTGATTATATTAAAATATTTTTTTTGTTTCTTAGTTAAAATTTTATTAGTTTAATCATCTTCCTTCTTTAGTTAAATAACACATGCTATAAATATAAAAAGAAAAAGAAAAAAAGTGTATGAATTTTGGTTATGAATAAAAGACGTGTGAAATTGTTATCGTTATTTCTATCTATGTGGATGTAGTCTTTCGACTGTAAGCTGATGAACTGAGTATTTTCATTTCTGCTGCAATGATATCTCAGTTTTATGTGTAATTCTCAATTGTAATTGTACCGCTTGGGTTGTTCCCACTGTGACGTTCTGATCGGGATCCGACGCGAGTCTTTACGACTGGACCGGGTTTGTGAGTCGGGGCGTCACAGTAATAAACTGAATAAGAATAGGGTTGTTCAAGTAAAAACCATTTTATCATTATGCTTCTACTATCATGATCGTTAGCATCATGCTGTCGTTATCATGCTTATGTCATCACTTTCGTCTCCCTTGGTAGAGATTAATGAATTTGATTAATCACTATCCATTTCTATAGTTCTATTACCATGCTTGGCATAATCATGAGCATCGTGCATTCATGCTTGCATAGACCCTCGGGTATATCAAATGGCATTGACGGAAGTCCGGGTTACGCCCGACCGGAAGTCTCTGCTATGTGCGATGGCCGTCTTCGGACCTATGTCCTCCGCCACGTATCGAGGGTCTCCAACTTAATGAACCATGCCTCTTTTGCATGATAGATAAAAGCATCTCATGTGACCTCATCACGTCTATCCTTTTGTGTCTTGCTTCAACCTTGAGCGGCTCTCTATCTCGGTAATTAATCAAAGGTTTTCTCCCTTATGGGGGATTTAATTAACGTCATAGCCTTTATGGTATGGCTGACCGCTGGTCCCGACCCGAATCTCACTCTCGCCCCACGAGGGTCAGAATGAGCGCACAATAAACTCGTCACTCATGTGACTGGCACGCCTGCACGGTCAACTAATCAGTTGGTTATTTATTAATTAATTGGTTGATTGATCCGAATAATAAAATAAAAACCCATCGAACAGTTCCCCCGCCTCGATGATTGTGCGCCACCTTGGCATCATCTCGATAAGCGTGCCCTCAGTGCCTTTCCTCGGACAATGGGCATACGTTACAAGTCCTGGCGCAAGATGAAGTGTCAGGCCACTGTCAGTCACACCGGGTCCCGAGCACGACCATCGAGGTCTCCTGGTGCCCACCTCCTCCAGTCACATCGGGGCCCCCGGCGCCCGATAGCTCAATAACTCAGTCACAACGGTGTCCTCCGCACCCGGCTGCCAGTCACACCGGGCCCCGAGCACGACCATCGAGGTCTCCCGGTGCCCGCCTCCTCCAGTCACAACGGTGCCTCCGGCACCTGATTGCCAGCTACTCCAGTCACAATGGTGCCCCCGGCACCCGACTGCCAACTACTCCAGTCACAACGGTGCCTCCAGCACCGGATTGCCAGTCACACTGGGCCCCAAGCACGACCATCGAGGTCTCCCAGTGCTCGCCTCCTTCAGTCACAATGGTGCCCCCGGCACCTGACTACCCAGCTACTTCAGTCACAATGGTGCCCGCCGCACCCGATCGCTGAACAACTCCAGTCACAATGGTGCCTCCGGCACCCGACTTCCAGCTACTCCAGTCACATCGGGGCCTGCGGCACCCGACCACTCAACTTCCCCAGCACAACGGTGCCTCTGGCACCCCCACTGCCCAGACCTCGACACTCTCTCATGTCGGGAATACATTGTGACGCCCCCCGGGCGCCATCCTGCTGAGTCACAGGTCCTCTGACGGACACTATGTACAGATACGGAACTACCCACACAATAATGCAATGACCCGGGGACCGTCATGAATGACGGAATTGTCCCATGGCTTGCAAGCAATTACAATCGGGCTCTCATGCCCCCATATAAATGCCTTTCATGGCATATAAGTCATGTAATTCAGTCAGGGAGTAGATTGCCCTCCTCGCTGGAACCCGTCTCTCTGCCCCCAGTTATCCCTGTTGTGTTGCTGTTGCCCTATCGCTGTTGCACGGACTAAGCCCTCCCGACATCGCGAATCCCAGGGTCCCTGACTCTCTCTTTGGCAGTAGAAATAAAGGTATTCAGATTCAACCCGATGTAAAATAAACACCGGTTGCTTGCGACCGGTGGTTAAAGACGTCCAATACCCGAATCCCCATAATCACCTGCGCACTCGCACCCGTGGAACCCCTTCTATCCACGTGTCGCCCGATCTCTCGAGCCACGTGCCACGTCCTGGCGACGCTTCCCCGGTCAATCCCTGGTTCCATAGGTGATCGTCGAGAAATCGATTGTCACGCCTGCATTCCACCCAGCCATCCTTGTCCCAGTCTCCCAGAATGATGAACCATACGCCATACCTTCCAATGCGTTCCCATCGTTCTCTCTGCCTTCTTCTCAATACCCCCGGAATCCCCGTGTGCCCAGTCAACCTATCTCGACCTTCTGTAAAAGGCGAGTCTACACCCCCGCCGCGAGGACAAAACGACAAGTGACTCCCCGCGGTCGCAAACAAAGATGGCACGCCCGGTGGGACGTCTCCTACCTTTCTTCTTTCTGCCGAAAAAGAGTCACACTTGTCAAGTGTATGCCACAATGCCCTCACCTTTTCTTATCGGAGAGAAAGAGGAGGGCCCCCGTCCAGCAGGCAACATGCGATTGGTCGTCATCGAGCGACCAACCTGCACCCGCAATAGCAACAACAAACTGGTGGCGATGGTGACCTACGGTCCAATCGTCATCGCCATCCACGCCGGGCACGTATGATTGGCAACACCAATCATGTTCAGTAACGCTGCCTTGGCCTTCAGCTCGCCCTGATCCTCGGGCGCCATTGTCGTGGCCGACAAGCAGCCCAGTCTGACGACTGCCCATATAGGCTGCTAGCCCCTCTGCTCCTCCAGTAACAGAGACCCATGCGATCATTGACCCCTGGGTCCCCAGCTCCACCAGCACCCGACATGGGCTTTCTGCCAGGGGTCTCCGGCTCCTCAGCACCTCACTCGGGCTCTCAGCTCCGAGTCCCAGCCAAGCCTACCCCCAGCACAGGTTTCCCACCCCGGGGTCAAGGCCTCCCAGTATTCTATACGGGCCTTCCGACCCGAGTCTCCGACGAGCTGGCACTCAATACGGGCTTTCAACCCCGAGTTTGAGGCTCTCCAGCATCTGGCTCAGGTAGATGACCCCGGGTCTCATCAAGGTCGGTCCCCGATGCGGACTCTCCGCATTAGGCCCCTGGCCTCCAAGCTCTACGATGGGGTCTTTACCACTACGATCCAGCAATGCCAACTCCCAGCAAAGGGTTTCATCTTCGGGATAAGGCCACCTCTAACACCCAAGATGGGCGCCTAGCCCTGGGTCTCAGTTCCAGCAACACCCAACACGGGCGCCTAGCCCTGGGTCTCTGCTCTAGCAACACCCAACACGGGCGTCTAGCCCTAGGTCTCAGTTTCAGTAACACCCAACACGGGCACCTAGCCCTGGGTCTCACTTCCAACAACACCCAATACAGGCGTCTAGCCTTGGGTCTCAGCTCCAGCAACACCCACGACGGGCGTTCAACCCCGGGTCCCAGATACATCAATACCCGAGATGGGCATCCAGCCCCGGGGCCTAACTACATCAACACCCGAGATGGGCTTGCCGCCCTGGGTCTCAACTACATCAACACCCAAGCTGGGCGCTCCGCCTTGGGTCCAAGTATTCCCGCATCACCAGCACCCAAGACGGGCGTTCCTGCTCCAGTAATACAAAAAAAGGGGGCGGTCTAGCTCTCAGATTCCGCTCCAGTAGCACCCAAGGCGGGCGTTCAGCCCCGGGTTCCAGCTCCATCAACACCCGGGACGGGTCGCCGGCCTGGGTCGCAGTTCCATCAACACTTAAGACCGGGCGTTCAGCCCCAGGTCCCAGTTTCAGCCACACCCAAGATGGGCATTCAGCCCCAGGTCCCAGCTTTATCGACACCCGAGACAGGCATTCGGCCTCGGGTCCTAGCTTCATCAGCACCCAAGACGGGCCTCCAGCCCCGGGTTCTAGTTTCGACAATGCCCAAGATCGGCATCCAGTCCTTGGTCCTAGCATCATTGGCACTGGAGGCGGGCTTCTAGTTCTGGAACCCAGCGTCATCAAGCACTCAGTTCGGGTTTCCAGTCCCGGATCCCAGCTTCATCAACTCCCAACACAGGCTTTCTGCAAGTTTGATCCCTTGTAAACTTGCAAGTTTGATCCTTTAAACCTATGTTGTGGCTCTTTAAAAACCATGCAAAAGATGAGTTTAAAACCCTCAATCTGGCCCATTTTTAACCCTGAGAAAACAAGCTTCAAAACTCTAGGTTTTAACCCTTTGAAACCTGTATTTGAATCCTCTTTAAACCCGTGTTTTAATCATCTAAACCTGCAATTCTGACCCTATTTAAAACCTATCATATGAAATCCTTTTTATACCCTGCAATTTTTTTTAACTTTGCAAAATTGATCCTCTCAAATCTTAGCATATTATTTATGATATCCTTCCCACAGGCTGCCTATGAAATCTACTTGGAATCTCTGAAACAGAAACTTTAAACCTAAAAATTTGATCACTCTTAAATCTACAATCCGGTTCTTTAATATCTAAAAAAAATAACGAGCATTCGTATAACCTTGCAATCAGGCTCTTAAAACCTTGCAAATCTAAACCTTAGGCCCTGCAAAATATGGACCTCTAATCCCTGAGATATTGGCTTCCTAAAATGTTGAAGAATCTAGTTTTGTTAACATGAGAACCCACATTTGTAGACCAAAAAATTTGATCCACCATAAACCTATAAATCTGATATTTATAAACTTGAAATTTGGATCACCCTTAAACTTGTAATCTAGTTTATTTAAACTGAGACTTGAACTCTTTAACTCCTACTAGATTTATGGAAAAATAAAAGAAAAGAAAAATAAAAGAGAACTCTGATTCTTTAGCCTTGGAAACTAGCATGTTTATATTTTGGAAATATTAACTTTTAAGCCTTGAAACCTAAATTTGAAATCTCTATAAGGCTTGAATCTCAATCCCAACGATTTTGGGTCTTCTTACTAGATTAGAACTGACTTAAAATCCATGCTTAGGTCCACTGATTCCCTTGAATTCCTTCATTACAATTTTCTGCATATGATTCATGCACTCTACTTGTTCTACTTGATTTCTTGAACATGACTTCCTTGAAGTCCACTTGGCCATTTAAAATGTGATTGTCTAGTGTTTACGTAGGATCTTTGATCTATACCCTCAATGCCAACGCATCATTAAAGGCCCGGTCTGGTCCTAGGAGAAGCGCCCAAAAGTACTTGTACCCATGGGACTTGTAATGACACGGTGTGACATTGCACCGAAGTACTTGCTTGCTAGAATAATCTAGAAAATTCACATGATACTTCTTACTTGTTACTCGTACGTGATTGATTGCTTGACTTGTTACGTGATATGCTTGACTTACTACTTGATATTCTTGACCCGAAAGAGTATATATATATTTTTGGAATTCAATTATTATATGGCCAATCTATAGTTATGTTCACTGGTACTTATTCTTCATTTGTTATACTTCTTTGATATCTAATGTCTTCGTGATTACATCCTTGTACATGATTTTTATTCTATCTCTTTCCTATCTTAAATGGATTGTTAAAAGACACTAATCACTTAAATTTACTTGTGTTGGATGTAATTCCTACTGGGCTTCATGCTCATGCAGTGTAAATTAATATTTTTTTAGGTTGTCTCGAAGATAGCTAGCGGGAAGGGCACGAGTGTGGAGTGCACCAAAATGTCTTAGTGGTTTTTCATATTTCATAGTTTAGAGTTGAGAGTCATTTGTTATGAGAGATGTCTTGTAATTATGAAGAGTTAATGGTATGGAATTATCTATTAACTAATTGGAGAGTTTTGATAAGACATTGAAATTTTGTATTTGAGATTTTTATATCAAGTGATGAAATTAGACTTTTTAGTCTTAATTGAGTGAGGGGTTTTCTCCCCTGTCGTGCTCTGATATTCCGCGTTGGGGCGTGATAGTGGAGAACACTGTCACGTCCCGTACTCTATACCGTGGAGGTATTGTCCGCTTTGGCCTACCGGCCTCACGGTTTTATCCCTTTCTAAGGGTGATCGGCTCCAGAATGTGGGACTTCTCGGGCAAGTCACCCATCCCAGTACTACTCCCCACTAAGCACGCTTAACTTCAGAGTTCTTTTTAAGAACTGAGCCGATACTTCAAAAGGTAACTTGGTGATATAGAGTACAACTTAGCTATATTTGAGGATGTTACATAGGCCCTCCACATCATCAACTAGCCGGGTTCGCTCAGCCAACATGTCAGCTCTTGGGGGTGTTAGGCCCTCTACTGTAGCAGCTGACCGGGTCCGTCCGGCCAACTCTCCACAGACCAGGGGTGTTAGGCCCTTCGTCTCAGCAAATGACTGACTTTTCTCGATCAACCAGATTACTGTTGGCACCGCTCCTGCTCAACGGGGGCAATGTCTCCACCGTAATGGCTCAAGCTCTACAGTGGCCACCCTCAGAGGTGCAGCTCCTGCACAATGGAGGCCGCGTCACCGCCACAATGACGACAGTCCTATGGCGAACGTCACCAAGGCTGCCCCTGCTCAACGGGGGCAACGTCGTAGCTACAAAGGCGCAAAGCCTACAGTGTCTGCATCCCAATCCGGCAAGACCATGCTTTTCGTAGATTTTTGCATTCGACTCGATGGGGGCGAGCCGATTCTGCCTAGGGACCGATACGCCCCAACTGTTTCTACCTCCAACCGCTTCGAGCTCCTTTGGCAGGTTCGAGAAGATGGAGCAAAAAAGAAGAAGCCCACCGTATCGGCGGCAAACTAGGGCCCAGTGCAACGGCCCAAGCCATTGGCTCCCCGACCGCAGTCAGGGGAAAATCAAATTGAAGAGCGTCAGCTCCACTTGAAGAAAATATGGGTCACCAAGGAGGAGGCCCAAATTATAAGGCGCGCAAGGGCAGAGGAGCCCTTCTGCGTGTCGGATTTGCAACATATGCGGAGTCGGACAAGCATTGAGGCATCGACTTCTCCAAGGTCTACAACTCAGCCCCTACGGGGCAAAAGTGCTGAGGAACCGGCAAGAAGGTGCGGCCAACCTCCCAGTGGGCTAGTTCCACGCACACAAAGGAGGATCGCTCCCCTCAAGCTTCTACATCCCTAGTTTCTATCTTTGACAGACTAGGGATGCCGCCCAAGCCGGATCGACAACCACCCAAGAAGAAGCGGGTGGTTCAGGTGACCATGACACAGTCAAAGTGTTCACTTGTTATACTACTTTCGCCGACAAGCAGCCGGAGGACACTTCAGGCGAGCTTAACCAGCCTCTTAACTATTTGAGGAGGTCAAGGCCTGTGTCCCGAATCCTGGCGCAAACATAACAGGCGCCAGCTGCTGATACATCTCAGCCTGAGCTGGCACGACAAGAAGAGCGCCAAGAGGACGTTCACAGTGTTGATGGTGATAGCCACCCCCGGCATGAGGAAGATCTGGGGGAAGAGACACACACTCCCGCGTTGGAAGAACTCCGACGCGAGAACCAAGAACTAAAGAATCTCTTACAGGTGCTATTGCGTGAAAAAGAGGTTCCTATTCAAACTCCAATGGCGCCCACTGGAGTGGAACAGCAGCCTTCACCCATCCCAATCGCGGCCAATGCCTCTGTCACTGCGGCAAAATTACCATTGGCGGTGGAATTTGAAGTGTCACCACATGAAGTCAATGCGTGATCGTCTGCCACTCCTGCTATAGAAAGCCTTATGGCGCAGAGGTAGATGATCGAGCGCATCGTGGAGGCGAAGTTTGCTCAACATGGTGAGTGTGTGGCTACCGTCGATTTGTACAACCTACCTTATGCCCTCCACCATCAATTCAAGAAACTTCTGCCCGACTGCCCAAAGGCCCCGAAGCTTCAGAAGTTCAACGGGCAAGGCTCACCACATGAACATCTGGCCTACTACATGACGACCATGGGTGAATTGGCACTGGAGGAGGCATATTTACTGTGGTACTTTGCCACGTCATTGACTGGCACCGCCTTCCAATAGAACTCCAGGCTAAAGCCCAATTATGTTGCTGATTGAGCGGATATGCAGAAGAAGTTCATCGACCGTTTCCAGATGGTCGAACATAAAATCTCCCTGGCGAAACTCTATGCCCTCCGTCAAAAGAAGGGTGAGACCGCACTGGACTTCATCAAGCGATGGAGGGACATCATCATGCACTATGATAATCCTCCGACGCCCGTAGATGCGATCACCATTTGCCACAGAGGTCTGTCGGCAGAAGTCAGTGAGAAGCTTCTGGGCTCAAATATCAGAAGCTTTGACCAACTAAATACAGTGGTAGCGGAGATTGAAATATTCTTCGCTGATTACCCGACACAAGCTTCGGCCAAAGGCAAATCCTCCAAGGACCGTCTGGCCAGCGGCAAGGAGGTAAATGCTGTCGACTTCTCCCCGACTGTCACGTCCCGAGCCTTTATTACAATGGAAGACTCGCTCGAGGAACGTGAACAGCCGGCATGGTAAGCCTCTTGCAAGCAAGAACGATCAGAGTGCAAGGCAATCACACATAAGAATGCAATCGCACAATAATTACTCAACTTCAACTTTCATTAATAATCAAATCTAATATTCAAATACAACCACTAATTCAACTTCCATCATGCTAGACTCAAGAAATAACAAATTACATAGACTCGATCTAAACAATATAAACTTTCTAAGTCTTTGCTCATTCTTTAACAATACTTTTATTCGCTCTCGGACCCGCTACTTGTATAGCTCGAATCCGAATTCGAATCACTTCCATTTCCTGAAAATATTAGAAATAGGTAATGAGCACACTTGCCCAGTAGGTATCTTCGCATCAACATGAAGGCATGATTAAAGTAATTAACATTTTAGCTCTAAAGAATAAGGTAAAATCATACGAATGCGATAAATCATGTGAATAACCATAGTGACAAAGAGGATCGTTTAAGATAGAATGAGAGCAAGTATGAACTAGTAAGAATGTAACAAGTATGATCAAGAATGTAGCATGGCCTTTCATGAACAAGAATGTAACGAGAATGCACTTTCACTTTTCACTTTCATAACCATAAAGGTTACGCACGAGAACGTCAATCATGTAGCAATTCACTAGATTTTCACGAGTGCTCATGGATTTCACTTATTTATAAAGAAAGTACTCCCAGCGTAATGCGATGCTAGTAGCATCATACCCCATGGTTTATAATAGTATGTTTTCGGCAATCAGCCGAGGGGACTAGCATAGAGCCCTTGGACACAATCAGGGCCCGAACTGCATCTTCACGTATAAATCAAGCTACTTCTATGAGTGTAACAATAAAGTATGGCCAAGAATGTAATAAGTTCAACAAGTTCATGATAACAATAATTCAATTGAATGAATGCTTCAATTTTAGAATATGATAGATCAAGAATGAATTAAGACAATGTTATGCTTATGGAAACAAATCGGCAGCATAACAGTACATTTCCTTAAGGGTTTTTTGCATGAAAACCATTGTTAAAAGTGAATTTGTAAAAAAACCATTCCTAAAAATACATTAGCAGGTATATCACTGAGTTAATTCAAATAGTGCATAAATGCCATTTAAGCGTGGTTTTCTTGCAAGTTGTTGGTAAAAAGAAGTGATATGCATGCAAATAAATATGGCATTTTTGAACAATTCTAATTACACAGTGATATACCTGCTAATACATTTTTAGGAATGGTTTTTTTAAAAATTCACTTTTAACAATGATTTTCATGCAAAAAACCCTTTCTTTAACTTCCATTCATTATATTAAGTTTCTTGATCAATATGATAAGTCCTAGACCATTATCAAGCCATCTAGGAACCTTAGAATATCAACCCTAGGGTCGAACCTCGGGTTAACTAGCTCAAGCATTGTGACGGTCTTGTACTGGGCCATTACATTCATGTGACGCTCCAGTGTTAGGCCGTTACATTGACGTGACGGTCTAGCCTTAATGCGTTAGAACGACTAAATCCAGAAACAGTAATTGGACTCAGTTAAATGTGACGGTTGTATATTGGGCCGTTACATAGGCCTGACGGTCCAATATAGATCCGTTACATTACTAGAACCAGAAAACATCGTAGTGCTTTCTAATCAATGGAGTTTTAATGCTACAACCAACTCGGCGTCCTAGTGGGAATCCCAGGCTCGCAGAGAATTACGGAGGCCTTGAAACAAGATTTCCTAGTCTATTGAAAGGAATATCCAATAGAGAGGTCCTCATGTCCAAGAATAATGTTCCTATAGTGCAAAGTGTGAACTAATGGACATATACCTGAATATATGTCATGTACTTAGAGAAATGACTCTATTGATAGAGAGAGAGAATGTGTAACAACGGGAAACCAAGATAAATCTCCGTCCATACATCATTAAAAATAATGATTTAGATACAAAACTATAGAATTTTGGCACATGAAATTAACATAACTTAAAATAACTTAAGATACCTAAATTATGTAATTTCTATCATGAATCAGTAAATAATCTTAAAGACATGAAATCATGTCAAAACTTAGATAACTAGGCTTATTTATAAGTTAAATTAACTAGTTTCCCATTCTGGCTACAGTTACCCTGACAGTCGAGAATGGGTGCGTTACAGTGACTGTGGCGGTTTATCGTGAGGCCGTTACAATAATGTAACGCTCCTGTTAAGGTGCGTCAGAGACAACATAGTAATTAAGATGTAGTAGAGGGTGTGACGGCTTATCGTAAGGCCGTTACAGTCTGTGACGGTCTTACATTGGTACGTCAGAGCGTCTGCTGGCAGTAAAATAAAGTAAAGGTTTATGAAAACATAACATGTCTGGAAGTCAAAATACTACAACTGTTCTAGACATGATAACGAAGTATAGGCCAACTATATGCATGGGTTTAGTGAATAGACAAGATAATATCTTTTATTTTCCATTTAAGGCTAAGAGATGCATGAATGTATAAAACTATTAAAACATGAAATTCTTAGTCTATAATGTATGAAATCAAGCACAATCAGAGGGTTTTTATCCCTAACAAGATGTTTTTGCCAGTCATGAGATGACCTACCTCTTAACTAGTCTTTAAACTTCCAATTTGAGACTGCAAGACATGCCCTAGTTCTTCCCTTCCTTAGGTTTTTCCGCAACTTCCTGCTGCTCTATCTCTCCAATCTCTTGACCTAAGAACATGAAATTTTGAGGTTAGGAAGATGACACTAAGGGGAACCAAAAGTTCTAAAGGATTGAACTCTAATTACCTTGTTTAGACGTCATAATCTCTTGATCTTCAGGGGTCTTGCGTTCAGTTTCCTGGGTTACTATGGTCCGACCAGCAACTTTGGAAGCTTCAATCTCCTTGGTTGGTTGATCTCCTAGCACGAAATTTGGAGAGCTATTAGTCTAATGTATTATAAACAAAAAGTTCTAAAGAACTTACCCTAAATTGTGACTCCTTACCTTGTTTCTTCACGAGCCAAAAGTAAGGGTTGTTCAGTTCAGAACTAGGTCATATTTATAGGGTTTTGAAGATTAGATCGATTCTAGAGTCCTTAATTTGCCAGAACCTAATCCCTAAGAGTCCTTAGTAATGTTATAAACTCTCTCAAGTCGATCTCTTGTAGATAGGATCCCAAAGTTCTAATCTTTTTGCTCGTTCTTCCTCTCACGGAACTGACAGGATGTAACGCATCAAGACTGGTGCATTACATGGCTGTGGCGGTCGCACGATAGACTGCTACATCCAACGTGAATAGAGTTCAACATCAATCAAACTCTTTTGTTAATTATCTATAAAAATGGTATTTTATCCTTAAAATACGTAAATAGGCTAAATAACCTTCTAGAATATGGGCCAAACTTAATGGGCTTGGTCCTTAGACCTTTGGGGTTTCAATTATCAAAGCTAGATTAATTACTTAACATAAATTGGGCCTTATAGTGATTTATTTAATCTAATATTTATTTATTAATCCATTTTGGGTCTTAAAAATTTTCAGAAAATAATTAAATATACCAAAAATACTTTATAAAAATTCTGGGGCCTTACACCCTCCCCCACTTAAGATAATTTGGTCCCCAAATTCAATATATGAGTTTTTTATGGAGAGTGCACGTATTTTAATGTATTAAGAATTAACGTAAGGCGAATGGGTTAAGAGAGTACCTTTTATCATCTCACCTCCCTCATCTAGAATGGCATTTAATCGACCTCGCTTCCAGCATCCGTTGTTATCCCTTGATGATTGTCCGTTGATGAAAGGACATAGGGGCAAGCGATGTTCTCGGCTTCCACATTTGAGACAAGCACCGAGACGCTTCCAACATTGTTCTGCCGAGTGCCCAAA
Organism: Amorphophallus konjac; assembly: GCA_022559845.1. NCBI lineage: Eukaryota > Viridiplantae > Streptophyta > Magnoliopsida > Alismatales > Araceae > Amorphophallus > Amorphophallus konjac. Next base: position 267,976,203 of record CM040123.1, on the reverse strand, counting down.
TTTTTCACAAAATGAGCAAGGTGCCACGGCTTGCTCATTCTCTTCTTTAACTTTCTTATTCTTTCCATTTCCATTTCATTTCTTTTTCCATTACCGTTCCCATTACGGAACCTCTTAATGTGACGATCTTCATCCTCATCCACTTCTTTCTCTTCTTGCCTATCATGTTTTCGGCTTGACCTCTCTCCTCGGAGCCTCTCCACCTCTCCATGGTTCTTTCACATAGATGCGCTCTTTGAACCATCTCAGTATAGGTGTGGATATTCTGGGTTCCAAGTTGTTGGATAAATTCGGGTCTTAAACCATCCATAAATCGGTTGGCTTTCAATAAATCTGTGCTTACCAAGTGAGGAGCATAAGGTGCTAGTCGAGAGAATTGTAATTCATATTCTGCTACGGACATCGTGCCTTATTTTAAAGAGGCAAATTCCATAGCTTTTCTCTCCTTTACATGCTCGGAAAAGTACATGGCACGAAACATGGTAAGAAAACCCTCCGATGTATGAGGTGCATCCGCAGGTGGCATTGGAATGGATTTCCACCATGTACGAGCATCCTTGTTGAGTTGGAACGTGGCAAGTCAAACTTTCTCCTGGTCGGTGCATTGCATGACATCGAATATTCGATTCATTTCGTCGATCTAATTTTTCGCTTCATCCGAATTAGAAGATCCAAAGAATCATGGAGGACTTAAACTTCAAAAATTGCCGTGCAAGTTACCCGCGCCAGCCCTTCCACTGGCTTGGGCCACTGTTTGTAGGGCTTGAGTAAGTCCTGCCATAGTTTGCTGTATCTCGTCCCAGTTTATACGATGAGCCATTGAGAATCAAGGTACCTGAGAATCATTGGCATTTTAGTTATTTAGAATCGGAAAGATTTATCCTAAGATAATATTTATATAACTATCACATCCCGGGCTCTACCCAATTCTCACATGGGTGTGGAAATTTCTCCCTTAGTTCATAGGTAGGGGTCCTTAAACCTTGGACTTATCCTATGACATAACTCTTCTTCCTAAGTCCTGAGACTTAGGCTCTGATACCAACTTAACTGTCACGTCCCGAGCCTTTATTACAGCGGAAGACTCGCTCGAGGAACGTGAACAGCCGGCATGGTAAGCCTCTTGCAAGCAAGAACGATCAGAGCGCATCCTTGAGATTGCACAATAATTACTCAACTTCAACTTTCATTAATAATCAAATCCAATATTCGAATACAACCACTAATTCAACTTCCATCTTGCTAGACTCAAGAAATAAGAAGTTACATAGACTCGATCTAAACAATATAAACTTTCTAAGTCATCGCTAATTCTTTAATAATACTTTTATTCGCTCTCGGACCCGCTACTTGTATAGCTCGAATCCGAATTCGAATCACTTCCATTTCCTGAAAAGATTAGAAATAGGTAATGAGCACACTTGCCCAGTAGGTATCTTCGCATCAACATGAAGGCATGATTAAAGTAATTAACATTTTAACTCTAAAGAATAAGGTAAAATCATGCGAATGCGATAAATCATGTGAATAACCATAGTAACAAAGAGGATCGTTTAAGATAGAATGAGAGCAAGTATGAACTAGCAAGAATGTAACAAGTATGATCAAGAATGTAGCATGGCCTTTCATAAACAAGAATGTAACGAGAATGCACTTTCACTTTTCACTTTCATAACCACAAAGGTTACACACGAGAACGTCAATCATGTTGCCATTCACTAGATTTTCACGAGTGCTCATGGATTTCACTTATTTATAAAGAAAGTACTCCCAGCGTAATGCGACGCCAGTAGCATCATATCCCATGGTTTATAATAGTATGTTTCCGACAATCAGCCGAGGGGACTAGCATAGAGCCCTTAGACACAATCAAAGCCCGAACTGCATCTTCACATATAAATCAAGCTACTTCCATTACTGTAACAATAAAGTATGGCCAAGAATGTAATAAGTTCAACAAGTTCATAATAACAATAATTCAATTGAATGAATGCTTCAATTTTAGAATATGAGAGATCAAGAATGAATTAAGACAATGTTATGCTTATGGAAACAAATCGGCAGCATAACGGTACATTTCTTTTACTTCCATTCATTATATTAAGTTTCTTGATCAATATGATAAGTCCTGGACCATTATCAAGCCATCTAGGAACCTTAGAATATCAACCCTTGGGTCGAACCTCAGGTTAACTAGCTCAAGCATTGTGACGGTCTTGTATTGGGCCGTTACATTCATGTGACACTCCAGTGTTGGGCCGTTACATTGACGTGACGGTCTAGCCTTGATGCGTTAGAACGACTAAATCCAGAAATAGTAAGTGGACTCAGTTAAATGTGACGGTTGTATATTGGGCCGTTACATAGGCATGATGGTCCAATATAGATCCGTTACATTACTAGAACCAGAAAATATCGATAGTGCTTTCTAATCAATGGGGTTTTAATGGTACAACCAACTCGACGTCCTAGTGGGAATCCCAAGCTCGCAGAGAATTACGGAGGCCTTGAAACAAGATTTCCTAGTACATTGGAAGGAATATCCAATAGAGAGGTCCTCATGTCCAAGAATAATGTTCCTATAGTGCAAAGTGTGAACTAATAGACATATACCTGAATCTATGCCATGTACTTAGAGAAATGACTCTATTGATAGAGAGAGAGAATGTGTAACAACGGGAAACCAAGATAAATCTCCGTCCATACATCATTAAAAATAATGATTTAGATACAAAACTATAGAATTTTGGCACATGAAATTAATATAACTTAAAATAACTTAAGATACCTAAATTATGCAATTTCTATCATGAATCAGTAAATAATCTTAAAGACATAAAATCAGGTCAAAACTTAGATAACTAGGCTTATTTATAAGTTAAATTAACTAGTTTCCCATTCTGGCTACAGTTACCCTGACGGTCGAGAATGGGTGCGTCACAGTGACTGTGACGGTTTATCGTGAGGCCGTTACAGTAATGTAACGCTCTTGTTAAGGTGCGTCAGAGACAACAGAGTAATTAAGATGCAGTAGAGGATGTGACAGCTTATTGTAAGGCCGTTATAGTCTGTGGCGGTCTTACATTGGTGCGTCAGAGCGTCTGTTGGCAGTAAAATAAAGTAAAGGTTTATGAAAACATAACATGTCTGGAAGTCAAAATACTACAACTGTTCTAGACATGATAACGATGTATAGGTCAACTATATGCATGGGTTTAGTGAATAGACAAGATAATATCTTTTATTTTTCATTTAGGGCTAAGAGATGCATGAATGTATAGAACTAGTAAAACATGAAATTCTTAGTCTATAATGCATGAAATCAAGCACAATCAGAGGGCTTTTATCCCTAACAAGATGTTTTTGCCAGTCATGAGATGACCTACCTCTTAACTAGTCTTTAACCTTCCAATTTGAGACTACAAGACACGCCCTAGTTCTTCCCTTCCTGAGGTTTTTCAGCAACTTCCTGCTGCTCTATCTCTCCAATCTCTTGACCTAAGGACGTGAAATTTTGAGGTTAGGAAGATGACACTAAGGGGAACAAAAAGTTCTAAAGGACTGAACTCTAATTACCTTGTTTAGACATCCTAATCTCTTGATCTTCAGGGGTCTTTCGTTTAGTTTCCTGGGTTACTATGGTCCGATCAGCAACTTTGGAAGCTTCAATCTCCTTTGTTGGTTGATCTCCTAGCACAAAATTTGGAGAGCTATTAGTCTAATGTATTATAAACAAAAAGTTCTAAAGAACTTACCCGAAATTGTGACTCCTTACCTTGTTTCTTCATGAGCCAAAAGTAAGGGTTGCTCAGTTCAGAACTAGGTCCTATTTATAGGGTTTTGAAGATTAGATCGATTCTAGAGTCCTTAATTTGCCAAGACCTAATCCCTAAGAGTCCTCAGTAATGTTATAAACTCTCCCAAGTCGATCTCTTGTAGATAGGATCCCAAAGTTCTAATCTTTTTGCTCGTTCTTCCTCTCACAGAACTGACAGGATGTAACGCATCAAGACTGGTGCGTTACATGGTTGTGGCGGTCGCACGATAGACCGCTACATCCAACGTGCACAGAGTTCAACATCAATCAAACTCTTTTGTTAATTATCTGTAAAAATGGTATTTTATCCTTAAAATATGTAAATAGGCTAAATAACCTTCTAGAATATGGGCCAAACTTAATGGGCTTGGTCCTTAGACCTTTTGGGTTTCAATTATCAAAGTTAGATTAATTACTTAACATAAATTGGGCCTTATAATGATTTATTTAATCCAATATTTATTTATTAATCCATTTTGGGTCTTAAAAGTTCCCAAAAAATAATTAAATATACTAAAAATACTTTATAAAAATTCTGAGGCCTTACACCGACGAATAGAGACAAAGGGGAAGGAAAATCCAAAGGCAATGGCAAAAAAGCCCGATGCCAAGGCGAGCTCGTCTCAGTTAGCGGAGAACATGAAGACGCCTTATTCCTTTAGGAAAGAGCATACCAAAATGTTCTTTGATCTCTACATGATGGAAAAGCTCATCACTCTGCCAGATCCACGGAAGCCCTCGGAGGTGGATAAAACAGAGGACCCTACTTATTGTGTGTATCACCGAAGGTTGGGTCACACCGTCGGAGACCGCTATGTCTTCAAGAATATTGTAGAAGAGCTCATCCAAAAGGGCTTGATAAATATGCTGGGTCATGTAGTCGACCCACCCCAGCCTCATGCTTGGAGCCGATCGAACCGGTCGGCTAATGTGGTCTACATGGTGGCAATGGCTTTGAGCTTCAATGCCTCCGAGGTCGGGCCTTCAAATCAGCAGTCTAACACCGGCCCTAGAGCCGCCCCTTCTTCACTCCCTAAGTGTTTGGCATTGTGGAGGACTATTCGGAAGAATCGAGGGGAGATCTGATAATTGCAACTGGAGTAGAGGCGCCTGCTGTAGTTCCTGGAGGGCATTGATCAGCAGTTGGCCACGTTCCCCTTTGGCCCATTTTCCAGGGGGTTAGCTCCAGCCCACATACGGGAGGCAGGTGTATCGCCTATTGGCCGGGCTCCGCTCAGGGGTTGGCTCTCTAAGGAATCCTCATATTCATCTGAAGGCGGGGAGGATTCATCTGAAGGCAAAGAGCATACCCCCGAAGGCGAGCAGCCCGAGAAGCTATACTCCTTCCCTCGCGAGAAGACTTTGAATATCTTCTTCGATTGCCAGCGAGTGGGGCTAATAAGCCCATCGCCCATGGAGCAGACACCAGGTGCTGCATTTCATCAAGGCTATTGCCCCTATCATGAGGTGATAGGCCACATCATCCATAATTGCCAGCCGTTCAAGGACCTCGCTGAGGACTTAATCAAGCAAGGGAAGATCAATATGGGTGAATTCTTGGTCGACCCACCTCAGCCACATGTGCAGGAGAGTTTTCATTTCTCCGTCAATGTTATACATGCCTCAGCAGCTTTCCAACTCTCGGAGCCACAGGAGGAGGGAGTCAGTTCCCAGCCGCCCAAGTCCACATTGTGGTACCCAGGGTGGCGACCCTCCCATCAGTGTTCTTTCCCCAAGGAGGACACTGGGAAAATCTTCGACAAGCTCCTAGAAGATGGTTGGATATTGACATATGATCCGCCATCCTATTATAATGAGACGGCCAAGAGTCATCCCCACTACTACAAATATCATGCCAGGGTGTCTCACCCCACTCGGGAATGCCCGGAAGTCAAAGATTGCATTGAAGTTTTTATCCAAAGAGGGAAGCTCGATGCGTAGGGGAACTCTATGATGAGGCGGTGTCTTGAAGAGGCCCCTAAGAAGATTCTTCAGCAAGCTCAACAGGAACAGGCTAAGCTGTGTGGGACCAAACCCACCTCTCAACAAGTCCAACTGGACAAGTCTACGGGCAGCAGTAATCCTCAGCCAAACCCCAAAGGCAAGGCTAGATGCCAGGGGCCTAAGGCCCAGAGCCCAAAAAACCAAGCCGAGGGAGAAGGTTCCAAACCCCTTTCCAGGCAAAGTCAACCCGGCATCATCATAAGGGGAAACCCTCCGCTAGATGACAAAGTTAAGGTGAAGGTGAGAGAGCCTCCGGCCAAAGCTCCTGTCAAGCCAACAAGGCCTCCAATTGCAGAAAGGCCTCAACATCATGAGCTCGCGAAGGCGCCAGTCAAAGCAAAGTCAGTGGAACTACAAAGCCCCAAGGGCCCCACTGTGGACTGGCAGAGTTCCAGGAGTTGCCTCCTGAAATCATTGCTCAGGCAATCAATGCCACCTTCCAGGTTCAGCCGGAGGAGGCCAACTGGACTAAGGTCACCCCCAAAAATAGCCATGGCACTAAAGCTCCTAAGGAGCCAACCCGGAGTAAAAAGAAAAATTCTAGGGGCAAGCCAGTCTCACCTCCAAAATCAAGTCCACTTTCTTCTCAAGAGGTGGCACACCAAAAAAAGTAAGAGAAGAATCGCAGGAAGAATTTGAAGAGGAGGTTGAAGAAGCAAGCTGAACAAGTAGCAGCTATGGAGGCCCCTAGCGAGCCAACTCCTTTGCAGCGACTTCAAAAGCTTATAGATGAGTTGGAGGAGTACACTCTCCCTTGTCCCACTAGGGTTGTCACTCTAGACAAATACATTCCCGGGGACAAGTTTGGGCATAAAGCCCAGCTTCTACAATGGCTCCAAGATAAGGCTCACTATCTCGAAGAGGGTGAAGAGTTCTCAATCCCGAAAGGGCTCTCCTTATTCTACAAAGATGAAGAGCTCACTGTCGAGATGCTCAAGGAAATACTGCAAGAGCGCTCCTGCAATATGGTGGCAATCCTGCGTCCCGACAACATTAATGTGCCTTCGGTTGATAACACTGAAGGCAAGGCTCCTGTGGCAACATATCAACGTCGCTCGGTGAGACATAGCCGGGGTCGTGGCCGAGGACGAGGACGTGGGCGTGAAGGTCCCCTAACTCTTGACTAGGCCATCATATTCAGAGGGGAGAAGCCGGGTCCTGTCCCAGAAAAAAAAGTTCGGGGAATCCCTTTTATCCTCAGCCCCTCAGAGGGTTTGAGCCCCACCTCAGCGGCAAAATCGGGTGGCGTCCCTTCTATAATCGCCTCTTCTGATGAAGAAGAGGAGCCAGCCAAGCCGCCACTGCGCGGGGAGGCATCAGAGCAAGCTGCCCCCTCCAACAAGGTCGAGCCCGCGAGCCCAATAGGTCTTAATGAAGACCAATATGATGAGCTTTTGCCACCTCCGGAGGAGTCTTTAGCACTGTTGTTCCAAGAAAATATGGAATGCCAGAATGGGGAGGAGCGCCCTTCTAAACGGGAGCAGCCTCGCCAGGCATCAAAGACTCAGGCGGAGATCATCCCGCCATTTGACAAAACTCGTGCTCAAGCGGACCACAAGATCATTCATCATATGAAGCAGTTCCCAACAAATGTCACTATCTGGGAAGCCATCGCTTGGAGCAAGGAGCTCAGGGAGGCTGTTGTCAAGATACTCCAAGACCCAGAGGCCTATGAAGCCCATGTTACAAAGTTGCAAGCCCAGGCATATGAGGTATTTGCAGTCAACATCTCATCCACAGACAAAGACATGTTTCTGTCCTCTCCGTGCCACAATTGGCCCTTATATATGCGGGGGATGATTAATGGGAATGATGTGAATCGAATTTTGCTCGACGTTGGAGCGGCCATTAACATCATGCCTTTGAAGACTTTCAAGTCTTTATACTTGACACCTTACTTGAAAAAGGTGAGCGCGGTCAAAATTTTGGGATTCAATCAAGATTCCGAGGAGGCACTTGGTCAGGTTGAAGTCAAGTTAGCCTTGGGCGACTTTGTTACCCAAGCAACATTTTACATCATCAACACCGACACATCATATTAGGTGCTGCTCGGGAGGCCCTGGCTCCATGAAAATTGGGTTACCCCATCAACTCTGCACCAGTGCATCAAATATGCCAAAGGAGGGGAGCAACATACTATCTTTGCAGATCAGGCTCTGTTTCACCCCAATGAGTGCCACCTGGCCGATGTTTCCCTATATTTTGGGGAGCCCACTTTAGCAATCCCCGAGCTTGTAAAGGACAAAGGGAAGCAAAAGGTGAACTATGAAGCTGACGAAGGGCAACTGTTCACTGTCAATCAAGACATGGTAAAGCTGCACAGGCTGAGCCTCCAGGCTGCCTCCAAGCCGACTCAGTCGAAGAGGCGAAGTGTTGACTTTGAAGCCAACCTCATTAGCCAGGTCATTGACCGAAGCATCTCCTTACCGCCCAAGTGCCTCTAGCTCTCGTCCCAATGGGAAGAGTATGAGGTGGAGCAGTTGAAGACCTTACAGTCTCCTATCAGTGGAGAAGAAGGAGCAACAAGGGCAAAAAAGGGAGACAAGCCGATCATCTTTTACAAAGGTGATTTTGCCCCGTCATGCCCTCCTAAAGATGATTTCGGCTGGGATACTCCCACCGATGTGGCACTAGAGCCAGTCTAGGAGAAGGATGACATGCCGAAGCATATTAGGGAGATGTGCAAAAAGCAGCACATGCCACAAGCTCAGGACCCCGCGAGAGCAGCATATTTCTCTCAGTTGTGGAACCCTCCGCAGGTCCGTGGGCATCCCCCCTTCTTCCGCAAAGACACGTAGGGGCTCGACTATGACCAGGAGAGGGACTTCGAGGTCTATTATGCAATCAATTCCATAGGACTGCTATCTCCTCATCACGGGCAAGCTGAAGTTGACCCCAAGATTTACGACTCTGCAAGGGAGTCTAGTAAGGTGTCAATGACACCATCATCCTCATTAGAAGTCAACAATGACCACCTCTCGGAGGGACGAGTAGCCCAGCCTGCCATCCATCAACAAGACGAAGTAGGTCCTTCGACTTCAAGCCATGAGCAAGAAAGCTTCGGCGAATTTGAAGTTTACGAAGAAAATACTGATGATGTGGAAGACTTTGTCGACCTTTAACCAGCTCCACCGGAGCTTTAAGATGGTGGTCAAGCAACTGTGGACGAGTTGATTGAGATCAACCTCGGAAGCAAAGAAGACTACCGGCCAACCTTCATCAGTGCTCTCCCCAGTGAGAAAGAAAGGCAGTCATATCGGCAGCTCTTAGAAGAGTTCAGGGATTGCTTCGCATGGACTTATAAAGAAATGCCGGGCCTTGACCCTTCTGTGGCTAAACATGAACTAGTAATACTTCCAACAGTCAAGCCGGTCAAGCAAGCCCAAAGGCGTATGCGCCACGAGTTGTAGCTGAAGGTCAATACTGAGGTTGACAAGATGCTCGACGTGGACTTCATAGAGCCTTGCATGTACCCTGCATGGCTCGCCAATATAGTCCATGTCAAGAAGAAGAACGGCCAAGTCCGAGTCTGCATCGACTTCCAAGACTTGATTAAGGCCTGCCCAAAGGATGACTTCCCGGCCCCAATCACTGAGACAATGGTTGATATGACCAATGGTCACGAAGCCTTGTCTTTCATGGACGGGTCGTCGGGCTATAATCAAATCTGCATGGCCGTCAAAGACAAAGACCATACGGCTTTCTGGTCTCCTAAGGGGATCTTCAACTATAAAAGGATGTCGTTTGGCCTGAAGAATGCCGGTGCAACCTACAAAAGGGTAATGACCAAGATCTTCGATGAGATGCTACATGACCTCGTCGAATGCTACGTCGATGACTTGGTCGTCAAGACAAAAAGGTGAGAAGATCACTTGGCCGACTTGCATCGAGTCTTCGAAAGGCTTCGACAATACCAACTCAAGATGAATCCCATGAAGTGTGCCTTCGACGTCTCCAGCGGAAAATTCCTTGGCTTTGTCATCAAGTACCGAGGCATAGAAATCGATCTTGACAAAATCAAGGCCATAAGGGGATTGCCTCCGCCCAAGAACTTGACAGAGCTCAGATCTCTTCAAGGAAGACTCACCTATATTAGGCGGTTCATTTCTAATCTCTCAGGAAGATGTCTGCCTTTCGGTAAATTGATGAAGAAAGAAGCACCCTTCATATGGGACAAAGAATGCCAGAAAGCCTTCGAGCAAATCAAAGAGTACTTACTGACTCCCCCTGTCATAGGGGCACCTATCAGAGGGAAGCCCCTCATCCTCTATATTACTGCCATGGATGCCTCTTTGGGGGCTCTTTCAGCCCAGATCAATGACGAGGGCAAGGAGTTGCCGTTATACTACCTCAACCGAAAACTGGTCGGGCCTGAGCACCAGTATGCTTCTATGGAAAAAGTGTGCATGGCTTTAGTATTTGCTGTCAAGAAGCTAAGGCACTACCTGCTAGCTCACAAAGTGGAGCTCATCTTAAAATGTGATCCACTCAAATTCTTGCTCAGTCAGCCCGTCCTCTCTTCTAGGCTCGGCAAGTGGGTACTTATCCTCATGGAGTTCGACATTACCTTCATCCCACGCAAGGCGATCAAAGGACATGGAATGGCGGAGTTCTTAACAGCGCACCCTGTGCCAGAAGATTCGCCAATCAACTTCAAGCTACCTGATGAAGAGGTGTTAGTACCTCCTCAAGAAACTGGGGAACATTATGAAAAAGTACCACTACAGATGGAGCCGGGTGTCCTCAACCTTGACCTCCCACACTGGGAGTTGTATTTTAATGGTGGTTCCCGGACAATCAAAAGGGCCGGCGGCCTTACAAACTTTGTCTCAGGCGCGGGGATCATTTTTGTATCCCCGTAAGGCGGTATCCTCCATAATTCCTGTGCTCTCATGAAGTCGCTGACTAATAATGAGGTAGAGTATGAAGCGCTAATTATTGGGCTTCAACTAGCACTGGAGATCAACATCAAGTGCATCAAAGTCTACGGGGATTCTCAGCTCGTTATTCGACAAGTCTTGGGTGTTTATGACGTCTAGATAAAGGAGCTTATCCCCTATCATGCAGCCGTCATGAGGCTAAAGGAGAAATTCTACCTCTTTGAAATAGGCCATGTGCCCAGAGGCAGCAACTCCCAGGCTGACGCTTTAGCAAAGTTGGCAGTAGCTTTAAAGCTCCCACCAGAGGGAGAGTTGAATATCACTATCAGACACCGAAGGCTCATGCCAAGTGTGCTCGACGAAGAATCTGGCCTCACTATTTACGAGGTCAATAACATTCAAGAGGAGAACACTCCCGAAGAAGAAGACTGGCATGAGCCGATTATAAAAATAAAGAACGGTTGGCTTCCTCCTGATCGGGCTCAGAGGGTGCAACTGCTACGTAGGGTGACATCCTACCAGCTGATTGATAGCCTACTCTTCAGGCTCGTCCATGAAAAAGATCGATCGGTCCTCCTACGGTGCCTTTCACCCAAGGAAGCAAAGACCGTGATGCATGAGGTCCACTCCGGGCTGTGCGGGGCCCCCCAAGCAGGAGCCAAGAGGAAGAACAACATCAAGCTCAAGGGGTTCTATTGGCCCACCATGTACGAAGATTGCAACCAATATGCTCGTACATGTCACCAATGCCAAGCATTCGGGCAGTGCCTCGGAGGCCGCCTAACCCGCTCCATCCAACTGCGCCTACTTGGCCATTCGCAGTGTCACGCCACGACGCGGAGTATCGGGACTGGCAGTAGAAACAAGTAATAATAATATGTTGATTTACAGACATGATGTGCTAAAGCTATGAGATCAACAACACGCAACTCCATTCATTAGCTAACAATTAAATAATCCAGATTCCAATCACATAAACTCTCTAAAACAATCTTTCGACAACATCCACTTAACACTATTACATTGCTAAATTCAAATTACAATCCTCTCATAACAAAAATAGACACAAATACTACGACTAGATCCACAGGCTTCAAACTGGCTCGCTCCAAGGCCATCACTGTTACCCATCCCCATTAGTCTGTGAATCCTCTCCTGAGCTACCTGAAAAAGGGGGAAAAACTGGGTGAGCGAACGCTCAGTAGGTAATAACAGGCAAATTTAAGTGATTAACCAATTAAATTACATTTTTAAGCGCGAAAACAAATGATGTAATAAAATGACAATATGACAACAAGATAATCGAACGAAGGCAAGATCATGATATAACTGGAAATTGGCCAATCAAGCAAGAACTAACCAAGTCAAAAGAAGATTCAAGTAATAGATTATTGTCATAGACGTCACGCTAGTCATGCACTCGGTGCAATGCCTCACCATGTCATTCAAACTCCCTGGGGCACAAGTACTTTTCGGGCGCTCCTCCCAGGACCAGACCGGGCCCTTATGATGCGTTGGCATTGATTTGTTGGATCCAAGATCCCAAGTTATGTCTAGACATTAATCAAGTTAAATGGCTAATAATGTCAAGGTATAACTTACCTCGGAGGATCCCAAGGATAAGTTGAAGAGATATTTTGACCCAAAATTCAAGTTATCAAGAACCAATCAGGTCCTTGGGTTCAAACATGAATAATCATGGAACATCACTTCTGGATGATAAGCGGTTTACACTGGGCCACTCAACAAATACATGGTCGCTACTGGACCGTTCAGGATAGAAATGGGCTGAGGATCAGCCTCACCGAAGTCAAGGATAAACGGTCCATCTGGGGCCGCTCTGGATAGAACGGTCAAGAATGGGCCGCACGTAGCTAGAAGGAGTGGAAGCCCAAGAACACGGTAAGCGGGCCTTATAGGGCCGCTCAACGGATGGACGGTCCAATAAGATCTGCTCTATGACGTGGGCGGTTCAAATTAGTCTGTTCAACAAAACTTAGCACAAGAAAATAGAAATCTACCCAAATGGGCTCCGGGCTGTCATAAGTGGGGCAGAACTAAACCAGGTCCATCCTACTATCCACTGGTCAGCCTAGGGATTATCGGGTCGATCCAAACATGATTTGGGTGAAGATAGAACATGGTTAATTGACCAAGGTAAGTGGCACTTGGCCAGGGTTGCACGGTTCTTAATGGGCCGCCCAGTGAGCCAGACGGTCCCTGTCGGGCCGCGCAAACCTCAGGGGGTCCAAGTTGAGCCGTGACTCACAACACGATAATCCAAGCGATTCGATCATGTACACAGGTTCAGGCCTTGGTGGTACAACCTGCCCGGTGTCCTAGTGGGAATCCCAGGCTCGCGGGGGCTTACGGATGTCCCGTAATGAAGGTCCTACTCCGACGGAAGGAATATCCGGTGGAGAGTCCCAATCATTACAAGAAATGGGGCTATCAAATCATCAGAAATCAATATGGCGATCAATCAATCCTACTGGAGTAGAACGGCTGTCAACAATCCTAATAGCATGAAATCATGGTTGAATTAACATATTGAAATAAATTAAGGCTATGAAGAAAGAATAATCAAATATTATGAAATTTGTTCTCACATATGTTCCTTTTTTTTATGGGTTATTAACCTATCATTAGCCATAATTCTACTAAGTTAAATCATGCTAAAAAGGAAAACAAGCAGTTCTATACAATTGGGCGGTTCTGTCTGAGCCGCTCACGGCCTCGGCGGTTGCACGACAGGCCGTTCATCTCCTTCCAGGTCAGAAGGTCTGTCAGGGTTGAGCGGTCTGTAATGTGCCGCTGGGGAAACATGCACGGTCTGGAACAAGCCGCCTAATGATAGGGCGGTTAGGGTTATGCCGCGCAAACTATGAAACTGATCAAAAGTACAATACATGAACGGTCAGGAACTAGCCGCCTGACATGGATGGGCGGTCTATCGTGAGGCCGCGCAAACCAACTCAATCCGCCACCCCCTTTTGCCTTGCCCATCACCGGTGGGTTGGCTAGGGTTAGCAATAGGAACTAAATACGCATGATACAAGGCATAAAAATTAGGGCTTTTATAGTCAAAAGAACAAGCATGAAAAGTTTTACAAGATAGCATGACCAATTTCATGTTTAGTGCCTGAAATCCCTACGTAAATCAAGATGGAACAATGTTAACCCTAGTTTAGGCATGCTTCCACTAAACCTCAAAATACTAACAGGATACTAGATTAAAATTGGGGCTTTCTAGACCAATCGAAAGAGGACAGAACAACGCTTCTATTGATGTATCACACTTAGAGTTTGGCTTGCTATCACCTACCTTATTCGAAGGATGAAGGAAGATGAGGGATGTCGACGCGCTAGGTACACACCGCCAAAGATCGTCAGAATTCTCCCTCGATCGAGCTCCTCTCCGGCCGCCACAGCAACTAAATGATTTTAGGGTTGCTAAGGGTCATTTTTATAGGTTCAATTGAGTCTAGGGAGTCCTAATCGGAAAGATAGAGTCCTATCATCGTGGACGTGCGAGATTCGTGTGAGACCGAGTCTATCCACTACTCCACCGCCAAATACTCCTCCTAGGGTTAGAGTTTCGAAGATTAATCAGTGGGGAAATGAAGAGTTAATCTTAGCCTTTCATTTGCATCCGGTTTCAACTTAAATGGTCGGGTATTGGGCTCGAATTTCACGTTTTAAGGTCCAATTAGGCTAAGTGTGATTTTGGGCCTTAATCTATTAATTAGACTTGGTTACAATTTTTATTTGGGCTGGCCATAGAAGACAATTTTACTAAGCGTCTTATCCACTACGAGATTCTAATTTTTCCAGATTTTTATAAAATGGTCAAATTTTGACTTATCTTATTTCTTAAGGATTCTCTTATTAATTTTCTCAAAATTTTTATTCATTAATAAATCGGGGTGCTACACCCTCCCCCACTTAAAGAAATTTGGTCCTCCAAATTCACTGCACTTAATAGAATGGGGAACGAGATAACTCACCTAGAATAAATCGGGATATTGCTTCCGCATGGTTTCTTCGGATTCCCAAGTAGCTTCTTCGGTTCCACGCCAACTCCACTGAACTTTAACCATAGGTATAGAATGACTTCTGAGATGCTGTTGCTTACGATCCAGAATCTTGATAGGTCTTTCTTCATAAGTCAAATCTTCCTTTAGTTCCAAATCCACATGTTGAATGACATGAGTGGGGTCATACACATATTTCGCAGCATAGACACAAAGGAAGACATTGTGTACTCCTGATAATTGAGGTGGTAGTGCTAAACGGTAAGCCACCTCCCCCACTCTTTCCAGAACTTCGAATGGACCCACATATCTTGGACTCAACTTACCTTGAATACCAAACCTGTGAATCCCTCTCATGGGAGAAACCTTTAAAAACACATGTTCCCCAACCTAAAACTCCAAGGCTCTCCTTCTGTTGTCGGCATAACTCTTCTGTCTTGATTGTGCTACTAGCAACCGATCTCTAATAATATAGATATTCTTGGACGATTCAAAAATGAGATTTGGTCTCAGCCATTGCTTCTCACCTATCTCCACCCAACATAATGGAGATCGGCAGCTTCTTCCATACAAAGCTTCAAATGGAGCCATCTGAATGCTAGACTGATAACTGTTATTGTAGGCGAATTCTATCAAAGCCAAGTGATCACTCCAACCACCTCCAAAATCAATCATGCAGGCTCTAAGTATATCTTCCACTATCTGGTTGGTTCTTTCAGTCTGTCAGTCTATTTGTGGATGAAAAGTAGTACTGAATTTCAGACGGGTTCCCAGAGATTCTTGCAGTCCTTTCCAAAAATGTGAGGTGAATCTGGGATCTCTATCAGACACAATGCTGATCGGAATACTAGAGAGTCTTACAACTTCCTTCATATATACAGCCGCCAAGACGTCTACCGTCCACTTAGGCTTAATGGATAAAAAATGAGCAGACTTCGTCAATCTGTCATCAATAACCCATATTGCATCGAATCCACTGCGAGTCCTAGGGAGACCCATAATAAAGTCCATACCAATACTCTCCCACTTCCATTGGGGTATATCAAGTGGTTCAGTTTTCCTGCAAGTCTGAAATGCTCAGCCTTGACTTGCTGACACACTAAGCATCTACTCACAAATTCTGTAATTTCCTTCTTCATATTCGGTCACCAAAAGGATCTTTTCAAATCCTTAAACATCTTAGTACCTCTAGGATGAATAGTATATCTGGATCTATGAGCTTCTTCAAGAATCTTGTTCTTGATTTCTGCTACATCAGGTACACAGGTCCTTCCTTGAAACAACAATCGGTCGTCATCAGCTACCATAAAATCAGGTCTGCTACTCAAACTCTCCTTGATCTCTATCAACTCTGGGTCGTTGTCTTGCAAGGTCTTGATTTCCATTAACAATTCGGGTCTGAGTTGAACCTGAGCGATCGTAACCCGATCCTTGTCAACATTGATATCCAAACTAGCTAACTGCTCCAACAGCCTCCATTCTTGTAACATAAGATGCGACAATTTAGCTACTGGCCTGCGACTCAAGGCATCTGCTACTACATTCTCTTTTCCAGGATGGTATTCTATAGAGAAGTCAAAGTCCTTTAAATACTCGAGCCATCTTCTCTGCCTCATATTGAGTTCCTTTTGAGAAAACAAATACTTCAGACTCTTATGATCTGAGAACACCGTAAATGTCTCTCCATACAAGTAGTGCCTCCATATCTTCAAGGCAAACACCACCGCTGCAAGTTTCAAATCATGATCAGGATAGTTCTCTTCATGCTTCCTCAACTGCCTAGAAGAATAGGCTATCACTTTCCCATGCTGCATGAGCACACAACCTAGACCAATGCCTGAAGCATCCGTATACACCATAAAATCTCCTTCTCCTGATGGTAAAGCCAACACAGGGCAGTAGTTAGACATTCCTTCAAGGTCTGAAAACTTCTCTCGCAATCCTCAGACCAATCAAATGTGTTCTCCTTGCGGGTTAACCTTGTTAAAGGTACAGCAATCTTGGAGAAATCCTTAATAAACCTCCGGTAATAACCTGCTAGGCCTAGAAAACTTTTAACTTCAGTCACACTAGCAGGCCTATCCCAATTCTTCACTACCTCTACCTTCGAGGGGTCAACGGAAATACCTTCCTTTGTAATAATATGCCCTAAAAAGGACACATCTTGCAGCCAGAATTCACACTTACTAAACTTGGTGTATAGCTGATGGTCTCTCAATAATTGCAACGCCATCCTCAGATGTTCGGCATGCTCCTCCTCACTCTTGGAATAAATCAAGATGTCATCAATAAACACTACGACCCATCGATCAAGATAGGGCTGAAACACATTGTTCATCAACTGCATGAAAGCTACAGGTGCATTCGTTAGTCCAAAAGGCATAACCACAAATTCAAAATGCCCATACCTGCTACGGAAAGCCATCTTATAAATATCTTCATCCTTGATTCGCAACTGATGGTATCCTGATCGGAGATCAATCTTAGACAAATACTGAGCTCCTGCTATCTGATCAAATAATTCATCAATTCTCGGCAATGGGTACTTGTTCTTGATAGTTAGCTGATTCAATTGTCGATAATCAATACACAATCTCATCGAGCCATCCTTCTTCCAGAAAAATAATACTGGAGCTCCCCACGGGGATGTACTTGGACGAATGAACCCCTTCTCAAGTAATTCCATTAACTGCTACTTCAATTCCCTCAGCTCCGCAGGAGACATACGATAAGGAGCCTTAGAAACAAGGGTCGCGCCAGGAATTAAATCAATAGAAAAGATAATTTCCCTCTCCGGTGGAAGTCCTGGCAATTCCTCAGGAAAAACATCCGAAAATCTCGGACAATAGGAATGTCCTAAATCTCAATATTCTTCTCAGGGGTCACATAAACAAAGGTTAGGAAAGCCTGACATCCTCTCCTCATCAACTTATCAGCTCAGAGGGCCGAAATAAATGGCACAGACTTATGGTGCCTAACCCCTATAAAAAAAAGTCCCAGGTGTCTAGAAAAGACACGAAACTGGAACTACAATGAACATTGGCCTCGTGCTTAGCCAACCAATCTGCTCCAATAATTACATCATAGTCTTTCATATCCATACAAACTAAATCAGCTGGCAAGTTCTGTTCATTAATCATAACCTTACTAGAAGGATAGAAATACTTAATTGCTGAACTAGAACCAATAGGGGTTGAAATCTTTAACGGGGAATTCATCAAGACCGGCTTCACACCCAAAGACTTAGCAAATTTTTGAGAAACAAAAGAATGAGTGGCACCGGTATCAAAGAGAACGAATGCTGGCTTATCATGAATAACAAGAGTACCCTCAACGAGTCCACCCTCCTCGGTGGTGCCTGCATCATCTTCTTGTAGGGCTTGGAGCTTGCCCTGCTGCTTCTTGTTTCCTTGCGGCTTAGTCGGAGTCGCTTTATCTGAAAAAAGGGGACACTCAGGAATATGATGGTCCCTACTACCACAACGCAGACAGGCACCGAGCTTGCGCCAGCACTCTTCTATCCTGTGACCTGAATGGTCACAAAACTTGCACACGCCCTTAAACGGTACGATCGGGCCAGGCTTCTTGTCTTCATTCTTCGGGACCTTGCCCTTCCACGAACTAGACCCTCCATTGGGCCTCTTCTTGCTATTGCCAGGTTTAGGGTTCCCGGATCCAGTAGGTTGTTCTTTCTTGACGTTCTTCCCACGGATTTTCTCCGTCATCTCCAAGGTGTCTTCCAAAACTTGAGCTTTCCTTACCATCTCCGCATATGTCTGAATTTCCATTGGCGCCAATTGATTAATATAATGTAACTTCAGCCCGTTGAGAAAATGCTTCGCCTTCATCTTTTCTGTGGAAATCAAGTGAGTGGCGTAACGAGAAAGTCTAGAGAATTGAGCTTCATACTCCGCCACAGATAAACTCCGCTGCTTTAGAGCAGCAAACTTAGCGGCTTTCTTTTCTTAGACTTTGTCGGAAAAGTATTTACTATTAAGGAATTCCTCAAACTCCTTCCATGAGATTTGCCTGTCACCGAGGGTCGCCTTTACTGCATCCCACCATGTTCTCGCATCATATTCTAGCTGGAAAGCCATTAGAAGAACACGCTCCTGGTCACTGCACTACATCACTTCGAAGATCCTCTCCATCTCCTTCAACCAGTGCTCGGCTTCATCGGGGTCGGTCGAGCCTCCAAAACGCGGGGGATTCATCCCACGGAAATTCCGGTGAAGATCGCCAGCTCCATGATTTGCCGCTCCACCATGGGCCACTTGCTGCAAGGCCCGAGTGAGTCCTTGAACTGTTCACTGCATATCTTGCCATTGCGCATGTTCAGCCGTCATTAACATCATGCCTTTGAAGACTTTCAAGTCTTTATACTTGGCACCTTATATGAAAAAGGTGAGCGCGATCAAAATTTTGGGATTCAATCAAGATTCCGAGGAGGCACTTGGTCAAGTTGAAGTCAAGTTAGCCTTGGGCAACTTTGTCACCTAAGCAACATTTTACATCATCAACGCCGACACATCATATAAGGTGCTGCTCGGGAGGCCCTGGCTCCACGAAAATTGGGTTACCCCATCAACTCTGCACCAGTGCATCAAATATGCCAAAAGAGGGGAGCAACATACTGTCTTTGCATATCAGGCTCCGTTCCACCCCAATGAGTGCCACCTAGTCGATGCTTCCCTATATTTTAGCAATCCCCGAGCTTGTAAAGGACAAAGGGAAGCAAAAGGTGAACTATGAAGCTGACAAAGGGCAACTGTTCACTGTCAATCAAGACATGGTAAAGCTGCACAGGCTGAGCCTCCAGGCCGGCTCCAAGCCGACTCAGCCGAAGAGGCGAAGTGTTGACTTTGAAGCCAACCTCATTAGCCAGGTCATTGACCGAAGCATCTCCTTACCGCACAAGTGCCTCTAGCTCTTGTCCCAATGGGAAGAGTATGAGGTGGAGTAGTTGAAGACCTTCACAGGCTCCTACCAGTGGAGAAGAAGGAGCAACCAGGGCAAAAAAGGGAGACAGGCCGATCATCTTTTACAAAGGTGATTTTGCCCCGCCGTGCCCTCCTAAAGATGATTTCGACTGGGATACTCCCACCGATGTGGCACTAGAGCCAGTCTAGGAGATGGACGACATGCCGAAGCACATTAGGGAGATGTGCAAAAAGTAGCACATCCCACAAGCTGGGGACCCCGCATGAGCAGCATAGTTCTTTCAGTTGTGGAACCCTCCGCAGGTCCGTGGGCAGCCCCCCTTCTCCCGCAAAGACACATAGGGACTCGGCTATGACCAGGAGAGGGACTTCGAGGTCTATTATGCAATCAATGCCATAGGATTGCTATCTCCTCATCACGGGCAAGCTGAAGTTGACCCCAAGATTGACGACTCTGCAAGGGAGTCCAGTAAGGTGTCAATGACACCATCATCCTCATCAGAAGTCAACAATGACCACCTCTCGGAGGGACGAGCAGCCCAGCCTGCCATCCATCAACAAGACGAAGCAGGTCCTTCGACTTCAAGCCATGAGCAAGAAAGCTTCGGCGAATTTGAAGTTTACGAAGTAAATACTGATGATGAGGAGGACTTTGTCGACCTCCAACCAGCTCCACCGGAGCTTAAAGACGGTGGTCAAGCAACTGTGGACGAGTTGATTGAGATCAACCTCGGAAGCAAAGAAGACTACCGACCAACCTTCATCAGTGCTCTCCCCAGTGAGAAAGAAAGGCAGTCATATTGGTAGCTCTTAGAAGAGTTCAAGGATTGCTTCGCCTGGACTTATAAAGAAATGTCGGGCCTTGACCCTTCTGTGGCTGAACATGAACTGGCAATACTTCCAACAGTCAAGCTGGTCAAGCAAGTACAAAGGCGTATGCGCCACGAGTTGTAGCTGAAGGTCAATACTGAGGTTGACAAGATGCTCGACGTGGACTTCATAGAGCCTTGCATGTACCCTGTATGGCTCGCCAATATAGTCCCTGTCAAGAAGAAGAATGGCCAAGTCCAAGTCTGCATCGACTTCCAAGACTTGAATAAGGCATGCCCAAAGGATGACTTCCCTGTCCCAATCACTGAGACAATGGTTGATATGACCAATGGTCACGAAGCCTTGTCTTTCATAGACGGGTCGTCGGGCTATAATCAAATCTGCATGGCCGTCAAAGACAAAGACCATACGGCTTTCTGGTCTCCTAAGGGGATCTTCAACTATAAAAGGATGTCGTTTGGTCGGAAGAACACCGGTGCAACCTACCAAAGGGTAATGACCAAGATCTTCGATGAGATGCTACATGACCTCGTTGAATGCTACGTCGATGACTTGGTCATCAAGACAAAAAGGTGAGAAGATCACTTGGCCGACTTGTGTCGAGTCTTCGAAAGGCTTCGACAATACCAACTCAAGATGAATCCCATGAAGTGTGCCTTCGACGTCTCCAGTGACAAATTCATTGGCTTTGTCATCAAGTACCGAGGCATAGAAATCGATGCTGACAAAATCAAGGCCATAAGGGGATTGCCTCCACCCAAGAACTTGACAGAGCTCAGATCTCTTCAAGGAAGACTCACCTATATTAGGCGGTTCATTTCTAATCTCTTAGGAAGATGTCTGCCTTTCGACAAATTGATGAAGAAAGAAGCACCCTTCATATGGGACAAAGACTGCCAGAAAGCCTTCGAGCAAATCAAAGAGTACTTATTGACTCCCCCTGTCACAGGGGCACCTGTCAGAGGGAAGCCCCTCATCCTCTATATTACTGCCATGAATGCCTGTTTGGGGGCTCTTTTAGCCCAGATCAATGACGAGGGCAAGGAGCTGCCGTTATACTACCTCAACCGAAAATTGGTCGGGCCTAAGCACCAGTATGCTCCAATGGAAAAAGTGTGCATGGCTTTAGTATTTGCTGTCAAAAAGCTAAGGCACTACCTGCTAGCTCACAGAGTGGAGCTCATCTCAAAATGTAATCCACTCAAATTCTCGCTCAGTCAGCCCGTCCTCTCTGGTAGGCTCGGCAAGTGGGCACTTATCCTCATGGAGTTCGACATTACTTTCATCCCACGCAAGGCGATCAAGGGACATGGAGTGGCAGAGTTCTTAACAGCGCACCCTGTGCCAGAAGATTCACCAATCAACTTCGAGCTGCCTGATGAAGAGGTGTTAGTACCTCCTCAAGAAATTGGGGAACATTATGAAAAAGTCCCACTGCAGATGGAGCCGGGTGTCCTCACCCTTGACCTCCCACACTGGGAGTTTTATTTTGATGGTGCTTCCCGGACAATCAAAAGGGCTGGCGGCCTTACAAACTTTGTATCAGGCGCGGGGATCATTTTCGTATCCCCGTAAGGCGGCATCCTCCACAATTCATGTGCTCTCATGAAGTCGCTGACTAATAATGAGGCAGAGTATGAAGTGCTAATTATTGGGCTTCAACTAGCACTGGAGATCGACATCAAGTGCATCAAAGTCTACGGGGATTCTCAACTTGTTATTCGACAAGTCTTGGGTGTTTATGACGTCTAGAAAAAGGAGTTTATCACCTATCATGCAGCCGTTATGAGGCTAAAGGAGAAATTGTACCTCTTTGAAATAGGCCATGTGCCCAGAGGCTACAACTCCCAGGCTGACGCTTTGGTAAAGTTGGCAATAGCTTTAAAGCTCCCACCTGAGGGAGAGTTGAATATCACTATCAGACACCGAAGGCTCATGCCAAGTGTGCTCGATGAAGAATCTGGCCTCACCGTTTATGAGGTCAATAACATTCAAGAGGAGAACGCTCCCGAAGAAGAAGACTGGCGTGAGCTGATTATAAAAATAAAGAACGATTGGCTTCCTCCGGATCGGGCTCAGAGGGTGCAACTGCTATGCAGGGTGACATCCTACCAGCTGATTGACACCCTACTCTTCAGGCTCGTCCATGAAAAAGACCGATCGGTCCTCCTACGGTGCCTTTCACCCAAGGAAGCAAAGACCGTGATGCATGAGGTCCACTCTGGGCTGTGTGGGGCCCACCAAGCAGGAGCCAAGATGAAGAACAACATCAAGCTCAAGGGGTTCTATTGGCCCACCATGTACGAAGATTGCAACCAATATGCTCGTACATGTCACCAATGCCAAGCATTCGGGCAATGCCTCGGAGGCCGCCTAACCCGCTCCATCCAACTGTGCCTACTTGGCCATTCGTAGTGTCACGCCCCGACGCGGAATATCGGGACTGGCAGTAGAAACAAGTAATAATAATCTGTTGATTTACAGACATGATGTGCTAAAGCAAAGAGATCAACAACACACAACTACATTCATTAGCTAACAATTAAATAATCCAGATTCCAATCACATAAACTCCCTAAAACAATCTTTCGACAACATCCACTTAACACTATTACATTGCTGAATTCAAATTACAATCCTCTCACAACAAAAATAGACAAAAATACTACGACTAGATCCACAGGCTTCAAACTGGCTCGCTCCAAGGCCATCACTCTTGCCCATCCCCATCAGTCTGTGAATCCTCTCCTGAGCTACCTGAAAAAGGAGGAAAAACTAGGTGAGTGATCGCTCAGTAGGTAATAACAGGAAAATTTAAGTGATTAACCAATTAAATTACATTTTTAAGCGCGAAAATAAAGAACATAATAAAATGACAATATGACAACAAGATAATCAAACGAAGGCAAGATCATGATATAACTGGAAATTGGCCAATCAAGCAAGAACTAACCAAGTCAAAAGAAGATTCAAGTAATAGATTATTGTCGTAGATATCACGCTAGTCATGCACTCAGTGCAATGCCTCACCATGTCATTCAAACTCCCCGGGGCATAAGTATTTTTCGGGCGCTCCTCCCAGGACCAGACCGGGCCCTTATGATGCATTGGCATTGATTTGTTGGATCCAAGATCCCAAGTTATGTCTAGACATTAATCAAGTTAAATGGCCAATAATGTCCAGGTATAACTTACCTCGGAGGATCCCAAGGATAACTTGAAGAGATATTTTGACCTAAAATTCGAGTTATCAAGAACCAATCAGGTCCTTAGGTTCAAACACGAATAATCACGGAAAATCACTTCTGGATGATAAGCGATTTACACTGGGCCGCTCAACAAATACACAGTCGATACTGGACCGTTCAGGATAGAAATGGGCTGAGGATTAGCCTCATCGAAGTCAAGGATAAACGGTCCATCTGGGGCCGCTCTGGATAGAACGGTCAAGAATGGGCCGCACGTAGCTAGAAGGACTAGAAGCCCAAGAACATGGTAAGCGGGCCTTATTAGGGCCGTTCAACGGATGGACGGTCCAATAAGATCCGCTCTATGACGTGGGCGGTTCAAATTAGTCCGTTCAACAAAACTTAGCACAAGGAAATAGAAATCTACCCAAATAGGCTCCAGGCTGTCATAAGTGGGGCAGAATTGAACCAGGTCTAGCCTACTATCCACTGGTCAGCCTAGGGCTTATCGGGTCGATCCAAACATGATTTGGTCGAAGATAGAACATGGTTAATCGACCAAGGTAAGTGGCACTTGGCCAGGGTTGCACGGTTCTTAATGGGCCGCCCAGTGAGCCAGACGGTCCCTGTCGGGCCACGCAAACCTCAGGGGGTCCAAGTTGAGCCGTGACTCACAACATGATAATCCAAGCGATTCGATCATGTACACAGGTTCAGGCCTTGGTGGTACAACCTGCCCGGCGTCTTAGTGGGAATCCCAGGCTCGCGGGAGCTTACAGATGTCCCGTAATGAAGGTCCTAGTCCAACAGAAGGAATATCCGACGGAGAGTCCCAATCATTACAAGGAAATGGGGCTATCAAATCATCAGAAATCAGTATGGCTATCAGTCAATCCTACCGGAGTAGAACGACTATCAACAATCCTAATAGCATGAAATCATGGTTGAATTAACATATTGAAATAAATTAAGGCTATGAAGAAAGAATAATCAAACATTATGAAATTTGTTCTCACATATGTTCCTTTTTCTTATAGGTTATTAACATATCATTAGCCATATTTCTACTAAGTTAAATCATGCTAAAAAGGAAAACAAGCAGTTCTGTACAATTGGGCGGTTCTGTCTGAGTCGCTCACGGCCTCGGCGGTCGCACGACAGGCCGTTCATCTCCTTCCAGGTCAGAAGGTCTGTCAGGGTTGAGTGGTCTGTAATGTGTCACTGGGGAAACATGCACGGTCTAGAACAGGCCGCCTAATGACAGGGTGGTTAGGGTTATGCCATGCAAACTATGAAACCGATCAAAAGTACAATACCTGAACGGTCAGGAACTAGCCGCCTGACATGGATGGGATGTCTATCGTGAGGCCGCGCAAACCAACTCAATCCGCCACCCCCTTTTGCCTTGCCCGTCACCGGCGGGGTTGGCTAGGGTTAGCAATAGGAACTAAATACGCATGATACAAGGCATAAAAATTAGGGCCTTTATAGTCAAAAGAACAAGCATGAAAAGTTTTACAAGATAGCATGACCAATTTCATGTTTAGTGCCTGAAATCCCTATGTAAATCAAGATGGAACAATGTGAACCCTAGTTTAGGCATGCTTCCACTAAACCTCGAAATACTAACAGGATACTAGATTAAAATTGGGGCTTTCTAGACCAATCGAAAGAGGACAGAACAACGCTTCTATTGATGTATCACACTTACGGTTTGGCTTGTTATCACCTCCCTTATTCGAAGGATGAAGGAAGAAGAGGGATGTCGACGCGCTAGGTACACACCGCCAAAGATCGCCAAAATTCTCCCTCGATCGAGCTCCTCTCCGGCCGCCGCAGCAACTAAACGATTCTGAGGTTGCTAAGGGTCATTTTTATAGGTTCAATTGAGTCTAGGGAGTCCTAATCGCGAAGATAGAGTCCTATCATCATGGACGTGCGAGATTCGTGCGAGACCAAGTCTATCCACTACTCCACCGCCAAATACTCCTCCTAGGTTTAGAGTTTCGAAGATTAATCAGAGGATAAACGAGGAGTTAATCTTAGCCTTTCATTTGCATCCGATTTTAACTTAAATGGTCGGGTATTGGGCTCGAATTTCGCGTTTTAAGGTCCGATTAGTCTAAGTGTGGTTTTGGGCCTTAATCTGTTAATTCGACTTGGTTATAATTTTTATTTGGGCTAGTCATAGAAGACAATTTTACTAACCGTTTTATCCACTACGAAATTCTAATTTTTCCAGATTTTTATAAAATGGTCGAATTTTGACTTATCTTATTTCTTAAGGAATCTCTTATTAATTTTCTCAAAATTTTTATACTTTAATAAATCAGGGTGCTACACGCAGAGTGAGGCATGGACATTGTGGGACCATTCCCACCATCATCTCAAGGCCACAAGCTCATACTGGCCGCTACTAATTACTTCTCCAGATGGGCAGAAGTCGTTCCGCTACGAGAAATTACAGGGGAGATAGTTGCATGTTTTGTAAGGCATTACATTATATATAGATTTGGCACCCCCATTCAGATTATATCTGATAATGGCACGCCATTCAAGAACAAGACTATTTATGCTTTGGTGACTAAGTTCCACATCGATTGGAGGACATCGTCCGTCTACAACCCCCAAGCCAACGGGTTGGCTGAGGCCTTCAACAAGACCCTTTGTAAGCTGCTGTCCAAGATAGTAGGTGGCCGTAAACGGGATTGGGACTAGAAGGTCCACAAAGCCCTACGGGCCTATAGGACTATTTACAAAACACCCACAGGTTGCTCCCCATTCTCCTTGGTGTACGGAGCCGAGGCGGTGGTCCCTATGTCGAGCTGGCATCTTATCGCGTTGATGTACACGCTTGATTGTCGGGCCAGGACCAGTTCGAGATAGAAAGAAGGCTTGAGGAGCTGTCCAACCTTGCAGGTGAAAGACTCAAAGCCTACAAGCATTTATAAGTGTATGAAGCCCGTATGACACGTGCCTATGATAAGCTGGTCAAGCAAAGGGTATTCAAGAAAGGCGACCTCGTCATGATTAAAGAAAAAGAGGTCCTGGAGGGAAGATCCAGTGGCAAACTCTAGCCCAATTGGCATGGACCTTATGTCATCCAGAAGGTCTATGAAGGAGGGGCCTATACGGTCTCCGACCACAAGGGAAGTAATCCCTTCCCTCCTCTCAATGGCAAGCACATGAAGCTCTACCATGCGCCACCGTAAAAGTTTCTCCAGCCATCCTCATAGGACATACGTATCCCCAGTGAAGGTTCTAGTTAAAAAAAATAAAATAAAAAAAATAAAAAAATGGGGTTAAAAATATTGATACCCCGGTGGACTTAGTCGACCTTCAAGGGTTGGCTAAGGGCCAAAAGGCCACAGACCCGGCTGAGGTGAATACCTGAGAGGGCGTCTCAGGCAAAAATGGGCTACCTCGATGTGAAAACCCGCAAAGATACACCGAAAAAAGCTAAAGGGGACCAGCCTCGGTGAAAACTCGAAAGGGCGGTGAGGTTGGTAATGTGAAAAAAAAAACAATCCTCTTTGAATATGCTTTATGGGTGGTTCTAAGTTAGTCACTCCACCGTATAATGGTGGAGGCATTATATTGATGCTTTGCCTGTATCTCCCATGTCGTCCCGCGACACCCAGTCCCACCAGGGCGTCTTGACATTATCATACGCTGTCCCATCGGGATTACCCATGTCTTGGACTTCATGGGTTCAGATCCCGTGTCTCCTAGGGCTATCCAATCTATCCTTCTAGTCCCATCGAGCTCGGCCTACGCATGCCCCTTTCGGGCTGCCGACCCACTTCACCCATTAGCTTTCGGGTTTAACTCATATGTCCCCTTCGGGCTGTTAAATCTACTAACTTTTCATCCCACCGGGTCTGGCCTATGCATGTCCCTTTCGGATAGCCAACCCATCTTGCCTATCAGTTTTTGGGTTTGACTCTCATGCCCCTTTCGGGCTGTCAAATCCATCCTTTTTGTCCCACTGGGTTTGGCCTACGTACGTCCCTCACGGGCTGCCAACCCATCTTTGCCTATCGGCCTTCGGGTTTGTCTCTTACGTCCCACTAGGGCTGTCAAATCCATCCTTTTCATCTCTTGGGTTTGGCCTATGTATGTCCCTCTCGGGCTGCCAACAACCCATCACTCTGCCTATCGATCTTCGGGTTTGACTCTTATGTCCCACTAGGGCTGTCAAATCCATCCTTTTCATCTCTTGGGCTTGGCCTATGTATGTCCCTCTCGGGCTGCCATCCCATCACTCTGCCCATCGGCTTTCGGGTTTGACTCTCTCGTCCCACTAGGGCTGTCAAACTCATCCTTTCTTTCTTTTGGGTTTGGCATATGCATGCCCCTTTCGAGCTGTCAACCCATCTCACCTCTTGGCTCCAGACTTGACTCCCATGTCCCACCGGGAGTGTCAAATTTATTCTCCTGTCCCCACGGGCTTGGCCTATGTATGCCTCTTCAGGCTGCCAACCCTATTTGCCTATCGGCTCATGGATTTGATGCATACGTCTCACCCAGGCTGTCAAATCCTTTCTTTTATTTTGCCGAGCTTGGCTTATGCATGTCCCTTTCGAGCTGCCAACCCATCTCACCTATCGGCTTCCAGGTTTGACCCACATGTCTCCTTCGGACCCTTGAACTTACTCCTTTGTTGTCCCAACCGGGCTTGACACATGTACACCCTTTTTGGGTTGCCAATCAACCCGTTCAACCTTCGGCTCCTCGATTTCGCTAATCACGTCCCACTAGGGCAGTCGAATCCACCCATTTGTCTCACCTATGCAGCACACATGTCCCTACGGGAGTGCCACTTTCTCCTCGTCTTTTGACATTATAGGTAAAAAAATGGGGTTAAAAATATTGATACCCCAGCGGACTTGGTTATTTCTGTTATGAGAATAATCAAGGGCAAAAAGGCTTTAACCCAGCTAAGGTGAAAACCCGAAAGGGTGCCTTAGGCAAAAATGGGTACCCCTCAGTGTGAAAACCCGCAAGGGCGCATTGGAAAAAGTTAAAGGGGGCCAGTCCTGGTGAAAATCCGAAAGTGCGGTAGGGCTGGTAAAGTGACCAAAAAAAGAGGCATGCATGCAAGAGGATAGAAGCAAAAGCTACTGGGCCCTGTCCTTTACTCATCAATGTCATCAATGGAGCCCAAGACAAGCCCTCGGGGGTAACTCAAAAAGAAACAGGGCACGAAGGCCTACAAGAAGATGTCAAAGCCCCTCAGGCACCAGACTCACCCTGCCTCAGGAGAGAAAGGTGAGTCTTACTCTGAAGAGTCTCCTCCTGGAGCTCCCCAAGCCGACGACGGGACGCCTCAACCCCAGCCTGTGCGCTCTGGCGCTCCACCTCGACAACTCGAAGATCCCGCTCCAGCTCCTCAACTCGAAGGCAAGCCCTTCGACTGCACTCCTTGTCACTCTCAACCCGGAGGCCAGCCTCAACCTGGGCCGCCTAGAGCTCGCCAAGTCGCTCCTCCTCCTGCTGGATCATCAGTTGAGTCCTCCGCCTCTGCTCTTGCATAGTGTGAAGGCGGGCGAACTCACCCCACAAGGCTCCCCAGCCTCGTAGCCCACGTGCCTCGGGGGAGACCCATCATGTGATAGCCCCAGGTGAAGGTCTCCAGGCTACTCCTCAAAGCCTCTGTTGTCGGCAAAGGGTTGACCCCAATCAACTGTGCAAGGCCCTCTAGAAGCCTGTTGGCTGTATCAGCATCCCCTAGCATCACCCCAAGCTGAGGGGCATCAGGCCACTCAACCTCAAGGGCAGGGAAGTCTGCGGGCACCATTGCTTCCCCTTCTGCTGATCCTGAATTGGGGAGAAGAAGAGGAAACAAAAGTCTGTGAGTATACCACCACAATAAAACCACCATGGTAGAGGTCCAAAGGTATAAGTCACAATGGCCTTACCTGAAGCAGCCATGCCTGTCGGGTCAGGCCTGAGAGAAGACCCCTCTTCCAAGACCAGAGAGGACCTATCAATAGGTACCAGTCCCTGTTCTGTGGGCGGTGCTGGAGTAGCCGATCTCTCTGTAAACGAGGCAAGGCATGGAAAGTCTTAGCACTTCATCGGCACCAATAATCAAAATCAGCTCTTCATAGTGATGAAAACGTACCAGTCTCTACAAGCGTCTCCTCCTCAGTCAGAGCGATGTCAACCTCTACCGTTGGCTCCGCAGGAGGAGAGATGGTTGAAATAATAGGGCGTCATCAACATGTAGAGTGATGGTTAATATCACAAGAAAGGAAGCCTCATTCAACAAATAGTATGAGCTTCTGATCCAAAAAGAATATACCTGGAACGGAGGGTTCAGCAGAGACAACCCCCTGGTCAGTAGTGTCCCGCTCCTCCAAAGGAGCCTGCGGCGACCTCACAGCCATGTCAGCCCCCTCAGACTGAGAGACATGCCTCGCCTCGGAATGATCAGCAACTATCTAGATCAGGGGGATCATACAATATTAATATGAAGGGACATGTGGCAAGAAGAATGTACAAAATATTTCTGTGCATACATGAAGCCTGCATCTCGCCGGCCTCTGCAACGCTGGCACCCCCTACTAATGGCCCCACAGCCGAGGGTGGTGTTACCCTATCAGGTACCCCGATCCCAGTGGTCGAAGCCCTCACCTCTGTATCATAGTCTGGTAGGTCGGTGGGAGGTCTCGACTCAATGAGCCTAGAGAAATTGTCCAGGGAGGAGGTCGACCAGGTAGCTGCACCACATGTAATAGTGTCAGTCAATGGCTCATAGCTCAAATAGAAAGAGGCGCTTAGTCCTAAGATTACCTGGGCTCAGTCTTATTTCTCCCTCTTCAGAGGAGCTTGAGGAGGAAGAGGAAGAGCCTTCGCTGCTTGATGAGGTATTGGAGCTTCCCCCGTTTGGGGAATCGGAGGGTGAAGAAGTCCCCTTACTGCCAGAAGACTTACTCTCTTCTCCCTCAGTAGGGACAGCGGGCTGGATCTTAGGATCCCCTACAACAAGCAATGCTATGTCAGCCCATGCGCATATTCCCTCAAGTAAAAAAAAGGGGGGAAAGCAGGCGTCGAGGCTGAGGAGTATACCCGAGCCCTAGATCATCTGTCACGCCCCGAACCGATAGTAGCGAAACGTGTCGTTTGCTCGGAACGTGGCAGTTACAGTCGTGAATAATCAAGAACAATCAAATAATTTGGAGAAGTAATAAAAATCTTATTTCAAATATAAATGTCTTACAATTTCAATTTCAAACTTAAAGACTCAACTACATCACAATGGGAAAGAAGGAAATGACATACTAACAGACTTAAACATGGCAACTAAATAAGAGACACCACGCTAGACTCACGAAAGACAAAAGACTCGGGCTCACTAGTTTCCAAAGCTCGCTTGCACACTTGTCCCGCCCACGTGAGTCACGGTCTCGCTAGCCACCTGATTACCTGAAAAAAATGTTGGAACAAACTGGGTGAGCGAAAGCTCAGTAGGAATTATATCTCAAGAACAGGCAATTGCTTTAAGTAATTACATTTTTGCATGAAAATGCAGTTAAGACTATGCATGTAGAATTAACCAAGCAAGCGAAACAAAACTAGCAAGATTAACAATGGTATGCAAAACTTCCAAGCGAGCAAGAGATATACAAGAGAAAATTTATAGATTATTGGCTATTTCACACAAGTACTTTGCCTATTTCGGGCCACGCTAGTAAAGTCACGCAAGTCAAGTCACGCACGTGAGTCACGATAGAAAGAGAGAGTGAGTGTGGAATGCCAAAGATCCAACGAGTCCTGCACTTCGGTGCAATGCCAGACACCGCGATCATTAAAACTCCCATGGGCACTAGTACTTTCGGGTGCTCCTCCCAGGACTAGATCGGGCCCTATATGCACAGCATTTAAAGATAGATCTAGACATCCACGATAGTTTATAGCCGATAAGGAGTTTCAAGAATAAGCTTTAATAGAATGATAAGATAAGATTTTCATAGAATTCAAGGGCAAGACCCTTGAGTAAGGACAGACTTGCGACAAAATCCACGTTAAAGCATAGAAACCATGACATGTCGATAAACTAGGTGGGACATTGGCACCTAGATAGGTTGCCATGATACTTTGAATGAATGACTAACTAAAGTCATGAATTCAATGGACATGAAGCAAGCTGAAGAATTGGCACCTAACCATAGGTTATCCAATTTAATAATTCGCCTAGTGAAATGATCACCCATTCCACCGGCTAAGAGAATTCTCTCATGGGCCAAGAATAGCACCATGAAAGGGCCGGGTTATCATATTTCCTTAGAGTGACATGGTAATTAGATAGTGTCATAGGTTTTAGTGGTACAACCCGCTCGACTGCCTTGAGGGAATCCAAGGCTAGCGGAGTCTTACAGAGGTCTCTATGATAAAATCACCAGTCCGAAGGAACGGAGTGTCCCGCGGAGAGTTCATCTATCACTGAGAAATAGTGGGTAATCGATAAAAATAACATGAAACATGGAACTATACTCATGGACTGGAATATAGTGCCTATAAAGATATACATATATAAATATAACCCACTGAAATGGGTTACAGTAAATCCTCGGAAATCAGAAACCAGGAAAATAGCGCCTTGTGTCAAGTCTTTATTTTTGTAAATAGCGCCCTTGTCAGGGTCGTCGGTTAATAATATAACGACTGTTCACTCAGTCATTATATCCAAATTAAAATATACAAGCATTTTTAAATTTTAGTTATTATAAAAATGGCGACTTTCATGAAGGCTTCAATTATGTAAATGGCGCCCTAGTCAGGGGCGTCATATATCAAATTAAAGGGGAGTGTGCATGTCGTTATTTGCAATATTATAAACATGTCAATTTTCACAGTTTATCACTAAATTGGCGCCCATGTATAGGGGCGTTCATTTAAATGACGACCTAGTGGCTGTCGTGATTTATTTGTCACATGATTTGCACCAGGCAAGTACAATCATAGACACATGATTTTTGGAGTAGGTCCAATCTAGAATCTAGAGACACGTATAGATAGAGAAAAATAACAAAAATTTAACAGTATGATCATGTATTAATTTACATGTAAGGGTTCTCAGTTATTAAAATTTTAAACATGTGTATTTATTAATTAACTAATGAATTGACGACTATTTGAATAGCCGTTAAATCAAATAGCGCCCTAGCCTGGGTCACTATTCACTAAAACTCAGTAAAACATCACAAAGCCTACGGAAAACGTTCGAACAAACCTACATGCATGTTCATGATCTAATATTAACTAAATTGGGCTTGTTCTTGAGAAAACCTACCTTGGTTTGTTGGTGTTTGATTGGAAAGATTGAAAATAATGGAATGAATCAAGGCTCTGTGACCCCTTGTGGAGATTAGCAGCAGGGTATAAAGTCTCTGTTCGTGCTTCAGGAAGAAAGGCAGCAACAAGATTTTGATCGAAGTTGACACTCTTTGATAAAAAAAAACTGATGGTTTTTCTCTCAGCCGAGTCTTGTAGAAGTAGAAGTGGCTGTTGTGATTCCCAATTTGGTGAGAAGAACAGTAGCAGCTTAAATGCACCTCCGTTCGTTGATAGCAGGAAGCAGAATTGAGCAGCAGTTTGGAGGAAGAAGAGGTAGCAAGCTTCTTCAATTAAACAAATGCAGGTAGCAATCCCTTCCTTCGATGGTGGAAGAACAAGGGCCCTAATCTTCTTAATAGAAGATTGCTTGCAGGAAGAGGGCAGCAATTCCCCTTGGGACAATTTTAGAAAATTCTTGGAATTAGGTGAATGTTTGAGCAACCCTTCTAGCCGTGGCTTTAATCCGTTTAGCAGAGGAGGGAAGGCTTGGTGGTGGCAGCAATCCTTCTTGGAAGAAATTCTCAAACAGCAATGGGTCGTGGGATATTTTTAAAGGAGTAACAGGGAGTTGAGAAGAGGGGTATTTATAGTGTTTTGGAGACCCTATAGGTTTGGTGTTCGATTGGGACTCAAACCCTTTGGTACAAGTCCTACTAGTATTAGGATTTCTCCTTTTTAAACACTTCCAAAATACCCTTATTCCCTAGTTAAACCCCTTCTAAATTATCAGTTCGAACCGTTCTCGTAATAACATTAATTTAAAGAGTAACAATCTTTAGAGATTTTTATCTTTTTTATTTGAAGGGGTCTTGATATGAAATTTTATAGATATGTATTTTTCATTTTTCTCTATTTTTTCATTCAATTATTTTTCCAAAATTCTTTAATTCAAAAACTGACACTATTCATTTTAGAATAAAATAACGACTTAGTTTAAGTCGTTTCCTATGTAAACGACGCATGCACACGTTGGCGTCATTTGAGTATTGCCATTTCTCATTAACCTTCAAAGGACCGATATTGTATAAATATCCATGTTATTTTATAATACCTTTAACTATATACTTTATTTGACTTTTGCTCATTTGTAAATAACGACTTGCATTAAGTCGTCTTTCACGTTGGATACGCCTGTACCAAGAGGCGTCAATTGAGTTTTTGGCCTTTTCTCAATGCCCTTGAAAGGACCGATATTGCATAAATGTCTATTCTTTTATTTTTTACTTATCTTTAATGTATTTAAAGCTTATCTTTATACCCTTTTCCCTTCTAATCAAACATAATATAATACAATGTGAGATATTAAATTTTTTAAATTACTAATAAAATATAAATTGATATTTTCTTCGAGATTTATTGATTCTTAATTCAAATAAAATTGTGTTGTGCATTAAATTCTTACATAAAAATAACCTGTTATTCTTAAATTTATTATAATATAACGGTAGGGTCCATGAGTTCTTTTTATGAGACTTCTTAGGATGTCAGGGGGTTGTGTACCGAGTCTGACCTTGATTATTTACGTTGTATTATATTTATTTATATTACATTATATATATATATATATGTACAGATATATGGATGAGTGGGTTGAGACTTAAGGGCCCTTATTTGTGTCAATATGTTGTTATCCATTTTTCCCAAAGCTTGTTTTTTGTCATATACGTATTCTAAAGGCCCCTTACAATGTGTGTGGGTTTCATATATCTTGATATATATATATATATATATATATATATATATATAAACCTATTTGTTATTTACTAACCCTCATATACCTATTAATAATTTGTATGTATATAGGGATTTTATTCATCATAATTTCTTTAACTTTTATTAGTCCTTGTCCTGGGTATCAGAGGCAGGTTCGATCTGAGCAACCCTAAAGGAATATCACTTGGACATTTATTTATTTGAACAAATTTTATGTATTAAACATTATAGACTTATTTGTAAGAATATGTATTAGGTATAGGTTTTCTTCCTAAATATATTTATTCTTATTTCAAAATTACCGGGCGTTACACCTAGATAGTAGGGGTTCCTCCTACGTCAAGCACAGGAGAAGCGCCAATCACCGGTGTGTAATCGTCGGCGGGAGGGTCTAATCCCTCAAGGTCCAAACAGATATCAGGAATGGACTTGTCAATCTCCAGCCCTACTTCCGCAGAGATATCTTCGGGACGAGGAGAAAAGCTCGTAGCAGCCCGAGCCTCAGGAGGAGCTGCGCCCAAAAGGAAAAGAAAGGAGTCAGATTACAACTTTGTAAAGACATGATATAATGCTTGCTTAAAATAAAATTCCCTATACTTACTGGAAACATCCACCGGAGTGGGAGATTCCTCCCAGAAACGCGAGCGGGCAGCAGGCCGCATGTCATCATCTTGATGGCTCTCAGCTCGTGGCCTCTTCTCAGAAGCATGCTCCCGTGGAAGAGTACTGCCTCCATGGCCACTGTCGTGATATGCAAATGAAGGATTGTTTGGATAAGCATCTCAAATTGCAGCGTAAAAAAAAAGGGAGCTAGACAATTCAGCTTATACATGGTGCCCCTATAATTCCCTCGGGCTTCAGGATGATCTGCTCAGGCTTCTGTCAGAGAGCCCGCGCCACCTTATTGACAATGGCCAAAATGGCATTGGGGGTGGCAGCCACCTCCAAATCTGAAATGTACTCCACGGGGCCGGCACACCCCACAGCATTGATGATGTGGGCCCTCCACTCTATGAAAGTGCTACCTGCAAAGGCCCCCTCAGGGACTGGCTCTGACAACTGAGCATTTGTCTTAAAACCACAAGATGCCTTTAAGTCTTCCCACCAGCAGTAAGGCTCTAAAGGTCCAAGGGCCATCCCCTGATGGGTAGACCCAGAAGTAGAAGCTGCCGTCGGCACACTCCTCAAGGGCTTCAAAGCCCTAGCATACTGGCTCCTATCAACAGGAATAGGGAGCCCCTCCTCCCTTCAACGGGCCTCAATCTCACGAATGACTAGGGCAGCCCCAGAAAAGTGAGACCTGATGAACTCGGGGTCAAGGAATAATGGAGGCAGGTCATCCTTCCTCAGACGCTGTTCCTCTGCAGCTCGGATGGTATCAGCTCGTTGCCTGAAGACATTGCTGATTTTGAACCACCAGCGTGCATAATGCATGTCAAAATGGCCCTTGCACGTCTGCTATGGAATGGGGTAGTCCTCTTTGATATCACGAAAGAGGAAAGACTGCCAAGCGGCCGCCATCAGATGGACATCCTTCTGCTTGTATTGCCGAAGAGCTAAAGGGAAATCCGCATTCGAGGGAATCGCCTGGTCATATCCAAATTTTTTAGCAAATCGATGCGGATAATATGGCTCTAGGACCGCTGTGCTACAGCGGCGGTATACTAGAACCTCGGGACGGATACAAATGACCCACTCTGCCAATGCATGTGAAGAAAGTAAAGCCTGTGAAGACAGCCTGCACGTGATCCTACCACCCTGCTGCTCTAAGTACGGACGGTGTAGGTAGGAGCGGTGGTCGAAGTCCAGACTCTCACCCCTCCTCATATGGAGGAAAGACAAAGCACGGCGAGTGCTAGCAAGTTGCGAAACTACATCCTGGTTTGGGTGACCAGCAAAGATGAAGATAAGCGAGGCGGCTGGGTTGTCGACTGGCGTCCTCTGTGAAAGCTCCGACAGTAGTAAACCAGCCCACGCACTCAAATAATGAGTGGGCATCAGAATATGCTTGTCTCTAGGTGACGAATGTGTAGTCAAGGCGCCGAAAGAATGATAGATATTCGTCAGCATGGCCGGAGCAATCGCAATCCTGCGTCCACACACCATTAGGAAAGCCGGGTATATCACCTCGGTCCGTAGGATCCCCTCCTCCCCGTGGGGGATCACAAAGCTGGCCAGCCAATAGGCCAAGTAAGCTGCTAGGTATGTCAGTGGCGGCAGCTCTCTCGAGTTCCACCCCTGCGTGGGGGCGGACAAGTGGCGCAGATGTGAAGCAAACTGCAGCTCGACCTCTGTACACTGCTCCCATGTCATACCAGAAAAGGAAAACTCCTCATAGAAGCAATATGGAGCACTATAGAAGTGTGTCACCCAATCATTTAGGGTCACCCTCGGTGTCCAGATAGCCTTCTCTTTGCCTACGAGGGTCAGGTCTCTCCAAGTCTTAGGGAAGGAGATACTGGCCAGCTCTGTCTGAAGCACTGAGGTGTAGACCATCCAGGGACAGCTCCTCATAGGGCTGCCCGTAAACCGGCAAATCAGAAATCCTATGAAAAGTCCACAGGTCTAATGAAGTCTTTCCCTCAGCGGTCATGAATGTATTCCAGTGCCGATTGAATATTTCAGCTAAGGGCTGGAGTAACCCAGAGTGGCAAGGGTAGGAATACAAAGTTGTGGTCACCGCGTGGCGAATCCCTGCTCTGTCAAGTACTGCTCTATACACAGTCAGGATCCCCCACAACCACTCCGTCGCACCTCGACGGTAGTAGTGGGAGGGAACGATGGCCCACCTCCCATACTAGCTGGTAGCCTTCTGCGCTAGGATCCTCTCCAGAAAGCAGTCATGATCATAATCATCATGGGTATAAGTTGCACCAGAGGGAGTCAGAAACATCCCATTAATGACAACATCTGCGGCCTTATGGTGCCCGAATAAGTGACAGATAGCTGGTGAGGATGGCCCCACCTGCACTCTGAAACTATTGAAATCCCTGAAGAAGCCCAGATTCTTCTGATCAGGGTACTGCCTCTATCGAATAAAGCCCTCAGGGAAGCTCGGATATGAGAAAGTACAAGTGCCTCGCATGCTATCTCTTCTGAGCAATACAGCCCGCACAAGACGGTGCCTTTCTGCTCGTAGGCGAGAATCATCAGCTTTCATACCAGGAGGCACAAAACTCGGGATAAAAGCCAAGAGATCCCGGTCTAGTGGGAAATGCGGTGGATATCCTCCTGAGCGGTCATAAACATAGACCCCCTGCCTCCTCATGATGCCGGAGACATCAACAGAACCCTCGGCGATAGCAGTCTCCCTTGTCGGGCCCTCATCGACCCAAGTAACTACGCGGTCCACCGCGTCAAAACCCTCAGAGGTAATGCTGCGAGAAGGGAATGGTGGCATAGGCCTGTTCGTCCTCCGCACATAATGGTCATCAGAGCCTCCAACTCTGGGCCTCCGGGATGTCTCTCTACTCCGACTGGGACAAGCCATGTTTGCAAGAGCTGCAAAGCCAGGACCAGAAAGACAAGGATGAGTAACAAAGCTCAGTCACAAATTAAGTCGGCATACGGACAACAATAAGATTATCGAGCAGTCCTACAAGACCCCATCATGCCATGAGCTCGGGGGTTAGCAAAAGTCATGGAACACACGGGCAACCCACCCCCGCCTCTGGCCTTGACGGGTGTCCCGTGCAGGGCATTTGTTGCACCCATAATTTATCTCACAAAATTCTAGGATACTATCCTCGCATTGGGTGAGGTCTCTATTCGGCATATCGCCGTCCTATAGAGTATTTCCACGCGGGGTTCAACATTGGGCGTATCGCCTCCTCACGGAATATTCCCCCCATCACAGGGCTTCATCGCCCACATATTTCTGCAAAGCATAGACCCCTCGCAGCGAACGAGACGGTCTATAGCTGGGTTGAATCCTTTGTGATTGTCAAGATCGCGTGGTTCTGGGAAAATCCTTAACGGGTGGAGCATCTCTCCTTCAAAAATACAACTATGGGCAAGGGAAGCTCCAACGGAGAGGAAAGTAACTCAAAAGGAGGCCTACGCACCAAGAACAAAGTCCCTCGCATGTGTACCATGTAGCACGGACGACAACAAGTCTTCCCGTCACGCCCCACGGCACAAGGAAGATGACAAACGAACAAGACGGCGCGTTCTCCTATCCCTCGACGCGGAGCAGCAGCAAGCAAGTCCTCATGGAGCCCAAGGCTCCCCTTTTATTAAAATCAGATGAAGGAGGGACCCGTACGGGGTCGCTGACAACTGGACGGGTCCGCGGGTAGGCCCCCCGAGGCCGTGCGGACACGGGCGGGTCCCGCCCGAAGTCAATCGACCTCGGCGGACCTGCCCGGGGTCGCCCGCCCCGGGCAGGTCCCGCCAGGGGTTAGACGACCTTGGGTAGGTCCCGCTCGGGGTCATTTGACCCTAGGTGGGCCCGGGGACATCCCACCCCGGGCCAATCTCCCCTCCCGCACGCGGGAAACCAAAAAGAAAAAAGAAAAAGGGGGGAAATGACCTCCCCGGGGTCATTTGCCTCCCGTTTAACGGGTCGAATGGCCCCGGGGAGCCTCCTACTTCTATAAATAGACCCCCAAGCGTCTATAGATGGGGAGAACCGACGAAGCATCCACTACGCAGATCAAGGAATTTGTTCGTTGTTTTGGCCCGTGAGGGGTAAATCCCTAGGTCTTGTGTATATACCCCTAAGGGGTATTTTCATAATTATGCCCCTCAGTGGGCCATGTTCGTAAGTTTCTACGTCCCGCGGTGACTAAATTAAGTAATTTCACCCATATATCGGGGAAATTGCAAAAATATTTTCCCCAGGCCCAAGAAACAAAAGTCTTATTATTTGCAGTTATACCCTGCAACTTCTTGTAATTGGGGCTACGCCCCTACTTCCCGCGTTAGTGCAGATTTTTGTACAGTTGACAATTCGCCGACAACTCTTGTATCCACTGGGACTATAAAATAAAGTGGTTTATTCCATAAATCTCTTTTATACACCAATCGGGAAAATTATAAGAAAATCCCCAACTTGTGAAAATTGCACATATACCCCTCCTTGGACAAAATTGACACACGTGAGCCTTCTATGAAGCCCCTTTGCTACTCTTTAGGCCCAAGGACGTTGTCGACCCCGTTCGACACTCTGGTACTGCCCTAAACCTAGGTCTATATAGGATATGGTAAAATCACCAAAACACCCCTCTGACCTAGTCATGGCCTATTCGCCTCTAAAACCCTTCATAAATGGCCTCAACGCTCTAGAAAGTCAAGAACCCGGTCCTACTTCCGTTCTAATCAAGAAATTTTAGAAATAGCCCTGGCCTGGAAAAATTACCAGAATACCTCTGGGAAGGTAAAATTATCAAAATACCCTCGGGGTCTAGAAAACTTCCCTCCACTTTGAAAATGCCTACGACTTTCATACAGTTGCATTCATACTTCCAAATTTTAGGGTTTTGCCTAAATATAATGGGCCTCTATTGAAACTCTGACTCAGTTTTCCTATCGGTTGGTGGTGAGTGAGTGGTCCTTATGAGCCTTTCAAATGAGCTAGCCCTCAACATCAGAACCCCTATAGAGGAGATTTTTGGACTTCCTTGACAGTTAAACAAAGGTGTTCGGACGTTAGGTCGATGTAAATCAATACTGACTATGGTCAGTAGGGAGAGGTTCAGCACTCAAACCCAAATCGCCTGATATCATGCGCACCCACGGAATAAACCCCCACATATAGGAGAAATGTCTCTTTTCAAAAAGAACATTTTAAATGTTTATTATTTTTCTACGAAAAAATTCCATGGCCAACATACCCTTAGAGATTATGTCTGTAATTTGCTACACATTATAACGGGGGACCAATTATGTAATATCTCCAGATGACTGAGAATTATTGAAACACCCTCCCTGGATTTGCAAGGAGATTTAAAGACTTGTTATTTACAGTTTTACCCTGCAACCTCTATGTAATTAGAGCTATGCCCCTATGTCCCACGTCTGTGCGGAGACCTCATATGTATAGTCGACAACTCACCAACAACCTTTGTACTCATATGAATCATAAATACACTTGTTGGCAATAATTTTTACCTACAAAAAAAAGAAGAGTAAACTACCCCGAGACAAACTCCCATCCTTTCGTCACAATATACGGGGGTGAAATATTGCTTAAGCTAACCACTGCAGAAAGGGGTGACCAAAACTCTCGAGGGGGGATTCGAATGGGGTGACTAGACATCCCCCATGTCACAGCAATGCTACTCCTCATGCTACCTCTATAGGGTGGATAGTAGCAGCAGTAGTAACGGACATGTCTGGAGTGGCCTCCAGCAGCTGCAGCACCACCCGCACAGGGTAGTCGGCCGTAGCGGCTCAGACCCTGCAGCAGCGAGGCAGACCCTCCACCTCGCCTGCGTGATGAAACAGCAGTGGCACAGAACCGTGCAGCAATAAGGTAGACCCTCCCTCTACCTCCGAGCATACAACAACCGGGGTGAACGTGAAACCACCTCTCCGAGGTGGAACAACCATAGGACTGCCATACCTCCTCGGGGTGAAAGTGTAGCAGTAGGGACCTCCTAGAGAGAGGTGAAAACCTGCCAGTCTACCGAGGGTTAACACACAGAAGCCTATACCTATCCGGGCTGCAGAACCTCTCCGGGATGGGATGGACAGCCTGCAAACCTTCCCGGATGGCAACACAGTAAGCCCGGGATGGACAGTCTGCAGACTTGCCTAGCGGAACCTCCCCGGGGTGAGCAATGAGCAGACAACAACCTCAGCAAGCCTGCGAATTTCTAAGCCCGAAGTGAAAAGGGACCTCCTCGGGGTGAACAAGCCCCCAGGGTATGGTCACCCCATTTTTCTCCCCCCCCCTGGTCACCACCCTGGCCAATGGTGATCATAAGACGATTGTCACCTCCCTCTTCTTTTGTTATGGGATTTCTCCTTGACCTAGGGTGGTAAAAAAAAGGGAGAAAAGGCATGAGGAGGGGCCAAAAGGGGCGCCATAGGGTCATTTGACCCTGCTGGCCTATGCGTAAGGGCGGCCGACCCCGGGGGGATCGAGCCCACCCCGCTGCACACCAGCGGGGTCGAACCCCCGCAGGGTCAGTCCACCCCGCTGGTAGCCAACGAGGTCAATTTGACCCCCGAGTCCCGTGTTCAAAAAAAATAAAAAAAGAAGCAGAGGGGTGAAAAAGAGTTTAGGTCACCCCACCTTGACAAAAAAAGTGGTTTTTGAACCCCACCTTGTTAGAATTGGGGCTAAAACTCACTTTTTGTCAGAATTGAGACAAATCCTCATGGTTTTGTCAGGGTGGGCTCACCACCTTCTATAAATAGACCCCTAAGGGTCTAGACTCAGCATCGAGAATCTACGGAGGAGAAGAGCAACAAGGACGGAAGAGCGCAGAAGACTTGTTCTGTTTGTCTTGGCCCAAAAGGGGTAGGTGATGTCCCGGGTCTTGTACTTATGCCCCTAAGATATATTTTTGTAATTATGCCCCTTAGTGGGCCATGTAAGCCCCACAGTGGGTTATGTAAATTTTTGCATCCCGAGATGGCCAAATTATGTAATTCTACCTCTACGTAGGAGAAATTACGCCAAGGTCCTCCCTGGGGTCGTAAAAAAAAGAGACATGTTGTTTGCAGTTTTACCCTGTAACCTTTTATAATTGGGGCTACGCCCTTACTTTCTACGTTAGTGCAGAGATCTATGATGTACAGTCGACATCCCGCCGACAACTCTTGTACCTTCTGAGGCCTTAAGTGTATCTGGTGTATTTCATAAAGTTTTCTTATACACCGACCACAATTTTATAAGAAAACCCCCAACTTTTAGGAATTTCATATATACCCCTCTCCGAGCCAAATCAATACATGTAGGGCTTCTATGGAGTTCCTTTGCCACTCTTTCACTCCGAGGACACCGTCAGCTCAGTCCGACATTTGTGTGCCACCTCAACTTGGGTCCACGTAGGGTTTGGTAAAATTACCAAAATACCCCTGTGATTTAGAAATGGCTTAGTAGCCCCCGAAACCCTCCAGAAGCGGCCTCAATGTCTTGGGAAGTCGGGAACCTTGTCCTACTTTCTTTCCAACCCTGAAATTTCAGGAATGCCCTTGGTCTGGTAAAATTATTAAAATACCCCTAGAAGTGTAAAATTATCAAAATAACCCGAGGGTCCAGGAAACCTCCCGTGACTTTAAATATGCCTATGACTCTTGCAAAACTGCATTCATCTCCCCCTAAATTCAAGGGTTTTGATAGAACTTCAAAATCCCGACGAAATCCTAGCCTAGTAAATGTGTTGGTGGTAAACGAGTGGTTGTAGCGAGTCACCCAAGTGAGAGTGCCTTAGCATCTGAACCTATGAAGAGGACTCTGGGATTTCTTTGACAGTCAAATAAAGGTGTTCAGACATTAGGCCGATGTAAATCAACACTGACTGCGGTCATTAGGGAGAGGTCCAGCACCTGAACCTAAATCGTCTGATACAATATGCACCCACGGAATAAACCTCCACATATAAGGGGGGGATATTTCTTTTCAAAAAGAACAGCTTATTTTATATTTTTCATATATAAAATTACGTAGCCGACAGACTAGCACGCCCGGTGGGACCTTTCACACCTTTTTTCTTTTTGTCAAAGAAAGTCCCCAAACCTTTCTCCAAGGTTCTGATTGCCTCTCTTCCTCTTACAGGACGAGAAGAGGGAGGCGCATTCCTTTGCTCGTTTGAGAGCTCTCTGTTCATTTGCACGCCACTGCATTTATGTTGCGCACCACCAATAACAACAACAACAGCGATGGCCGCCGTTACCTACCTCCCTCAAGTCATCGCCAACCATGCTAGGTTCGGATACCTGGCTACCCCCATCATCTTCGGTGACTTCCCAGCAGTCGCCGGCTCGCCCTTCTTCCTGGGCGTCATACCTGTGACTGAAGCCAGTTCTGCCACGCCCACAACAATTACTGAGGATGTCAGCTTCTCCGCTTCAACAACTAGCCGAGTTCGCTCGATCAACAAGCCAACTGTCGGGGGCGTCAGGCCCTCTACCCCAACAATCGGCCGGGTTCGTCCGGTCAACAAGCCAACTATCGAGGGCGTCAGCCCTCAACCCCAGCAACTGGTCGGGTCCGCCCGGTCCGTAAGACAACTGTCGAGGGTGTCAGGCCCTCTGCTTCAATAGCCGACCAGCCCCGCCCAGTCACCTCTTCGCCGACTAGGGGTGGCAGGCCCTTTGTCCCAGCAACTGGCCGAGTCTGCTCGGCTGCCATGACAATGATGGTTGAAGGTGTCAGGCCTTCTGTCCCAACAAATGGCCTAGTTTTCTCGGTCAATCAAATTACTGTTGGTGTCGCTCCTGCTCAACGGGGGCAACGTCGTCGCCGTAATGGCACCAACTCCACCGCGGCTACCCACAAAGGTACAGCTCCTGCTCAACGGGGGTAGTGTCACCGCCGCCATGATGTTGTGCCTACGGTAAGCGTCACCCACGTTGCTCCTGCTCAACGGGGCCAACGTCGTAGCCGTAAGGGCGTAAAGCCTGTAGTGGCAACATCTCGCTCCATCAAAACCATGTTTGTCGGGGATATACGCATTCGGCTCGATGGAGGTGAGCTGATTTTGCCACGGGACGTCCACATCCCAACCATTTCGACATCCAACCGCTTCGAGCTCCTTCGGCATGTCCGGACGGACGGAGCAAAACTGAAGAAGCCCGCCATACTAGCGACGGCTCAGGGTCCAATGCAACGACCCAAACCACTTGCTCCCTGATCAAGGTCAGGGGGCAACCCAATTGAGGAGCGTCAGCTCCGATTGAAGAAAATCTGGGTCACCAAGGAGGAGGCCTGAATCATCATGCTTGCAAGGGCGGAAGGGCCTTTCCGCATGTCTGATCTCAACAGATGTGGAGTCTGACAAGCACTGAGATCTTGACCTCCCCAAGGTCTA
The DNA here is from genome assembly GCA_022559845.1 of Amorphophallus konjac. Classification (NCBI taxonomy): domain Eukaryota; kingdom Viridiplantae; phylum Streptophyta; class Magnoliopsida; order Alismatales; family Araceae; genus Amorphophallus; species Amorphophallus konjac. Next base: position 267,931,471 of record CM040123.1, on the reverse strand, counting down.
CAACTGAACCCCCACGTGGGCAGAAGCGCCGAGGAGCCGACAAGAAGGTGCGGCCGACTTCTCCGTAGGCCAGTTCAACTCACACGGATGAGGATTGCTCAGCTCAGGCCTCCACGTCCCGAGTATCCATCTTTGACAGACTAGGGATAGCACCCAAACTGAGCAGACAACCACCCAGGAAAACGCGGGTGGTTTAGGTAACTAATGACTCTGTCAAAGTTCTCACCTGCTATACTACCTCCACCGATAAGTAGCCAGAGGACACTTCAGGGGAGCTGAACCAGCCTCTTCAGTATCTGAGGAGGTCAAGGCCCGTCTCCCTGGTTCTTGCACAAGTGCAGTAGATGCCAGCTACTGGAACATCTCAGCCGGAGCCGGCGCCCCAGGAAGAACTCCAAGAAGACGTCCATAGTGTCGACGAGGATAGCAACCCCGGACACGAGGAAGACCTTGGGAAAGAGGTGCAGACTCTCACGTTGGAAGAGCTCCAACGGAAAAACCAAGAACTGAAGAGCCTCTCACAATCACTTTTGCACGAAAAGGAGGTTCATGTTCAACCTCAAGCGGCACCCATTGGAGTGGAACAACAGCCTCCTCCCATTCCAATTGCGGCCAACGCCTCCATCACCATGACGAAGTTACCATTGGTAGTAGAATTTGAAGTGACGTAACATGAAGCAAACGCACGATCACCTGCCACTCTTGCTACAGAAAGCCTCATGGCACAAAGGTAGATGATCAAACGGATCGTGGAGGTGAAGTTTGCTCAACATGGTGAGGGTGTGGCCACCGTTGATTTGTACAACGTGCACTATCCCCTCCACCATAAATTCAAGAAACTTCTGCCTCATTGCCTGAAGGTCCCGAAACTCCAGAAGTTTAACGGGCAGGGCTCGCCACATGAACACCTGACCTACTACATGACGGCTATGGGTAAACTGGTGCTGGAAGAGGCATATTTGCTACGGTACTTCGCCACGTCTCTGACAGGCACCACCTTCAAGTGGTATTCTAGGCTGAAGCCCAATTCATTGGCTGATTGGACTGATATGCAGAAAAAGTTCATCGACCGTTTCCAGATGGCCGAGCCTAAAGTTTCTCTAGCGAAACTCTGTGCCCTCCACCAGAAGAAAGGTGAGACTGCATTGGACTTCATCAAGCGATGGAGGGATGTCAGCATGCGCTGCGATAATCCCCTATTGGCAACATTTTTTTGCCCACCTGCAGGTGAGGTGAACTATTATTTAAGCTCACCACTGCGGAAAGGGGTGGGGATAGACCTCCCCGCGGTGAAGCAGCAACTCACCCGGTGAAGGCAGCAATACCTGTCCACAGCCACTTGTCCGGGGTGCAGCAGCAACAATAGAAGAAACCCGCCTGTGAAGACCTGCCCGGGGTGGGGTCAGACCTCTCCGAGGTGAAACAAACCCGCATGCAAGCAGGCAGCAGACCTCCCGGGGTGGCCCAGACCTTCCTGGGGTGGAGACATCTTCGGGGTGAAACAGACTCACAGCCTCCCCAGGGTGACACTACAGGTGCAGTAGCAGAGCCATCTGTCAGACCTCTTCGGGGTGAAACAGAGCCGCAGGTGCGGCAGCAGCCCTCCCCGCACGCAAGGAAACCCGTCCGGGGTGAGCCACCTCTGGGGTGGACAGGCAAAGGCACCCGTCCAGGGTGAAATAGGCCAGCAAAGAACCTCTCCGGGGTGAACAAGCCCCCGGGACATGGTCACCCCATTCTTCTCCCCCTCGGGGGGTTCCGGTCACCTCCCTGGCCAATGGTGATCATAAGACAATTGTTACCTATATCTTCTTTTGATATGAAATTTCTTCATGACCCAGGTTGACAGAAAATGGGAGAAAAGCCACAGAGAGCGGCCAAAAAGGGTGGCACGGGGTCATTTGAGCCCGCTGGCCCGCGCCCAAGGTTGGTCACCCCCGGGGGGGTCGACCTACCCCGCTAGACTCCCCAGCGGGTTCAAACTGACCCCTGCGGGATCAAACTACCCAGCTGGCACCCCAGCGAGGTCAACTTGACCCCCGTAGGGTCAGTGGGCCAGTCGACCCCTCTCCAGAGTCCATATTCCCATCAAAAAAAAGAAGGCAGAGGGGTGAAAAAAGGGTTTGGCCACCCCACCTTGACAAAAAAAGTGATTTTTGCACCCCACCTTGTCAGAATTGAGGCTAAAACTCAATTTTTTTTTCAGAACGGAGACAATTCCTTCCGATTTTGTCAACCTGGGTCCTCCCACCTTCTATAAATAGACCCCCAAGGGTCCAAGTGGAGGAGACATCGAGGAAAAGAACCTACGGAGGAAGCACCAAGCAAGCCGCACAAGGATCTTGTTTTGTTTGTCTTGACCTGTGAGGGGTAAGTCCCCGGGTCTTATATTTATGCCTCAACGGGCCGTGTTTGTAAGTTTCTACGTCCCGGGACAGCAAAATTATGTAGTTCCACCTCTATGACGGAGGAATTACACAAATGTCCCCCCGGGGTCGTGAGAAACAAAATGTCCTGTCATTTACAGCCATACCCTGTAACTTTTTGTAATTGGGGCTATGCCCCTATTTCCAACGTTAGTGCGAATCTTTGTACAGTAGACAACTCGTCGACAACCTTTGTACCCATTTGGGCTATAAATGTGTTCAGTTTGCTCTACAAACTCCCTCTATGTGTCTATCGGGGAAAATTGTAAGAAACTCCCCCGACTTGTGGGAATTGCACATATACCCCTCTTTTGGCAAAATTGACAGATGTGTGCCTTCTATGAAGCCCCTTGTCATTCTCTCGACTCAAAAATATTCTCCGCACAGTCAGACACTTGAGTGACACCTCTGATGTGACACAACCTAGGACTTAAACAAACAAGCACAATCGCAATCAAACGGACCGATGTCGGCGACCGCTCACCCGATGCTCACCAAGACCCGGGGTAACTTGGCAATGCCAAGTGGAGGTTGTGTGGGCTGGGCCCTTGCTGGTAGAGGGCCAGCAAGGCCTAAGTTGATTCCCAAGGGTAATGGCAGCCCAATTCAAGGGAGCCGACGTCGTGCCGAGGGCACGGGTTCCACTCTTTTCCCACGGTGATCACTTATAGCAAAGGAGCTTAAGGATCAGGCTCTCATTCACGGCCAGCGAAGTTTATGAACTAATATTAAAAGAACAAGCACAAATTAGAGCAAAGTTTGGAGCACTTACTCGACCGGTTTGAAGAAACTGGTCCCGCTCGGAGACGAGGGCGAGCGGGGAGGCGAGTGGATCCCCACATGCCGCGGCGGTGTATCTTGACCTGCTCAATCCAATTACAACACTACTCCTCTCACAGGAGGGGGACCTTGGGGTGGGGGTCAATGGATATTACAGCCAAAACTACCTCCACGTAGGGAGGGGCCTTCAGCCGGCCAAGCGGGGAGGGGAATTGGAGAAAGGAACACCGAAGACGGGAGGTTGCCGATTCTGCCCGGTTCTGTGGGTGCTGATAGGTGACTGAAGAGTTGACTGTTGTAGCTGCTACCGAATTTTGTTGGGGGCGAAACCACCTGATAAATCTTCGTAGGAGGCAGGGGAATTCATCCAAATTTTTGTTAATTTCTTCTGTCGTCGATGCCGGTCTGGGTGGAGGCCCGAACAGGGAGGCAGACTCTCGGACTAGCAGCTCCTGATTTCCAACAGCAGGTTGCAGAGGATGTCCCGACAGCTCCCGAACTCGGAATCAAGCACCTTTGGAGTCGTTGGAACCGTGGACGAGCCCTCTTTGCCAAAAAACTATCGAGGAAGCCAAACGATGCCGGAGAAGGCCAGGGGACTCTGAACACTGCTGAAAGATCGGTGCAGACTGTGGGTAGCAGAACTACGTAGCTGAGGGAGAATATAGATAACTCCTGCTATAGGATGCCGAACGGAGTTCCGCTTCTTGATTCTGAAAGTAGACAGGGAGAGGAAGAACCTTGCAGAAGAGCTCTTGAGCTGATTCTTCCGAGGTTCGTCGTGGTGAAGCTTCTACTCCGGTTCTGGTACTCAGCAGGGGCAGCTCTGCGCAGTTGTGGGAGAACGTAGCTCCCGGGCAGCACACAGCTCGGATGAAGATGAAACCACTGCCGTTGCGAAGAAGACTGGTAGACACTTCCGTGGATACCTCTTGGGCCTTCAGATTCGCTGGGATGTGGTCGGGGTCGCCTCTGCAATCTGCTACTCTTCTGCTGCCTGCGAACTAAAAACTGGAGGTAGAAGATGATGGGGGGAAATGGGGTATATGGGAGGGGAAATGGAGGTGGATGAGTGTGGGGAGAACCCTGGCTATGAGGGGGTCTAGGAGGGGGTGTTCCAAGGTGTGGGGGGGGGGGAAGAATAGGGTCTCGAAGGGGGTCTAACAGGTGGTGGGAGGAGGAGCTACGAATTTGGGCTTGGAGGGAGAAGGGAGAAGGTGAGGGGGGCACAAGTGGGTGGAGGGAATGTGAGTTTGAATTTCCTTTAATGTGGGGTGATCAATGGTGGTCTTGGGGATGGGAAGAGGTGCCTTGGGAAGGTGGAGGGCTGCTTGGGGAAGGGGATGGGTAGTTGGGGGTTGGAGGGTGGGGTGTGGATTGGTGGAGGGTCTATTGGGACTAGGGGAAAGTAATGATGGCTTGTGGGAAGTTGTAGAGGAGTTAATGGAGGTAGGTGGGAGGGTGGAGGTGGTTGGGAGGGGAGGAGAGAGAAAATTTTTGAAATTGGGTGTGGAGGAGAGAGAAATTAAGAGAGGGATGGGTGGGGAATCTCTCTCCTAGGGTCTCTCACCCAAATAATGGAATCTCTCCACTAGATAAGAAGTTTGAACTCTTAAAATGGCAAGTTTTTCATTCATTGATTCATTAGTTCCAAATGAAGGGAATGGGGCCCTATATATAGGCAACCCACATTTCTACAAAAGACCTTGACTCTTAACACAATGACAAATAACCAAGGGAAGGGGGGGTGCCCTTGGGGCAAGCCCAATGAATTGGGCCCATAAACTAATCTATCAACATAATGACACTTAACCTAGGTAAATGACTCATTAACCTAGGTACAAGACTCAAATAAAAGGAAAATTACATAATTATGACTCAAAGAAAATATGAAAGTTACATGAATTGACTTAGAAAAATGTGACGGATGTAATGGAACCATGCTGGCGGGCAACCGGGGCTTTGAAAATATATGGGGCGAGAGATGCCCCCATCATACTCCCGGGGTGCGGAGAACTCGACTCCGTCGAGTAAGAGTCCTTCCCTCCTCGGAGAGTGTAGAAGTGGTATCGCCCACAAGTCTTCCGAACGAGACCGATCCATCCACCTGCCAAGATAGCGCTCGTATACCTTGCTCCTGGTGGTAGTGACATGTTCACCCAATATTCATTCAATGCGCTCACGCTGGGCTCTCCTGGCTAGTGGTCTCTCCTCTCGGGTGGGTGCTCTCTCAACAGGAGGAATAGGCTCAATATTCTCACTGGGTACCACCGGGGGCCCCTTATATGGCACTAGGTCGGCTATATTGAATGTAGGACTTACTCCATACTCCTCGGGAAGATCTAACTCATAGGCATTAGTGCCAAGGCGTCTCAAAACCTGGAAGGGACCAGCCCCATGATGCCTCAACTTAGAGATGGCTCTCGGGGGGAGCCTCCTCATCCTCACCATCACAAAGTTACCCACGTGGAATTCTTGGTGCCGTCGATGAGAGTTGGCTTGCCTTTTATGAGTCTCATTCTTTTTGCTTATGTGCTTGCTAAGGTTTTCATGTAATTTTGTGAATATTGACATTCTAGGGGTTATGGGTGGACCTAGGTAACCAAAAGTAGACCAATCATGCTTTGACGCCAGGAAGACTTTGATGGAATGGGGAGGACCGGGGCATCCATAGGTGATCCGGTCATGCATGGGGGTGACAAATGCTGGGGGACCCGGACATCCATGAATACTCCTATCATGCCTACGACTCATGATGAGTGAAGGTGGACCACTACATCTGAATTTGGACCACTCATGCTTTCTAATTGACATGTGGGTGATATGAATGAATGGACCCAACATAGTGTTCATGCCAAGCGGTGTGGTAAGTCTAGACACATGCATGTTTTTCCTAAAGGTGACTTTCATGTGTATAGGTGTGGGACAACCCTTTAACTGCCATTGGAAAGGATCGAATGGATCTAAGAAGGTGGTCATCATGGGGTGGGGCACAACCTTATTACCTAGGGGTATGTGGCCCAAGGTCATGGTTCCCAAGGTGTAACCCAGGTCGAGGATGGGGTGAATTAGGTCTAACATGGTGGGTTGGGATAGGGAATGGTGGGTGGTGGATAAGATGGTTGGATCACATGGGGAACTAGACTCCCATAGGAAGGGATCAAAGGGGTCGTGGAAAGGTCTTCCTAGAGGGAGGCACTCTATGTCTTCAAGGTTCCCAAATTGTGAGTCATCTTCCTCTAAGGTAATTGGGCCAAGGTTTCTAGTTGGTTGACTGATCAAAGTATTTGGGATCTCAATGGTAGGGGAGTGGATCGAGATGGGTTCTTCTACCATAGGGAGAAGGAAAAGGAGGTCACTAGTGTAGCAACCAATGGTATAGACCGAGGTGATTGACCCGATGCATAGGTGTAGGAGGCCAAGGCTCCTAGGTTGTTCGGCCATAGGGGTCAACATGCTAGTGAACTCAATTTGTCATGCTAAGCCTCTAAGAAAATCCTCTAAGGTCTCTACTTGATAAGATGCTTGGATTGTGGTGTGATAAGAGGAGATGGACACTATGGGATGGTTTTCCTTCATGGGTGGGAAATCGTGGGCCGTGATCTCTCTTATTGGGCTCTTCTTTAGCCAACTAACAAGGGTTTCCCCTAAGATGAGATTGACTCCAACTAGAGATGGTGATGTAAGGTGAAGACCCTCGTGTGTTGTTTCTTCTTCAATTTGGGCTTGGGTTTCCTCCAAGGTGGAGAGTGGGTTTGGAGTGTTCACCACTATGGGGTGGGGTATGGGTTCTTCTTCCAAGGAGGTGAGAGGGGCTTTTGAGGGTGTGGTGATGATTGGGGCATGGTGTATCCGGGGTGGTAGGTAGTGGGAAACTTGGGTTAGGATAGGTGAGAGTAGTAGTGGAGGCTTTGGTGGGAGTTGGATTGGGGTAGGGAGAGGAAGATGGGTGGGTTGAAGGGGTTTGGGTTGATTTGTTTTGGGAGGAGTGTCTCTTTTTGGGGGTGATGGAGAGGTAGTGGTGGGGGTTACCATGGGCCTAGGTGGAGAGTTGGCCATGGGGCCCAATTGGGTATGGGGACCTATGATTGTGGTGTGGACTTGGAGGTGGGGTGTAAATGTAGTGGTTGGGGTGGGAGAGATGGGAAGTGGTAGGGAATGGGTGATTGGGGTCTTGGATTGACCGGGTGGGGATGAAGGAGTTGAAGTGCTCCTTGGGCTTTTGTGATTTGAGTAGGAGGGAGAGGGTTGGAGAGTGTAGGTTTTCCTAAGCTCGACCTTCATCTCATCCCAAGTGCTAATGGGGGCCTCCCTGTGGATCCTTCTTAAACCTTCCACAACTAACCAATGAGTTTTAGCTTGTTTGGAGAGGTGTGCCTTGGCTAGCCTCATTCTCCTTTCTTCGTTCAAGGGGCAACTTTTAAAGAATTGGTCTAGGGAAATCTCCCAATCTAGGTAAAGGCTTGGGCTGTTGGATCTATCAAAGGCGGGGGTTTTGATTTTCAAGTGTTCAAAAAATATGGTTTCTAGATTTCCCCAAAGGTCACTCTCATTCACTCTTGGTGCACGGCTATTTCCTTCAAGTCGGTCGAGTCGAGACATGATATCTTCAAGCCGATTAAGGACATTAGGTAGGGCTTCTATGATAGAGGTGTTGCTACCCACTTTGTTGGCAATGGAGCTTCCATGAGGATTTGGGCTTCTTGGGAAAGTTGATGGGGATGGATATGACGGGTATGAAGTGGCCATTCTAGTGGACATGGGAGATGCAACCGAGGACTCTAAATGCATAAACATGCCCTAGGACCAACTTGTGGAGAGACAAGTTGTGAACTTGCTCTGATACCAATTGATGTGACACAACCTAGGACTTAAACAAACAAGAACAATCGCAATCAAACGGACCGATGTCGGCGACCGCTCACCCGATGCTCACCAAGACCCGGGGTAACTTGGCAATGCCAAGTGGAGGTTGTGTGGGCTGGGCCCTTGCTGGTAGAGGGCCAGCAAGGCATAAGTTGATTCCCAAGGGTAATGGCATCCCAATTCAAGGGAGCCGACATCGTGCCGAGGGCACGGGTTCCACTCTTTTCCCACGGTGATCACTTATAGCAAAGGAGCTTAAGGATTGGGCTCTCATTCACGGCCAGCGGAGTTTATGAACTAATATTGAAAGAACAAGCACAAATTAGAGCAAAGTTTGGAGCACTTACTCGACCGGTTTGAAGAAACCGGTCCCGCTCGGAGACGAGGGCGAGCGGGGAGGCGAGTGGATCCCCACACGCCGCGGCGGTGTAGCTTGACCTGCTCAATCCAATTACAACACTACTCCTCTCACAGGATGGGGACCTTGGGGTGGGGGTTAATGGATATTACAGCCAAAACTACCTCCACGCAGGAAGGGGCCTTCAGCCGGCCAAGCGGGGAGGGGAATTGGAGAAAGGAACACCGAAGATGGGAGGTTGCCTATTCTGCCCGGTTCTGTGGGTGCTGATAGGTGACTGAAGAGTTGACTGCTGTAGCTGCTACCGAATTTTGTTGGGGGTGAAACCACCTGGGAAATCTTCGTAGGAGGTAGGGGAAGTCGTCCAATTTTTTTTAATTTCTTCTGTCGTCGATGCCGGTCTGGGTGGAGGCCCGAACAGGGAGGCAGACTCTCGGACTAGCAGCTCCTGATTTCCAACAGCAGGTTGCAGAGGATGTCCCGACAGCTCCCAAACTCGGAATCAAGCACCGTCAGAGTCGTTGGAACCGTGGACGAGCCCTCTTTGCCAAAAAACTGACGGGGAAGCCAAACGATGCCGGAGAAGGCTAGGGGACTCTGAACACGGCTGACAGATTGGTGCAGACTATGGATAGCAGAACTACGTAGCTGAGGGAGAAAATGGATAACTGATGCGGGACGCCTAGGAAGCTAGGGCACTAAATGGAAATGCGACCAGACAGAAAAAAAGAGACTAGCAATTGGCGTTGATAGAATAGCGTGACTCGACACCTCAAGTTTCCCAAGGTGGGATTATGCCAAAGGAACCAGAAACTGAGACTCATGAGTGCCCCAAAAGAGGGAAGCACGCCGATCCGCACGGCCGAGACAACCGGCGTGGGCTATGGTAGTCGACTCCACACTCGTGACTCGGATGAGCCACGGGACGGTCTCACTCCCTCACCACAGCAGTGATAAAAGTAAACAAGTTAGGGTCCTAACAAGCACTCAAGCAGCGGCGTCTAGAGAAGATACTAAAAGAGCAAGCACGACCCAGGGAAGACTAAGCGCATAACTCCACGCTCGGGGCGTGGGGAAGAGGCCCGACCAAGTCACACAACCACCGGTACAGAAACTTTTAAGTACAATCCACAATATGCCCACTCCTCGCAGGGAGGTAACAGGCTACACAAGAGAATCCTGTGATCGTGCGACGAGGGGTGACGGGCACGGGGTCGGTGTCGCTCGTCGCCCACGGTACCGCTGCGAGCTGCTGCAAGGACGGCGAACCACGGGCTGCGTGGGAGGTACTGACGTCCTGGTGGGAGGTAGTAGTGGATGCCGAGCCTCCTGGAGGACGAGGGACGTCGTCGTCACCGGTGCGGAACTCCGAAGTACCCAACCGGCGGGCTGGGTGCTGCTCGGTCAGCGCGCGCTTAGGGAGAGCCGCAGGGAGGTGAGCCTGAGCACCACCTTCAGCGTGTTCTCTACTCACGAAGCTTGGCGGGGTCGTCAACAGGGATGTCCCAATGACACCTCTGAAACGGCGTCAGTCATCATGCATCGTCGGAGCCGTGGCGATTTATTTAGCCGGACCTGTGCTGTCTGGTCGGTGCGCTAGCAGCAGGACAAAGGCTGACAAGTGTGGGTGGAACCAAGGCGTCCGAGGGTCTTTTGTGGCTGGGTTTTCTCTGGTGGTTAGCTGAGGGGCGTGGGGTGAAGGGATGATAGTGGCAGGGCGGCATGCAGAGGGAACTTTGGGCGTGGGCAGCAGTGGAAGTGGGGGTTCAGCTCTGCACTTCAGTGCAGTCAGAGCCGGAACCCAAGCTAGGGGAGATGGTCACCAAGGGGAAACTGGTCTTTTTGGCGTGGAAAAATTTCTGGAGAAGGTTTAATATATGGAGGAATGGTTCCCAGAACCCCAGGCCAGTTATTGGAGGTTTGAAGGGTGCCCCTTTGGAGGGCTTGTGTTTCTGTCCCGCGGTGACACTGTAGACGCAGATCGCGCGATGAAAGTGGTTCCAAAGGGAACTTTTTACTATGGGCGAGTTTTGGGAAGAGACCTGCGCAGCTAGTTCGGGGACAGGGAGGGGAAGATATGTTATGAAGAGGTTCGAACGGTTTGAGGTGGGGAAGGTGGCGTTATGGGTGGATCTTTGCGGCTCTGGTTCAGGCGGGCCTATTCCAGGAGCGTCCAGAGCAGCGAAAAGGCCTACAAAGGCAACGTTCGCTCCCGGACGAATTTTGACACGAGGTTTTCTCTGGCGTTCTGGGGACTGGAAGATGAAGAAAAGTCTAGAAGGGATGGAAGGGAGATGGGGTTTGGACGCAATAGTTCCAACCTTGTCTTTCAAGCACAAATCCTGCTAGCAGATGCTCATCCAGCGCCCAAGACAGCAAGAGGTGAAGGTCCACCCCGTCGACACCACACCACCACGAACGGAAGCCGAGTCTTGCTGGATGTAGGAGGGAGGTCGCCTCCACTCTTACCAGCAGCAGCAGCCTCCAGGAATGGGATCTAGGGCGTCACACCCTAGATGGAAGAAAGGTGGAAGAAGAGGGGAGTCGCACCCCAAGGAAAAAGAGAGGAAGATGGGGAGGGCGTCGCACCCTCAAGGAGGTGGGAAGGAGGCTGCGACCTCTTCTCACAAAAACTCAATTTCTTTCTTCAATTTTCTAACTTCCAAAATGAATTACAAGACCCCTTAAGTACATGGAAAAGAAACCCTAATTACTTGCCTAAAAGAAATACACAAAAAGGGGGAATAAATTCAAATCCTACAAAATAGGGGAGGGGGCGCACTTGCCTCCTAAAAGAAAGGAGGGAAGGTGGGGGGGGGGGGGCGCACCTCCCATGAGGTGGGAAGGGTGGGTGCGCCCTCCTCCTTCTCCAACCCTAATGGATCCCCAGATAACGGGTCTGGGTAGTGTGAGCGACGTCACGCGGTTCGGAGTTCGATGGTGCGAGGAAGAGGATGCGGAGAGCGCGCGGGCTCCTCTTTTTTTGTTTGTTTGCTTGTTTGGTGCAACACAGAGATGAGAGAAGAGAGAGAAGGGGCCACCACGAGAGATTGCTCCGGCGGGGCGAGCAGGACAAGTATAATATAGTAAGATATGGGGTTCAAACGGCCATAGCGGGAAGTGACTCGCCGCGACCTCGGGGGGACGGGAATGGTGCAGAAATTAAATAACAAAAATTGAAACGGCCATTGGGGAAGTAACTCGCCGCGGCCTCGAGAATATGAGCAGAATATAGCAGAATATAAAAGAGAATATAAGAACAGAGATTTAAACGGCCATTGGGGAAGTGACTCGCCGCGGCCTCGATGATATGAGCAGAATATAACAGATTATAGAGAGAATATAAGAACGAAATTTAAACGGCCATTGGGGAAGTGACTCGCCGCGGCCTCGATGATATGAGCAAAATATAATATAATATAGAAGGAATATAGGAACGAAAATTTAAACGGCCATTGGGGAAGTGACTCGCCGCGGCCTCGATGATATAAGCAGAATTTAACAAAATATAAAGAGAATATAGGAAACGGAAATTTAAACGGCCATTGGGGAAGTGACTCGCCGCGGCCTCGATGAAAAGATGTGATCGCCAGGGGCCGAAAGACCCCAAAATAAGAAAGTGATCGCGCCTACCTCAAGAGCGGGACATGGCGGGTTGCTTCTTCCTCTCCTTCCGGCCGGCCGACGGAGAGGGCTTTCCTCGGGTACCCTTGCAAAACAACGACAAATAAATGACAAGTGGATTAGAAAGATGGAGGTGTAGTATTCAAATCCTCGCGGTAAAAATAACGAAATGATGGCAAGACACACACCTGGTTGGTGTTATCTTTTAAACCCCTCTCGGACTCGAGTAGGAGGAAAATGAGATGATGAATGCAAGAAGTATAAGAGAAGAGGCGCCCTTGTGAAGGGGGATAGAGGATGCAATATGATGAATGTAAAGAACTATGGAGAAAAAGGGGAAGAAAAGGCTTATTGGATGAGCCGAGGGTGAAATCCGGCGGAGCTCCGGTAGCGTGGGGACGACGGGGAAGCGCGGTGGATGAAGACGACCTTCCTCTCGCGAGCGTAGGCACCCGAGAAGCCGGCAGAACCTCCACCTACAAAGACCCCACGGGTTAGAAAAATGACTCCGTAGCCTCTGGGCTCCGGTAGCCTATCGGATCACTGCCTAGCTCCTCCAGAACTGAGGGGGTGGGCCTCTATTTATAGAGCTCCGGAAGGTGGAGGCGTCCAGGACCCTGGACACCTCCATCAGGGCTGAAATAATATTTTATTCTATTTCTATTGATTTTTTTTAGAATACTTTTATGGGGGCGTCCAGGGTCCCGGACGCCTCTAACAGGTCCACCGAAAACCGACGACGGCCGCACGCGGTTTGGCACAACGTGTGGTTTTGTGAGCGGCGCCTCGTGATTCAGAAATGGGCGCGTCCAGTCAGCTGGACGTCTCTAAATTTGGCTTTTTTCACACACGACAAACCGTCGTTCGGTGGCCGGCGCCCGTGAGTGAGTTGATGGAGGCGTCCATGGCCCTGGACGCCTCCAAAAGTTTATTATTTTTTATTGTTTCTTTGTCTTTTTATGCTAGGGCTGGCATTTTATATTTTTTATTTGTTTTTATGGAGGCGTCCAGGGGCCTGGACGCCTCCATTAATATGTATTTTTTTATTTATTTTATTTGTTTTTGTATGCCAACTGGCATTTTACACTTATTATTTTTTTTATTTTTGTTTTTATGGAGGCGTCCAGGGTCCTGGACGCCTCCATAAATATATATATTTTTTATATTTTATATTTGGTTTTGGGCCCTGAGAAAAGAATAAAACAAATTAAAATAATGGGGGCGTCCAGGGGCCTGGACGCCCCCATTAAGACCCACCCGGGTCCTCAAATCAGGCGTCGGCGGTCGCCCGGCAGACCCCCTTCTTGATTCCGGAACCTCTTGATGCGTCTGACTGGTGTTGATGCCGTCCGAATGCCGTGACGAGATGATTCCGGATGCCGAAAAAGGCGGAAGAAGACTCAGGAAAAGGAAGCACTCGAGCGATTCGAAATGCGTAGGCCATCGCGGGGCGTCGTATAGTAATATGAGACTTTCTCATGAGACGTCAAGAATGGCGTGTCTACAGCTGCCCCGCCTTGGCGTCTGCTTTGCAAGGGAGCGACACGTAGTGGAATGGTATCGAAGTGGACTGAAATGAAGTGGGAGCGGACTGATAAGTTGATGCCAAGGTGTGATGAGACACGCTTGTGACGTTACTGTTTGGAATCTTTCCTGAAGTTTCAATGAGGCGACCTTGAAGGAGGTCTTTCAAATATTGACGATTGCTTGGACGGAGATCAAATAAGGGAGGGTGAGATGTGCACTCAGGCACGAAACAAAAGAAGACCAACTTCTCGGTGTGGAAGTACCTGGGTCATAAACCGGAGGTTTCACCTTTGGGGAGCGGTTACCAGCCAATGTGGAAGTGCTGCGGCCAAGGTGGGTCAAAAAGGTAAATGAATATCTGAGGGTCTGTCCAAACAAGGGTCTCCTTTGGAAGAGCAGCGTAGGGCTGTCTCAAAGAAACTCAGTATTTCATTCAGAGTGGAATATCTCATATTTGTAGGAATTGAAACACAACGGCTTTCACAATCGAATCGCTTGAATGATCTTCCGCAATAAATCAAAGTCCTATATGAATGCATGCTGGGTTCAAAGAAAAATTTAAAACAAACAAAAATAGAAAATAGCCAAGGATAATATTGTCAACTTGTGAAGAACGGGTCAGGATACCGATCCGGTGAGCCGACACTGGGCTGGGGCCCGTTTATCCGCGCACCAACTCACTGAATGGAACCGTCGTCCCCATTCTATCACAAATTGACGGCCTATCCGTACAACCCTAACTCTTCCGGGATCATCACCGTTTTTGTTGAAGGGGAACTCAAATCCCAGATTCGTTCGGGCCGCAAGGTCCTTGATATGTTCTAGTAGCGTAGGTATCATATACTATGATGCATGACCTGGTGGGACCAACCAATGAAAGGTGGGACAGGAGATAGGACAAAGACGTCCGTTAGTAAAACCTGCACAGGCCAGCAAAGGTTAGCAACATCAAAAGGTAGCAGAATCGCACCACAGTTCAAAGGAGATCCAGACAAAATCTTGACAATGACCACTGATGTGACATGTTCTGTCCTGTAGCACCCTTCCCTTCCTATAAGAACTCCCCTTAGGCTAGTTCATTCAAATGCACCAAGGTGGGTTTTGGAAGCTCAGGAGAGGAAGGAGAGGAGAATCTAGAGATCTTCAGGATGGAAGGAGAGTCTTCCCGCGTTATGAAGAGGAGTAAGCCTAGCAGCGAGATTAGGCGACTTTCCGACCTCGAGGGTCATCTGAGTGGGACGATCATGTCGCATATGGTAAGCCGACTCTTTTCAAATTTCTGCACGTGAACCTTCTTCTTACTTCCTTCATTTCTTCTTCTTTCCTCTCCCAGCCATATCCACTCTTCCCAGGCCCGAGGAAGTTTTCCAAGCTGCCATGGCTTTCAAAGCTGACTTCCAACATCTCCATTGGCATGAGGGCCATACTCTCGAAGTGGCATCTGCAGGGGCTCCTTATTCACGCCAAGCATTACGAGAAGATTCGTATGGACTGGGCGGCTATGGGCGCGCTAGTGGAGGTCTGGCATCCCCAGACCCACACTTTTATCTTCCCGACCTTCGAGGTGACCATCCTCCTCGAGGAGGTGGAACTTCTGCTTGGTCTGAAGAAATTCAAGAGTGACGGGAAGGTGAAGGCTATGCGGATGCTGACACGGGGTACTTCTGAAAGAGTCCTTGGAAGCTTCATGCCGCCCGACGCAGCTAGAAAGGTCCGTACTCAGAAGGGGATCGATCTCCAAAAGCTCGCGGAGTGGGTCATGGACGCCCTGAGAGGGTCACCAGACGATGACTATTTGGAGGGAATCATGAAGGGGTTCACTATCTGTCTGGCGGGTGCTCTCTTGTTTCCTTATACCGACAACATAGTGGAGGAAGACCAGCTGAGTGCTATCTGCGGGATCTGGCGTGGAAAGAGGGTGGGACCCGCCGTCCTTGCCTATCTTTACAGCGGCCTTACCGCCTCGAGCATGGGTAAGCCTCCATTTGGTTGTGCACTTGTCTTGAATTGCTGGCTGGATTTGCATTTCAAATTCGACCACCGCGAGGGAATGCCAACCGTTTCGAAGCTCTTCCAACAAAGCCCGCTTCACCACATAGCCGACGTGTTAGGCTTTGGTGGTACTGTAGTGAACCGCGTTCCGTGGCTGAAGAAACGCGAAGACTGGCGGTCTCACTTCCGCACCGTGACACAAGGCTTCTTCACTTGCGCACCGGCATGTTTGCTTTCGCTTGATCTCCTCATGAGGCCTTCTCCCGAAGTTGATCTTCAACTGATCGGCGCGACCGAGTTTGTTCTTTACAACGCGCATCGGTGCTGCCTCCAGATTGGCATCCCACGCCATTCGTTCCCGCCACCGACTGACATTGTTCCTTTGAAGAAAAGGGAGTTGGGCACTGAAGCGGATGCGAAGGAAGCGAAGGCCATTAAAGTTCCCTGGAAGACAAGTGTTGCGGGAAAGGCGTTAGCGCACGTGGTGGAAGAATGCGAGCCGTGGAGGGCTTATGTAACCGAACTGGGGAAGTTAAGGCCTAAAGCGCCTAAGCCCCTGATGTAGTTCACTCTGCTTTTCTGATGGAATAAAATTTGGCATTTGGATGTTTCGGACCCCCGTCCCCTTAATTATTATCTTTTTTATGATTTTTCTTTTTCTTTGTGTTGTTTTTTTTATTTTTATTTTGTTTGGATTATATACATATTCTTATATAAATATATTATATATATATATATTTTTTTTTGTTTGAAAAAAATTTTATTATGGGGGGGGTGTCCAGGGGCCTGGGCGCCCCTATTATTTTTTTATTTAATTTAATTTTTTTTTGTTTTGGGGGCGTCCAACTGTCTGGACGCCCCTAATTTTTATTTTATTTTTTTGTTTTGGGGGCGTCCAGGGTCGTGGACGCCCCTAATTTTTATTTTTATTTTATTTTTTTGTTTTGGGGGCGTCCAGGGTCGTGGACGCCCCTAATTTTTATTTTATTTTTTTTGTTTTGGGGGCGTCCAGGGTCCTGGACGCCCCAACTATTATTTTTTATTTTATTTAATTTTTTTGTTTTAGGGGCGTCTAGGCGCGTGGACGCCCCAAAAATTTTTTTTTTAAATTTTGAAATAAATAAAAAAAGATGGGGGCGTCCAGGCGCCTGGACGCCCCAAAAAAAGAAATTTCTATTTAAGGGCTGCCCCCCCCCCCTTTTTGCTCATTTACTGTTCAATCTGACGACCCAGTCACCCAGACGACCTATTCTTAGTCCCCATGGAGCGAGGAGGATCGAGCCAGGTTCCAGGGAAGCGAAAACGACTGGCTCGTCGTGCGAGGAGGTTGAGGGATGATGCCGAGGAGGCTGCAGCAGAGGAGATTGCTGCGGAGGAGGGGATGGAGGTGCCTCTCCTGGCCGCGGAGGCTGCTGCGGATGCTGGTGACGCGGGAGAGGACGATCACGACCCGGTAAGTACCTCGGAATCCTCACTCTGTGGTTCAATAGGCTAAAACGGGTGTGCGAAAGGCTGTGAGAGAGAGGCGGGTAGTGAGAGAAGGAGGCGTCCAGGGACCTGGACGCCTCCATGTTTTCTTTTTCTTTTTCTTTTTTCTTTTTTTATTTATTTATTAATTTTCGTAAATAATAAAATAAATTTAAAAAATAAGGAGGCGTCCAAGGCCTAGGACGCCTCAATAATAATATATATATTATTTATATATTTTTTTATTTTTGGTTTTTGGATTATTTTTCGAAAAAGGAATAAAGAAAATAGGAAGGAGGCGTCCAGGGGCCTGGACGCCTCCAAAAAATATATATGTATTTTTTTTAAAAAAAAATAAAATAAAATAGTATATACAGTGTTATTGTTGATTACTGTTCATGATGCTGATGTGTTCTTTGTTAGTTTTGTGGTTTGCAGGGCGTGATGAAGGGCCGGATCAGCTGGTCCTTGGTGGTGGCAGCATACCGTGGGCTGCCGGATTTCCAGAGGGCGCGCGTGGACGCCATGGGCTTTGGAGCTTTCCTTAGGATCGAGCCCTTCCGGCTCGACCTTCCTCTTATCCAGGCACTGAGGGAGCGGTGGCACGCACCGAGCCGGGCGTTTCTGATGCCCTGGGGGCACATGGTGCCGACGCTGGAGGACGTTGCTCGGATCACCGGGCTACGAGTTGACGGAGAGGCAGTCAGCGGGGTCACCTACCCCGACTACCGAGAGAGTGCCCTGGACCTGCTGTGGTTAGAGACGAGCGTGACTGATAGAGACAACAGGGTAGTCGGCCGAGTGGAGATCATGGAGGCGCTCGGATTCGTTGACCCGCGTCAGCGGGTTAGCGAGACTGGGGCGGAGTTCTTGGCTCGACTGGAGGGGGATGCTCGTGCTGCTTTCACCCAGGACCCGAGCGAGCGGGAGCTGGTGGATCTAGACCTTCGGAGGTTTCTTTTCTTCTTCCTGGGCCGCCTTCTGCTGGGGACGAAGGGGGATGGCATCCACTGCCGTTTCCTCGGGATCTTGGCGGATCTGGACAGAGTGGGACACTATGCGTGGGGGACGGCTCTGCTTGCCCATTTGATTGCTGATCTCTCCCAGACTTCGGAGAAGGAGACGACAGTCAGCGGCTTCGCACCTTTCCTCCAGGTAAACATTTTATTTATGCTTTCCCACAGTTAAATATGTAATTATTGTACTAATGATGTATGATGGATGCAGGTGTGGAGCTATTACTATTTCCCGATGGGGAGGGCTAGGCATGGGAACAGGAGGGCCGTGCCTCTGGCGCGGCAGTGGAGGCCGGTCGTGGTTGCAGCACCCCACGGCTACCAGCTGGCATCACTTCGTCGGGAGCTGAGCGAGTATCCCGAGGCCATGGTATGATGCGTATGATTTTTTTGTGTTTATGCATGTGACTGAATGGTAACTAACATGATGTATGTATGGTGATGCAGGTGGTGTGGAGGCCCTACCTGGGCATGGGTGATGCTGGCCAGCCCTGGGTTGTAGCGGGTCTTCCTCGCTTCAGGCGGGACGTGTGGGTCCATTGCCTGAACGAGATTGAGCCGCTGCGGCTTAGACTGGTCATGAGGACGTTGGGGCTGGCCCAGGAGTGGGTAGACGTAGATGCGCCGGCCCGCATTGGGCGGAAGACCAAGGGGAAGGCGAAGATTGTGGACTGGCGTACGCGCTTCCCAGCACAGTACCAGGACTGGCAGCAGGGCGGGGTCCCAGTGGTGTCCCATGTACAGGACAGCACAGACTACATGAGACGGTACCGAGCTACGTACGGGGACCGCCTCTCCTTGGGTGGTATGGCAGGGGTAAGTGAAATGAAACTGCTCCACCTTTCTATATGTATATGCATGGGATACTAACTTATGTGTAATGCAGGATGCTCGTGATACCATGATCGCCGACCTGCGGGCCCAGTTGGCGGACGCCAGACGACAGTTGGTGGCCATCCGACAGGAGTTGGAGATCCTGGTGAGTTTATGCAATGCATTTTTTGTGACCTGGATTTTTGATGCTTAGCCTTTGACTGACGTTTGCCCCGTGTTTCAGCGGGCCCACCAGACAGCGGCAGCCGCGATGGCTGGTGGAGCGGGTTCCAGTTCGCGGGGCCCTCCTCCGGAGGTTTCTGCCCTCCAGGAGCAGCTGGCGTACGCGGTGGCTCGGGCTGAGGAGGCCGAGCGTGACCGCGAGGCTCGAGTGAGTGCTTGCTTGGCCGCGACCCTTTTCCAGCTACTTTCCTTCTATCACTGTTCTCTTACGGTGCATGCGTGTCTTGACAGGTGGCCGAGATCCGAGAGGCCCTGGCGCGTGCTGTTCGTGCTGAGCAGGAGCGCGATGCCCGGGTGGCAGAGCGTGACGCCCGGATTGCGGAGCTAGAGGAGGAGCGGCGACGGGAGGCTGAGGAGCTTCCTCGCGACGTAGTGGATCTGCGGATCGCCCTCGAGCTGTCGAGGAGAGAGGCGATGAGGGAGAGAGAGGAGAGGGAGAGGGATAGGGAGAGCGTGGAGAGAGAGAGGGAGAGGGATAGGGAGAGAGAGAGGGAGGAGCGACAGCGGGATCAGACCGAGAGGAGGGCTCTAGAGGCCCAGCTGCTGGAGCTCCGATTGAGTCTTGGCACGGCGGAGGGGAGGCTTCGGGAGAGTGAGGAGCGGTACCAGAGGGCGAAGGAACGCGGGGCGCGACTTCGTCAGTCTGGTTCTTTTTCCATGGGCAGCTACCTGGTTTCTTCGGCCGAGGAGCGTCGTCGCGCCTTCGAGGCTGGAGTGCCGCCGCAGGGCGAGGCGAGCACGGCTTCCCAGGGTTCACAGAGGTCGCGGAGGCCCCCTAGGGATCTTCGTCAGAGGAGGGAGGAAGGAGATGACCAGGAGGGTGACGGTGAGAGTTAGAGAGTTGCTTGTACGTCACCCTTCTCACTGTATGATGTACTTTCGGCTATTATATGAAATGGAAATGGCTTTTGTGTTGTGTGTACTTTTCTCTCTCCCACACTTTCTTTTTTTGCACTGAGTTGTCCCTTGAGGCACGCTCCGCGAGACCTTGCCCTGAACAGCGGGGAACTATGTTTTGCACGGGGGGATTTTGTTTCCTTTCCCCCCTTTTGGGCGCGTCCAGGCGCGAGGACGCGTCTTAATCCTTGATTTTAAATTTAAAGCGACGGGTGGTCCTTTCTTCTCCCGTGCCTTACCCGCAAACGAGCCCGCCTCCCGCCGAAACGCGCTTGCCCCTTTTTCGTCTTCCTCCTCTTTTGATCGATGGAGTTCGGTGGGCCCGACCGTGGTGAAGGTGGAGAGGGACGAGGAAATCCTCGCCCAAGGAGGGACGCGCCCGATCACGGAACGGCGTCCATGGAGGAAGAAGGGCCGCTTCGGGCCCCCGAGGGACCCGAGGGGCCCGATGGCGTGGGAGGAGGTGAACACGGTCCGGTAGGTCCTCCGATCTCTTCCTCTTTTAATTCATTTTGGGTTTTGAAGTGAGCCGCGCGAGGAGGAAAGGGTTCGGCGAGTGTTGCACTCAAATGATGGACGCGTCCTAGACAGGGGACGCGTTCCTTTTGACTGATATGGGACCCCTTTCTTGGTGCAGGACATGGCAAGGACCCTGGGCCTGGCCGATGAGTGGGCGAGTGCGGACGAGCCGAGCCGCGTCAGGAAGGAGAGTCGCGGCAAGGCGAGGCTCGAGGACTGGCCCGTACGTCTCCCTGGACAGCAAGGGGGTGTACTGGTGCAGGACAGTGCCGACTTCCTGCGGCGGCAGAGAGAGAGTTACGCGGGGCTTCCCCAAGCTGGGGACACGCGTGGCATCGGCGGCTCGCGCGCCCAGCTGTCAGAGACTAGGCGGCAACTGGCCGTCGCTCAACATGAGCTGTCGCTCCTGGTAAGTTACGTGCCGCCCTTTTAACTTCAGATTTTGGAGTTTCACTGACGGCCGTTGTTTATTTTGTTCCAGCGTGCCCAGCAGACAGCGACGGTGGGAGCGGCTGGCGGATCTTCTAGCTCTTCGGCCCCTTTTCTCGAGATTGCTTCCCTCCGGGAGCAACTTGCCGGTGCGGTGGCCCGTGCGACCCGGGCGGAAGAGGAGCGTGACGCCTGGGTGGCGACTGTAGCGGAGCTGCGGCACCGTGGTGAGGAGAGACCTTCTTCAGACATCCTGGAGTTAAGGGTTCTTCTGCAGATGATGAGGAGAGAGGTAGAGAGAGAGAAAGCCGAGAGAAGGTCCGAGCGACAGCGGGATCTGACCGAGAGGAGGGCCTTGGAGGCCCAAGTGAGGGAGCTCCAGCTGGGCTTTCAGGCCGTCGTACAGAGGCTAGGAGGGATGGAGACGCGCTACGAGAGAGCGCGAGAGTTCGGGGAGCGACTCCGCCAGTCCGGTCGCTTTGCCGCCAGTGGCTTCTTCGCCACGCCAGGGGAGGAGCAGCGAGTCACTGCTGCGGAGCAGGCGCCCAGAGGCGAGGCAGGTGCTACTGTACGGGGATCCCGGAGGCTTCTGAGGGACCCTCACCTCGGGGGAGAGGAGGAGAGTGCCCGGAGAGATGAGTGATGGTGAGGATTGGCGGCTAGTGGACCCGTCACCTCTTTATGTTTATGATGTTTTTTTGACAGCTTATTATGAATGGAGTGATTTGATTTTCTGATGCTTGTTTGTCCTCTTGTGCGTTCCTTCTTCCCTACACTTCTTCTCCTTTGCACTGTTCCCATGTGACGGATCTGTCGAGACTCCGCCTCGAGCAGAGAATCACGTCTTGTTGTGACCATTTTCCACGGGAATCTGCCGTCGAAGTCAATACTGACGGCCCTAGTTCCTTTTCCCGGATGTTGTGCCAAATTTTGCGGGCGTCCTCCAAAACATGATAGGGTATCCCTAGACAACATAGGGGCTATTCGTCCTATTCTTCGTCCAGTCAATCACCCTGTGCGAGCGGTGAAGCGACACATGGGGCCGCTCGGCCTGTGTCTTATTGCGAGGGCTATCATCGACAGGTGATGGAGGCAATCTTGGCCCGCACTCCTTCCATTTCTATAAATTCGTGTCCCTTTTATCTTCCCAGGTATATCGAGGACTAACTCGAGGAGCACAAGTTCTCACGGGAGAGGAGGAGTTCAAAATTCCGAGAGTTGAATGGAGGGCGAATCTTCCCACTCCTCGAAGAGAAGCAGGTCCAGTGGTAGTAGTTCCAGGAGGCTTTCGGACCTCGAAGGGCACTTCAGCGAAAGGACCCAATCACAACTCGTAAGCCAAATTTTCCTGCCCTTTTCTCATTTTTTCTTCCTTTCTTCTGACCAAACCTCACCCCCATTCCTTGTATGTGTAGGTTGTGATGAAATCACAAATCTTATGGGAGTTGGTAGTAGCAGCGTACAGGGGCCTCCCAGATTTTCAGAAGGCGAGGCTAGACGTGATGGGATTTGGTACCTTCCTTCGGATCGAGCCGATCCAACTTGACCTAGTCCTGATCCAAGCCTTGTGTGAGAGATGGGACCCAGTGAGCCGGGCATTCCTGATGCCCTGGGGGCACATGGTGCCCAGCTTGGAGGATGTGGTCCGGATCACAAGCCTGAAGGTAGAAGGCGAGGCAGTGACCGGAGTCACTTACGCGGACTACAGAGAAGGTGCCCAGAAGTTACTGGGTTTGGACCTAGATGGTCGGAAGAACAGGTCGGTAGCTAGGGCGTCCCTCATGGATGCATTAGGGCTCACCGACACTCGTCGGCGGGACGACGAATCCTCAGAAGAGTTCATGGAAAGGATAGAAATAGGATGCCGTGCCGTGTACTGCACAGATTTCGGCAACTGGGAAAGGTGTGACATAGATTTGAGGAGATTTCTCCTCTTCCTTTTGGGGAGATTGGTACTGAGCTCGAAAGGGGATGGTATCCAATGTTGCTTCCTGGAGCTGCTGTCAGACCTTGGAAGAGTAGGGTATTATGCCTGGGGAGCCGCCATGCTGGCACACTTGTTTGCAGGCCTATTCCAAGAAACGGATCGTGAGATGACTGTGAGTGGTTTCACACCATTCATCCAGGTATTTTTTTTTGTTTTGCTTGTTTTGTATTTTTTTGTGTTTTTGCAAAGTACTGATGACCTGCGCCGAGCAGCTGTGGAGTTATTATTACCTCCCCATGGGGAGAGCTCGGCATTGGCGACCCGTGATGGTGCCGCTAGCCAGGCGGTGGGAACCCGTCATGAGTGCGGCACCCCTAACCTACCAACTGATGGTGTTAAGGCGGGAGCTACAGGAGTTCCCTACGGGGATGGTAAACTGGAGACCCTACTCAGACATGGTCGATGCCAACCAGCCGTGGGTTCTAGCAAGTCGTGCCCGGTTCGGACGGGAACTATGGATGCACTGCCTGAATGAAATCGAGCCGCTTCGGCTACGATTAGTTATGAGGACTTTAGGACTGGCTCAAGAATGGGTGGATTCAGCTGCGCCACCTCGTGTCGGGAGAAAGACGCGGGGACCGGCGACTTGCATTGACTGGCGCGTGCGATTCCCCGAACAGTATGAGGACTGGCAACGGGGTGGCACGATTGTAGAATCACAGGCGCGGGACAGCGAGGACTACTTGCGTCTATATAGGACAAAGTACGCAGAACGGTTCCAACCCAGGGGACTTGTGGAGGTAGGTTTCCCCTTTTTCTCTTCTATTCTTTCTCCTTTTCTTGGTTTTTTGGTAAAAATGCTGACTTGTAAGGCTGCAGGATGTCCGGGATGCCATGATAGCGAATTTACGAACTCGCTTGGCAGAGATGGAACAACAGTTGGGTGATGCCCGCGGAGCTACGAGCGCCTTGGTAGGTGTACAGTACGTTCCTAGTTAAAACCCCAGATTCCAGATGTTGGCTGCTAATTCACATGGTCGCAGCATGCCCAGATTGGCGCAGCCTCCCCAGCGATGGGAGTAGGTGGTTCCTCTTCCAGCTTGTGGATTCCCACCTCAGAACTTGACTCGCTTCATGAGCAACTTGCTCACGCCACGCAGCGTGCTGCGGAGGCAGAAGGAATGCTTCGTATACAGGTAAAAGTTTCAGCGTTGAGTTCTCTTTGTTTACGCCTTATCGCGTATCTGAGATGGTACACTCGACAGGAAAAGGAGACGGAAGAAGCGCTTGCCCAAGCTGCGCAGAAGGAGGCTAGGATAGCAGAACTGGAGAGGGAACTGCGGCGTCATCCTGATGACGACTCATCCAGGGATGCTATGGAACTGAGGATCACTCTCCAGTTGGAGAGGGAAGACCGTGAGAGAGAACGGACAGAGAGAGAAAGAGACGCAGAGAGAGAAAGAGCCAACAGATTGACTGAAAGGGAGGAACGAAGGGCCATGGAGGCCCAACTATTCGAACTCCGAATCAGCCTTGGTCTTGCTGAACAGTGGCTGAGAGAAGGTGAGGAGCGCTACCGAAGAGCACGAGAGCGTGGCTTTCGTGTTGGTAGCTTCTCTGCTGCTTCCGCGGATCAACGCCGGGATGTGGGAATAGGAAGAGGAGTACAGAGCGGCAGGAGTACCGCTTTTCGTAGTTGGGTAGCACCTTTGAGAGTGTTTTGCCCGGAGAGTAGTGGGACGAGTAATGCAGAGAGAGAGGGCGGAACTTGATGTAATTTTTTTGGTTTTTGGAATAAAACACAAGGTTTGGTTTGTTTGTTTTTTTACCTTTGCTTCAGTTACCTGAATCCCTGCACATATCACTGAAACAAACAAATCAGAATTTCTGTTCTGACTTGGCCCCTTGCTCAATAGGCAAATGGTCACTGTGACTGTCCTTGATAACTGGTCAAGGGGCCAAGCCTTTATTTAACGAAGGCAAGGGAAAGATGCGGTGATGATAAATGCGACAGGCAAGCACACGAATGCAAGCGATATTAAAAGTGAGATGCTGCACGCAAATGTAATCATGCAAAATTGATTTGTTTTCTTTTTTTTATATTTGTATATTTTTTTTTGTTTCATCATAAAAAGATTTTTTTGTTTGCAAATATGTACATTTCTCTTTTCCATTTTTTTGTGCTTTTATCATTTCAATTTTTTTTTATTGCTAACGCCCGGCAAGCACCCAAATGGCACCTAACCTACGTGAGACAGGGGTTTCTTACTAACCTCCCAGGTATCTTAAGTGCACATTTAGGTTGATTTGGGCCTCTAGACCCCTCGAATGACGATCCCGCCGGCTAAGACTTACCCTGATGACAATACCGTCATGCCATGCTTAGGCTCCCAGTTGCTTCCGACCACAGGGATTCACCCAAAAGGTGTTTGAGGTAGATGATTTGCCCGTCCCGGGTCTGTTTCCTCACAACTCTAGATGGTATAAGATGGAACACCCTGGAACCCTAACGACCAACCGCGCGACGCTGACCCGGAATCAGACGCCGTCGCACCCATAGGTGACGCGCTTGCATTGGCCTAAGCCCGAGGTTAAACAAGAAGACATCAAGGTGGTAAACAGGGGTCTTGACCAGCCAGAAACACAGAGACTCCTTCGCAGCGATAGCTTTTGCTTTTCAAAGTAGGCACAATGTGTATATTAAAATAAGGTCGCAGACCCTGGGCAGTTTTCACCTTTCAGAAACTCCATCGAACCTTCATCTTTAGAGGGAGAAGGAAGAGCGTAGGGGATAAACCTCCTGAGAGGACCGGCAAAGCCGTTAACCCGGCGAGCGAATAAGGGCCCATTAACTCTTTCCTTTCGGACAACTTCGGACCAAATCTCGAGCATTTACATTCCACGGCCCCCCTTTGTGGATTCAGACTTTTGCTTTGAGGGGTTCCGTTTATCGTACCAGGCACGGTCACGACCAGGCTTTTCTCTTGATTTTGATTTTGTATTTCTTTCTGTGAGGGAGATATAGTCGTTTGACGTTGGTGGGCTCCCTCTTCGTATGCCTGCGGGGACACTGCCCTCTTCTCGTGCTCTGATCGATGCTCGAGGAAATGGGTCCTACTCTTGCCTTTGGGGTTTGAGTTTCGGTTTCTCATGCTCAGCGTTTTAAGGGCGCCGACTGTCTCATTTGGTCGAAGAGAAAAGAATAAAGATTACAGCTTCCGGAGATCTTCTAGGTGTGGCCCTACCGTAGGTGATGCTACCAACTTTTTTGAATAAAATACATAAGTGAACACATGTTAGCTTCCTTCGAGCGAGCATAGGCCGACGTGGCCGGACAGGGGTCTCCACGGTTCTGGCAAACCAAGACCCGGTGCCTACCAAGCCTTAATGGGCCCTATCCTAACATGAAGGTTAGATGCAGGGACTTAACTACATGGTGCCTGCCAGGCATCGGCATTTTGAATTTTCCATATTTTTAGTGGTTTTCAATATTTCCTTGTTTTTGATGTTTTTTATCTTTTCATCATTTTTTTTGTTTTGTGCTAAGGGTAGTATTTCTTAAGATAAAGCCCATTCCAAGGGTGGGATAACTCGGTCCCTTCGGCGTTGATTAGCTTGTAGGCGTTGCCAGGGTACACGGCTTGAATTACAAATGGTCCTTCCCAATTGGGTTGGAGCTTAGAACGCGGCCCTCCAGGTTTGACAAAAATTCTTTTTACGACCATCTCACCGACTTTGAATTTTCTCTCAACGACTTTCTTTTGGTAAAAGCGAGCGAGTCTATTTTGATACACACGCGCGTGTTCGGCGGCGGCCAGCCGCTTCTCATCCAAGAGTTCCAACTGGGCGAGGAGTGAATTACGACGATCGTCGAGGGGAAATTCCTCATCCAATTGTACCCTGAGAGAAGGGATCAGAGTCTCGTACGGGACTACCGCTTCCATACCATAAGTGAGGGCAAATGGAGTCTGCCCGGTGGGGGTACGGATTGAGGTGCGATAGGCCCATAGGGCTTCGATAAGCTTTTCTGGCCAGTCTGAAAACTTACTAGACTCGCAGGTTTTTTTGATGATTTTGAGCAATGTTTTATTGGTGGCCTCCGCTTGGCCGTTACCTTGTGGGTAATAAGGCGATGAATGATGCAATGCAATTGCGTACCTTTTGCAGAGGTCCTGTAGGTCCTGAGAAATGAATTGTGGCCCATTGTCGGTGACGATCGTGCTTGGGACGCCGAATCTGGCGAGAATGTTCTTCATGATGAACTTGCAGACTGTTGACGCCTTGATTTCCGCGTAAGCTTCGGCTTCGGCCCATTTGGTGAAGTATTCCGTCGCAGTAAGGATGAAAGATTTCTGCTTGGTGAGGGAATTGGGATCACCTAGGGGACCAATGATGTCGAATGCCCACATGGAGAAAGGCCACGGGGAGGATATTGGATGAAGTGAGGAAGATGGTGAATGGATTTTATCGGCGTGAAGTTGACACTTGACACACCTACGGACATAGACAGCACAATCCTCTTCCATAGTGGGCCAATAAAAGCCTTGACGAATGATCTTCTTGGCGAGCATCTGACTATTCACGTGGCCACCGCACACACCCGAGTGCGTCTCTTCTACACATTTCCAAACCTCATCGTCACCAAGACATCTTAACAGAATACCAGTAAGGCTCCTCCTATAGAGTAGACCTCCAATCAATGTGTATTTCTGAGCCACCCTTCTTATGGCTTTCTTGTCCTCTGTGGTGGCCCCTTCAGGATAAGACTGATCTTGGCAATATTTGACAATTTCATAGAACCATGGTTTCTCTTCATCAGCCAGTTCTTCTTCGGCCTCTGCCAACATGAGCTCCCTCTTCTCAAGGATATCTTCCTGCAGGATCTTCCTTGCTATCCTGTCTTTGATGTTTACGTAGGAAGCATCATCGACTGCAGGGGCGTGAAGTTTGTAGATGGAAATGGACTTAAACCATCTTCCTAGAGGGAACCTTATGGATGATGCCAATGAGGCGAGGGCATCGGCGAGAATATTCTGATGACGAGGGATATGAACAAAGATCAATTTTGTGAACAGTTTGGCAAAGGCAGCAGTGAGTTCTTGGTATGGCTTGAGTTTGGGATCGCGAGTGCGATACTTAGTGAGTACCTGGCGAAGGATGAGTTGACTATCACCTACGACTCGCAACTCAGTGATACGAAAAGAATGAGCGAGTCCTAGGCCAGCTAGAAGAGCTTCATATTCGGCTATATTGTTGGTGACTGGAAATTTGAGCTGGTATGCCAATGGGAATGTGAGGCCTTCCGGCGACAGGAGGGCGATGCCGATTCCTCTCCCTTGAGAATTCAGAGCTCCATCAAAATATAGCGTCCACATTGGCTCATCTGATTGGTTGATGGACATTAGTTCCTCATCTGGAAACTCTGATTGGACGGGATCGAACTTGGGAAGAGGATGGTGAGCGAGATGCTCGGCTATGGCATAACCTTTAATCGCCTTTTGCTGGATGTAGGTGATGTCGAACTGAGAGAGAAAACTTTGCCAGCGTGCTAGCCTATCCGTAAGGACGGCTTTCTCCAGAAGGAATTTGATAGGATTCATTCGAGCAATCAAGTGGACTCGTGAGCCAAGAAGTAGTGCTTCAATTTCTGCACTACCCAAACGAGGGCAGCACAGGTTTTCTCCATGCCGGTGTACTTCTGCTCACAGGGATTGAGAAGTTTGGACAAGTAATAGGTTGCCCGTTCCTTGCCTTCTTCATCAGCTTGTGCGAGGACGGCTCCCACGGAGTCATCCAAGACTGAGATGTAAAGGATCAGAGGTTTTTCTGGTTTAGGTGGAATGAGAACGGGTGGACTAGCCAGATATTCCTTCAACCCTTCAAAAGCTTTCTGACATTTAGAATTCCAGTGGAATTCTACTCCTGGCTTGGTCAACTCGTAGAGAGGTCTACACCTTTGTGAATGTTGAGACACAAACCGACGAATAAACTGCAGCCTGCCGATTAAACCTCGGACTTCCCTCAAATTCTTGGGAGGCGGCATATCCCTGATAGCCTTGGCTTTGTCGGGATCTATCTCGATCCCTCTTTTACTCACAATGAACCCCAGCAATTTACCTGACGACACACCAAACACACACTTTTTCGGGTTCATTTTCAATTGGAATTCTCTTGACCTTTGCAAGACCTTAGCCAAAACTTCTGGATGTTCCATCCTGGTCCTTGATTTCACCAATAAGTCATCCACATACACTTCCAGATATATGTGCATCATGTCATGAAATATGGCCATCATTGCTCTTTGGTAAGTAGCTCCAGCATTCTTTAACCCAAACGGCATGACCACGTAACAATATGTTCCCCAAGGGGTAGTGAATGACGTCTTTTCCTGATCCTCTTCTGCCAAACGAATTTGATTGTATCCTGAAAATCCATCCATGAAAGAGAGGGTTTCAAAACCTGCCGTGTTATCAATTAACACATCAATGTGAGGTAAGGGAAAATCATCCTTTGGACACGCGCGGTTAAGGTCCCGGAAGTCGATGCAAATCCTGACTTTCCCATCTTTCTTCATGACCGGGACAATGTTCGCCACCCATTGAGGATAAAGAACGACTCTAATGAACCTGGCTTTGTGGAGCTTATCGACCTCTTCTTTCATTTTCAAAGCCATCTGAGGGTGGAAACGCCTTAACCTTTGTTTTACCGAGATGGACCCTGGTTTTAGGGTTAAACGGTGTTCGACCAAGGTTGAATCCAAACCCGGCATATCCTCGTAGCTCCATGCAAACGTGTCCTTATATTCCTTGAGGACCTCAATTAATGCCTCTTCTTCAGAGGGTGGTAGGTTGTCACTTATGAGGATGATCCTAGGGTCTTCCTCAGTCCCCAAGTTGACTTCTTTGGTGGATTCTTCTACGGCGGTTGACGGCTCGTCGAATCTCCTCATTCCGCTAGCGTATGCGCCCGCCGCATCCTCATATTCCTCACCCTCATCTTCAGTGGGGCATTCTTCATTCGTGATCTCGTAGACTCCATACCCTTCATCAGATGCACAGTCGCCCTCGCATTCTATTTCGGGTAGCTGGATGGGATTTTCTAACAACTGGGGGATGGCAAGAAGGGCCTGACACCTGGCGGCCAAATCCAGAAGGAATCGACGAGGGATCTGCCTACCCTTGGATTTCTTCCTAGGTACTACCCTTGGCCTATCATTCCTAGATTGACTGACAATATTTACAGACGAAGAGGAAGATGAGGAGGATGGTGTAGAATGTACAGGAGAAGACCCCTCAGAGGAGGGGTAGAAAAGGTCGCTCATCGGACCTTGGACGGGTGGTCCGCAAGGCGGTACGCACCCGTGGGAGATGTAGGAGGTTTCCTCAACGAAGATGTGTTGTTGGAGAGTTTGAAAATTGACGTTTTTTTTTCGTTTTCATTTTTAATGACAAAGCAGTGAAAAGAGATTGGAGGAGAGAGGAAAGTGGTTATGGCTAGAGGATTGTGGGGCTCGTAGAGCAGATCATGGTTGAAGACCTGGCGCGGGTTGAAAAGCCCGCGTAGGTATGTAAGCAAAGAAGGGGACCTGGGAAGATCATCAGACAATTGTCTGGCCCAGGAAGAAGATATCAGCAAAGGCTGAGACGAGTGGATGGAGAGGATGGCGGCTAATGAGCCGTCGACGGCAATGTTGAGGACGGATGAAGATCCGTTGATGACAGAGTCCTTCTGGCGAGGACGAGGATAGTTTGGAACCTTGGCAAGAGTGGTAATATTCTCTGGTATTTCGGAGATCAATGGTGGTCTTTCAAGCTGTGGAGATGAGAACATCCTTTCCAGTGCAACGGAAATGTCCCATATATCGAACCATTTGTCCCACTCGCATTCCGGATCTTTGATCTTGCCTCTTTTGGTGATCCTCGGACATTTTTCAGCAAAATATACAGCATGTGATTCCCCATATGCTTCTCGTGGGTGATCTCCCATCTGAACAACGGGTCCTCTGTTGAAGTGGTTTGATAGAGTCCACGTGAGGGGCTTCCAATCCGCCTTGAATGGTCCTTTGAAGCCTAGGCCAAACCTGCGGTTCGGCCTAATTTCCTTTGGCGGTTTGAGCATTCCCTGTAACTGTGCGCCCAGCCCTTTTCCTTGTTGATAGCCGATGTTCCTCATAATCTCCCAACCTTTGGAGTGAAAAGGGAGACACGATGTTGTGGTTGCCCTGACCGGCTCTTTTGGTGCTAGTGGCATGCGAGATGGATCACGCACGTCCAGCAGTGACAATATGGGCCGATGAGACGGCCAAACAGAGGGCAGAGAGGTGTTGATAGCATCCACTGTGTGAAGGACAGGTGTACTGACCACTTTAATAATTCTCCCGTTGTAAGGAAACTTCAGGCACTGATGGTTGGTGGAAGGCACAGCGTCCATGGCTTCAATGTAAGGACGACCCAGTATAGCCTTGAATGTGGGGTCCATGTCGAGGACATGGAATTCCGTGGGAATTGCCATGGGGCCTAGTTCTGCCTTCAGAATAATCATCCCCTGCGGCGGCCTTTTGCTATTGTCATAGGCCGTGACCGTGATCGAGGAAGGTCTTATTTGTTCCTCGTCAACCCCACACAACTGAAGAGTGCTCATGGAGATCACATTTATGGACGCACCCGTGTCGACAAGACACGGGTTTATGGATACCCCATTAATTTTTATTGAAATGCACAATGCATATTTCCGAGATTCCTTGGGAGCGAGCTCGTAGTTGTGAACATGATGGCCTGGTTGTGTGTCTGTTGGGGTTAGGACGGTCGAAATCTTCTCCACGGGGAGGTCTTCATTAACCATGACCTTTTGAAGATATTCCATCAAGGCCGCCTGGTGGGATGTGGATCTTTGAAGTAGCTCTAGGATGGAGATCCGGGCAGGCGTCTTGTCCAAGTGTTTCAGTAGATCATACTGTGTTCCAGGGATAGCTCTTTCTGGTTGTTCTGCATCATCCTTCTCTGGCTGAGATTGCTCGGGATTCTGACTGTTGTGGGGGAAAACCCTGTGGAAAATCCTTCCACTCCGGAGCACCATTGCCTGCGGCTTTTGTACCTCTGTGGGGGTAGCAGTGGGTTTTAACAGGGGTTTGAGGGGTAGTAGTGGAGGAATGGTTGATGAAGCAGGGGTGATGACGGGAGCAGGGATTCTGATGAGGGGTTTGTTAGGTGGAGGCATGGCGGAGGTAGAGGGGATATCGCGCGGATTATGAAGGATAAGGGGTTTGGAAGGTGGAGGTGGAGGTAAGGTTTGAAACGGGTAAAGGTTTTGAGGCGGATGGTGGGTGATGAGTGGTTTTGAAGGCATTAGTGGTGATGTGGTGGAGAAAGACGGGGTTATGTATGGTGGACGGATGATAAGGGGTTTAGAAGGCGTAGGGGTAAATGTGGTAGAGGTGGATGGTAAAGTGGGGGAGTGGGAGAAGGTGAGAGGGTGTGAAGGCGTAGTAGAAAGTGTCGGTTGATAGGAGGTCGGGGTGCGGATGAGAGGGCGTAATGGTAGTGGAAATGGTGAAGGCGATACCGATGCGGGTTGATGAGAGAGAGGTGCTACCCGGGCAAGGTGAGGGGGTTGCATGACGATAGGGTTGGAGGTATAAAGATGGAGGTACTTTCCTGGTGCCACACCTGCTCTCTCCCGACTTCCGGGAAGGAGGAGATGGGGTTAACCTGATGATTGGGCTGTTGGTGCTCCGGTAGTGGATTCTGGATTATGCCCATGTCGGGCTGTTGTTGTGGGGCCTGCTGAGGCTGTTGTTGTTGTTGTGGTTGCTGCTGCTGCTGCTGTTGTAACTGCTGCTGTGGCCTCTGAGGAGGTCTCCTAGCCTTGAGAGCCGCGACGTACCGTCTCATCTCATCCCAATCTATTTGATGTTCATCATTCATATCATGGATGTAATCTTTGAAATGGAAGCAGTAATCCACTGTGTGTCCCGGCTGCCTGTGGTAGACGCAGTATTTGGAGGTATCAACATTGGGGGCCAGGCGGGCCTTTCTCTGGGTAGGGCGAGTTGGTTTGATGCCATGAGGGCATTAAAAATATCTGCTAAGGTTTCTGGCAATGGTGGATAGTAGGCTCTCTTAGGACCGAGCGGCCTCCTTTGTTGCTGTTGGGGACCATAGTTCCCCGGGGGTGGAACTTGGTTGTACTGAAGCGGTGGTTGTTGTTGTTGAGGTTGTGGTTGTTGTTGCTGGGGTTGGCGTAATGGAGGCATATTATCCTGGGGTGGATTATTTTGGGGTGGAGGACGGAGAGGGAAAGGACCTGGTTGAAGGGGTAGTCGGGGCATTTGTGGAGGCCTTGGGTTGACTGCATAGTTGGCATTGTTGACCGCACTGACTTGCTCATTTGTCACGACCCCTTCTGTGGCTCCGCCCGGGACACCAGCGCCTGTCTTTCTGACCACTTTGGGCTTCGGCGACTCAAACATGTTCATGATGGGGGAGTCTTTTAGCTGGGTTTGGATGTATCGGGCCCTTTCATAGAGTTCCTCCATTGTAGTAAGTTTATTCATGGCGAGGACGTGTCTGAACTGCGGGGTTGCATTAGACACAATCATTTTCACTTGTTCGGGCTCGGAGAGGGTATCCCTTATTCTTTCCGCCAGAGACCTCCATCTATCAGCATATCGGACAAAATCCTCGTCGGGTTTCATCTTTTCGGCCACTAGGTCGGTAATGGAGAGTGAGGGACCGACCCTATCCCTATATTTCTGCAAGAACCTTCTCTGCACTATTTCAAAATTCTCGGCCTCGCGGGGCTCCAGAGAATAGAACCACTCAAGCGCGGGACCATCCAATGATCTCCGAAAGAGGTATGCCAGGGACCTCTGATCGTTTTGCCAATAGGAGGACTCATACATGAAGTCCTTGAGGTGAATGAAGGGGTTGCCGGTACCATTGTATCTGCGGTACGTGGGCATTTCGGAGGGAGGAGATGAATGACGGGGAGGATTGGCAAAGCAACCTCCGGGGTGGCTTTCACGTCCACCATTCTTCTCAGATTTTGAAACTGCTCGTCCATGCGATTGAACCTATTGAGGAGCGATTGGGCGAGCTCCTCTGGGGGTGAAGGTGGCACTTGCCATTGGGGGAGAAACTGTCTCCCGGAGACTTGAGGGGGAAACCCGGAATGAGAGGGAACTGTCGGACCACCGACAGTTGGCCCTGGCTGAAACGGTGTGTGAGGAACACCGGGAGTTTGAGATTGTGACGGGAATTGGAATGAGGGAGGTTGTTGGCTCGCTTGTCCTTGAAGCGAGGGAGACTGGATGGCTTGCGCCAATGAAGGAGATGGAATGGCCTGCACGGACTCGTGGAGAGGTGCGATAGCCGGAGTTGACTCCTGGGGCGTGGGGGAAACAGATTTCCCCTTTAGAATGGCCTGGAAGGCCCGGAGCTGTTCAGAGGTAAGCTCCGTGTTGGCGAGGACGCCCAGTAAGGAAGTGATATCCTGTGGCGGGGACGTGTCCCCGGCAATAACCTGCACCTCATGCGAGGGGTCATGAGAAGGACCCGAGTCCATAGCATGGACTCGCGGGTCGGCTGTCAAACCACGGCTAGGGTGGTTCTCCTGAGAAGACTCGTGAGACATGCTCACAGTTCTCCCAGAACGCAAAAACATACACTAGCAAGTAGGTAGCAGAGATTATCAAACAAGTGGATGCCTTTACGCCCTTTTTTTTGTTTTGATTTTGATGATTTTTTTTGTGTGTTTTTAGCGAGATCCGAAGTTCACACAAGATAGGGACCCTAGTTTATTTTTGTTTCACCGCCGTGTCAGCTAGGGTCTCTCGTCTCACCACGAATGAAATGACTAACTTCGGGGAACTTCAATGGTACAACCAGCCCAGTGAACGAAGAGGAGATTCTTCGATGTCGGGGACTTACGGAGGTCCCAGTGTAGGAGATTCTAGTCCGTTGAGAGGAATTCCCAAACGGAGAGTCCTTCCTTCACCGGGAAAGGGTGATCCTCAAAAAAAATGAAAAAAAGGATAGAAAAGAGGAATGGATGTATGCAATGGAATGCTGACAGATATATGGAGTGGGAAAACAACAGAAATAACAAACATGTAATAAACAAAGAACCAATCAGAACTGACGGTGCTGCCGTGAGCACAACGGGGGCGCG
This sequence comes from Amorphophallus konjac, assembly GCA_022559845.1. Classification (NCBI taxonomy): domain Eukaryota; kingdom Viridiplantae; phylum Streptophyta; class Magnoliopsida; order Alismatales; family Araceae; genus Amorphophallus; species Amorphophallus konjac. Next base: position 267,896,419 of record CM040123.1, on the reverse strand, counting down.
CGTGGGCGCCGAGGTGGAGAGGCACGGGTGGTGCCGAACTTGCAAGGGTAGCCGAGAGGAAGCAGTAGACGTCCCACCGTGATCGCCAATCTGTGAGCGACGTCACGCGGTTCGGAGTTCGATGGTGCGAGGAAGAGGATGCGGAGAGCGCGCGGGCTCCTCTTTTTTTGTTTGTTTGCTTGTTTGCTGCAACACAGAAATGAGAGAGAGAGAGAAGGGGCCACCACGGGAGATTGCTCCGGTGGGGCGAGCGGGACAAGTATAATATAGCAAGATATGGGGTTCAAACGGCCATAGCGGGAAGTGACTCGCCGCGGCCTCGGGGGGACGGGAATGGTGCAGAAATTAAATAACAAGAATTGAAACGGCCATTGGGGAAGTGACTCGCCGCGGCCTCGAGAATATGAGCAGAATATAGCAGAATATAAAAGAGAATATAAGAACAGAGATTTAAACGGCCATTGGGGAAGTGACTCGCCGCGGCCTCGATGATATGAGCAGAATATAACAGATTATAGAGAGAATATAAGAACGGAAATTTAAACGGCCATTGGGGAAGTGACTCGCCGCGGCCTCGATGATATGAGCAAAATATAATATAATATAGAAAGAATATAGGAACGAAAATTTAAACGGCCATTGGGGAAGTGACTCGCCGCGGCCTCGATGATATAAGCAGAATTTAACAAAATATAAAGAGAATATAGGAAACGGAAATTTAAACGGCCATTGGGGAAGTGACTCGCCGCGGCCTCGATGAAAAGATGTGATCGCCAGGGGCCGAAAGACCCCAAAATAAGAAAGTGATCGCGCCTACCTCAAGAGCGGGACATGGCGGGTTGCTTCTTCCTCTCCTTCCGGCCGGCCGACGGAGAGGGCTTTCCTCGGGTACCCTTGCAAAACAACGACAAATAAATGACAAGTGGATTAGAAAGATGGAGGTGTAGTATTCAAATCCTCGCGGTAAAAATAACGAAATGATGGCAAGACACACACCTGGTTGGTGTTATCTTTTAAACCCCTCTCGGACTCGAGTAGGAGGAAAATGAGATGATGGATGCAAGAAGTATAAGAGAAGAGGCGCCCTTGTGAAGGGGGATAGAGGATGCAATATGATGAATGTAAAGAACTATGGAGAAAAAGGGGAAGAAAAAGCTTATTGGATGAGCCGAGGGTGAAATCCGGCGGAGCTCCGGCAGCGTGGGGACGACGGGGAAGCGCGGTGGATGAAGACGACCTTCCTCTCGCGAGCGTAGGCACCCGAGAAGCCGGCAGAACCTCCACCTACAAAAGACCCCACGGGTTAGAAAAATGACTCCGTAGCCTCTGGGCTCCGGCAGCCTATCGGATCACTGCTTAGCTCCCCAGAACTGAGGGGGTGGGCCTCTATTTATAGAGCTCCGGAAGGTGGAGGCGTCCAGGACCCTGGACACCTCCATCAGGGCCGAAATAATATTTTATTCTATTTTTATTGATTTTTTTAGAATACTTTTATGGGGGCGTCCAGGGTCCCGGACGCCTCTAACAGGTCCACCGAAAACCGACGACGGCCGCACGCGGTTTGGCACAACGCGTGGTTTTGTGAGCGGCGCCTCGTGATTCAGAAATGGGCGCGTCCAGTCAGCTGGACGTCTCTAAATTTGGCTTTTTTCACACACGACAAACCGTCGTTCGGTGGCCGGCGCCCGTGAGTGAGTTGATGGAGGCGTCCAGGGCCTGGACGCCTCCAAAAGTTTATTATTTTTTTATTGTTTCTTTGTCTTTTATGCTAGGGCTGGCATTTTATATTTTTTATTTGTTTTTATGGAGGCGTCCAGGGGCCTGGACGCCTCCATTAATATGTATTTTTTATTTATTTTATTTGTTTTTGTATGCCAACTGGCATTTTACACTTATTTTTTATTATTTGTTTTTATGGAGGCGTCCAGGGTCCTGGACGCCTCCATAAATATATATATTTTTATATTTTATATTTGGTTTGGGCCCTGAGAAAAGAATAAAACAAATTAAAATAATGGGGGCGTCCAGGGGCCTGGACGCCCCCATTAAGACCCACCCGGGTCCTCAAATCAGGCGTCGGCGGTCGCCCGGCAGACCCCCTTCTTGATTCCGGAACCTCTTGATGCGTCTGACTGGTGTTGATGCCGTCCGAATGCCGTGACGAGATGATTCCGGATGCCGAAAAAGGCGGAAGAAGACTCAGGAAAAGGAAGCACTCGAGCGATTCGAAATGCGTAGGCCATCGCGGGGCGTCGTATAGTAATATGAGACTTTCTCATGAGACGTCAAGAATGGCGTGTCTACAGGTAGTGGAGCAAGGAGAAAAAGGCCCAATATGGGCTTTCTCCTAGGCGCCTAGCCCAAATGGGCTTGAAGAGTGAACCAAGGTGGCCCACTAACCTCCCTATTAGCCTAATAAGCTTAATAAGGTCCAAATGGAGTCTGATTGGCCTCAAAATGGCCTACAAAAGATCTAGAATGAAGTAAATAAAAGATCCAAAGCTCCTGGCTAGATCTCCAGGCCATATCCAAGCCATAGCGAAGTCTGCGAGTCCCGAACAATGCCACACGATCTGAAATGTCACTCTGCTGCATCGCGTCGATCTCTAGCTCGGGTGTCCTCACCAATAACTCCTGCTACAGAATGCCGAACGGAGTTCCGCTTATTGATTCTGAAAGTAGATAGGGAGAGGAAGAACTTTGCAGAAGAGCTCTTGAGCTGATTCTTCCGAGGTTCGTCGTGGTGAAGCTTCTACTCCGATTCTGGTACTCAGCAGGGGTAGCTCTGCGCAGTTGTGGGAGAACGTAGCTCCCGGGCAGCACACAGCTCGGATGAAGATGAAACCACTGCCGTTGCGAAGAAGACCGGTAGACGCTTCCGTGGATACCTCTTGGGCCTTCTGACTCGCTGGGATGTGGTCGGGGTCGCCTCTGCAATATGCTACTCTTCTGCTGCCTGCGAACTGAAAACTGGAGGTTGAAGATGATGGGGGGAAATGGGGTATATGGGAGGGGAAATGGAGGTGGATGAGTGTGGGGAGAACCCTGGCTGTGAGGGGGTCTAGGAGGGGGTGTTCCAAGGTGTGGGGGGGGAAGAATAGGGTCTGAAAGGGGGTCTAACAGGTGGTGGGAGGAGTAGCTATGAATTTGGGCTTGGAGGGAGAAGGGGGAAGGTGAGGGGGGCACAAGTGGGTGGAGGGAATGTGAGTTTGAATTTCCTTTAATGTGGGGTGATCAATGGTGGTCTTGGGGATGGGAAGAGGTGCCTTGGGAAGGTGGAGGGCTGCTTGGGGAAGGGGATGGGTAGTTGGGGGTTGAAGGGTGGGGTGTGGATTGGTGGAGGGTATATTGGGACTAGGGGGAAGTAATGATGGCTTGTGGGAAGTTGTAGAGGAGTTAATGGAGGTAGGTGGGAGGGTGGAGGTGGTTCGGAGGGGTGGAGAGAGAAAATTTTTGAAATTGGGTGTGGAGGAGAGAGAAAGGAGAGTGAAAGAGAGAAATTAAGAGAGGGATGGGTGGGGAATCTCTCCCTAGGGTCTCTCACCCAAATAATGGAATCTCTCCACTAGATAAGAAGTTTGAACTCTCAAAATGGCAAGTTTTTCATTCATTGATTCATTAGTTCCAAATGAAGGGAATGGGGCCCTATATATAGGCAACCCACATTTCTACAAAAGACCTTGACTCTTAACACAATGACAAATAACCAAGGGAAGGGGGGGTGCCCTTGGGCCAAGCCCAATGAATTGGGCCCATAAACTAATCTATCAACATAATGACACTTAACCTAGGTAATTGACTCATTAACCTAGGTACAAGACTCAAATAAAAGGAAAATTACATAATTATGACTCAAAGAAAATATGAAAGTTACATGAATTGACCTAGAAAAATGTGACGAATGTAATGGAACCATGCTGGCGGGCAACTGGGGCTTTGAAAATATATGGGGTGAGAGATGCCCCCATCAACCTCGAACTCAGGTCCACATGGGGTCTAGTAAAATTACCGAAATACCCCTATGACTTAGAAAAGTCCTAGTAGCCCCAGAAACCCTCCAGAAACGGCCTCAATGCCTTGGGAAGCCAGGAACCCTATCCCACTTTCCTTCTAGCCCGGACATTTTGGGAGTACCCCTGACCTGGTAAAATTACCAAGATATCCCTGGAAGTGTTAAATTACCAAAATACCCCCAGAGTCCAGAAAACCTCCCGTGACTTAAAATATGCCTACGGCCTCCACTAAATCATGTCTCTTCTCCTAAATTTTAGGGTTTTGCCTAAATATGAGGGGCCTCAGTTGAAACCCTAACTCGGCCATTTTGTTGGTCGGTGGTAAAAGAGTGGACACTGTGAGCCCTCTAAATGAGTTTGCCCTCAACATCAGAACCCCCATAAAAGACTTTGAGATTTATTTGATAGTCCAACAAAGGTGTTCGGACGTTAGGCCGATATAAATCAACACTAACTTCGGTCAGTGGGGAGAGGTCCAACACCCGAACCTAAATCGTCTGATATTATGTGCACCGACGGAATGAACCTCTATATTCAAAGGAAATGTTTCTTTTCAATAAGAACATTAAATGTTTATTTTTTCTATGAAAAAATTCGGTGGTCCAACATCCCCCGACGCCTGAAGAAGCGATCACCATATGTCGTAGGGGCCTGTTGGCGGAAGTTAGTGAAAAGCTTCTGGACTCAAATATCAGAAGCTTCGACCAGTTGAATACCGTGGTGGCAGAGATTGAAATGTTCTTCACTGATCACCCAGCACAAGCTTCTACCAAAGGCAAATCCTCCAAGGACCGTTTGACCAGCGGCAAGGAGGTAAATGCTATGGACTTCTCCTCGACGAATGGAGAAAAGGGGGAAGGAAAATCAAAGGGCAATGGTAAAAAGTCCGACGCCAAGGCGAGTGCGTCTCTCTTAGCAGAGCGCATGAAGACGCCTTATTCCTTCAAAAAAGAGCATACCAAGATGGTCTTCGATCTGTGCATGAAAGAAAAGCTCATCACCCAACCGGATCCGTGGAAGCCCTTAGAGGTGGACAAGACAGATGATCCTACCTATTGTGTGTATCACCGAAGGTTTGGGCCACACTGTCGGGGATTTCTATGTTTTCAAAAATATAGTGGAAGAGCTCATTCAAAAGGACTTAGTAAATATGTTGGGTCATGCAGTCAACCCACCACAGCCTCATGCTAGGAGTCGATCAAATCGGTCAGCCAATGTGGTTTACATGGTGGGGACGACTTTGAGCTCCAATGCCTCCGCCGGGCCATCAAATCAACAGCCCAATATTGGCGGCAAAGTCGCCCCTACCTCACTCCCTGAATGTTTGGTATTGCGGAAGACTATCCGGAAGATCCGATGGGAAATTCGGCAATTGTAACTGGTACAAAAGCGCCTGATGTAGTTCATGGAGAGCATCGACGAGTAGTTGGCCACTTTCCCCTTTGGCCCATTTGCCAGGGGGTTAGCTCCAGCCCACATACGCGAGGTAGGGACGCCATCTACTACCTGGGCTCCACTCAGGGTTTGGCTCTCCGAGGAATCCTCAGATTCATCTGAAGGCGAGGAGGATTCACCTGAAGGTGAGCAACCAGCGAAATTATACTCCTTCCCTCGCGAGAAGACCCTGAATATCTTCTTCATGTGCGAGTGAGCGGGGCTGATCAGCCCATTATAGATGGATTAATCTACCCCGCGCCCCTTAACTAACTATGCATGTATATGAAGCAATCATAAAAGTATGAACAAGGGGGTAATGAATAGAAGAACTGACCGTGATCGCCACCAGGGATTAACAATGCCAAAGGATGAAGAAGTGTAAAGAACGGCGCCGTGTACCTTGGAAAGAAAACTTGATCGCGCTTGACAAACGAGGTGCGGGGAACTTTGTGGATTCAAACCCCCTCTCCTTCCAGCCGGCTAGAGGAAAAGGGCCTCACGTTGTATTCGTGCTCTCCTGCAAAACAAAGCTAAAATAAGGATAAAAACCCCAATAGAACATGCATGAGTAGCATCAATCCCGCAGTGATAAAATAGGGGTAGAAATTGAGGACAAACTCACCGGGGGGTTTTAACCCCTGTGGAAGAGTGGAAATAATAGGTGTGTGTATTGTGCATGTATGAGATTTAAAATCATGAGATTTGATTGAGAGAATAGAGAGAAATCATTGATGCAAAACGGGGGAAAACGCATATGTAGCAGAAAAGTGCAGAAAATTGTGATGATTTGTGATTTTAAGAGGAAGAGAACTAAGAATTTAGATCATGAAATCAAGCTCAGAAGGATGCAATTGAAAGCTAATACTTCCCTTTTCAAGCCAAGGTCGAAGTTGTGAGTTGGAATTATAGCATGGCTTCGCCCCGAACCAAGAAAGAGCCCCCCTGTCGCGACTGTGAACTGGGCAGTTTTTATAGAGTTTTACAAGAAAGCCCCATCTTCTTATCACGATTCTCGGAGATATAGTTCAAGATAAATCAAGTTCTCTGGATCAAACTCGAGATAGTACTAAGGACAAGATATAGGAACAAACGGGGATCAATTCGGAGGAGGATTCTAGAAGATATGGCTCTTGGAAGGTAACCCCGTCGCACTAAAAAATAGAGTTTTAGTTGTACCATGATGCTTAAATCCTGGTCTTGTGACCCAGATCCCGAGAGATATAGCCAATGAAAATTTGATTTCTATGAACCAAATTTAAGATAATATAAAGGGCTAGAAGTAGGAAAAAATGGGGATCAATTTGGATAAGAATTGAAGAAGTTATGGACTCTGCAAGATAGGCTCGCCGCACAGTGTTTGGGGCAGAGTCCAGCATAAATTAGACTCTCTGCTATGTGTAACGGTCTATCGTAGGACCGCCACATTACTCTGACGGTCTAGGGTAGGACCGCCACGCTCTAGGGGTCGAACGGGGTGATTTCAGGCGAGTTTGGGTGTGACGGTCTACTATAGAACCGTCACATGTGCTGTAACGGTCTTACGATAGACCGTTAAATGGGCTGTGACGCACCTATACTAGACCTTCACATCGCTATGATGCACCTACACTAGACCTTCACATCGATGAAGGAAAATTCTGGGTAGACTCCGCGTGACTTTGGAAATTGAAGTGTATCTCTCAAACGGGGCAGAACTAGTGAAAGTGGTAGAAGAAGAAATTGTAGATAACTGAGAGAGAAACAACTTTCATGAAGAAAGAAAGATGATAAAATGATTAGAAGGGGGAGAAAATGGTGCTAGAAGAGAGTGAAAGAATTCTGAACAGCACAGCACGCCGGAAAAATGCAAATAGCTCACGAATGGGGCAGAATTGGCTAACGGCGTAGAAGAAGAAATTGTAGATCGTTGAGAGAGGAACAACTTTGGTGAAGACAACTTTTTGAATAGAGGGATAGATGGAGATAAAAAAGGATCACTTTCAGGACTGCACAGTGAGAGAGAGCCGATTACTTGAGGGAAGCCGACCTAAATGGGCCGAAAGTCGACTTAGAAGCCAGAAGTTGATAAAATAAGCTCCAGGGCTCTAGGAAATCATGATATCTAGGGCTCAAAAAGAATGGAACAATGAAAATTGGCTCAAAATCCATCCAAGGAAGGCTCTAAAATAATGGATAATTCGGGACATAAAAAATAATGAATAAGAGAAATGACGCAACTTGTAGGCTAAAAATGGGTGTCAACACCCATCACCCAGTGAGCAAGAATCAGGTGCCGCATTTCATCAAGGCTATTGCCCATACCATGAGGTGATAGGCCACATCATCCGGGTGAATTCCTGGTCAATCCACCGCAGCATCATGTACAGGAGAGCTTTCATTTCTCCGTTAACGTCATACATGCCTCGACCACTTTCCAACTCCCAGAGCCGATGGAGGAGGGTGTTAGTTCCCAACAGCCCAAATCCACACTGTGGCATCCAAGGTGGCGACCCTCTCATCAGTATTCTTTTCCCAAGGCGGACACTGAGAAGATTTTTGACAAGCTCCTGGAAGATGGTCGGGTACTAACATATGATCCACCGTCCTACTACAATGAGACGGCCAAGAGTCACCCCCCTTCTGCAAATATCATGCCGGGGTGTCTCACCCCACCCAGGAATGCCCGGAAGTCCAAGATTGCATTGAAGTCCTCATCCAAAGATGGGAGATCGATGCGCATGGGAACTCTATGGCGAGACGGCGTCTTAAAGAGGCTGCTAAGAAGATTCTCCGACAGGCTCAACAAGGGCAGACCAAGCCACAAGAGGCCAAGCCCACCTCTCAACAAGTCCAACTGGGCAAGTCTACAGGCAACGACAAACCTCAACCAGACCCCAAAGGCAAGGCTAGGTGCGAGGGGCCTAAGGCCTAGAGCACAAAAAGCCAAGTCAAGGGAGAAGGTGCCAAACCCCTTTCCAGGCAGAATCAACCCGATATCGTCATAAGGGGAAACCCTCAGCCGAACAATAAAGGTAAAGCTAAGGTGAGGGAGCCAGAAGCAAAGCCTCGTGTCGAGCCAACAAGATCGTCGGTTGTAGAAAGACCTCAACAGCTCGAACTCGCGAAGGCCACAGTCAAAGCAAAATCGGTTGAGTTACAAAGCCCCCAAGGGCCCCACTGTGGACTGGCAGAGTTCCAAGAGCTACCGCCTGAGGTAATTGCTCAGGCGGTCAATGCCACCTTTTAGGTCCAACCGGAGGAGGCCAATTGGATGAAAGTTACTCCCAGAAAGAGTCACGGAACCAAGGCTCCTAAGGAGCCGACCCAGAGTAGAAAGTAAAATTCTAGGGGCAAACTAGTCCCACCTCCAAAATCAAGCCCACTTTCTTCTCAAGAGGCGGCACGCCAAAAGAAGTAAGAGAAGAATCATAGGAAGAACTTGAAAAGGAGGTTGAAGAAGCAAGCTGAGCAAGCAGCAGCTATGGAGGCCCCTAAGGAGTCAACTCTTCTGCAAAGACTACAAAAGCTCATAGATGAGCTGGAGGAGTATACTCCCCCTCTTCCCACCTGGGTCATCACACTGGACAAATACATTCCCTAGAACAAGCTTTGGCATAAAGCTTGCCTTCTTTAGTGGCTCCGGGAGATGGTTCACCATCTCGAAGAAGGTGAGGAGTTTCCAATCCCGGAGGAGCTCTCCTTATTTTAAAAGGATGAGGAGCTCACTGTGGAGATGCTCGAGGAAATGCTGCAAGAACTCTCCTGTAACATGGTGGCAATCCCACCGCTCGAGAACATTAACTCTCCTTCGGCTGATAACACCGGAGGCAAAACTTCCATGGTGACATATCAACGTCGCCCGGTAAAAAATAGCCGAGGTCGTGGCCGGGGACGAGGACGCGAGTGTGAAGGTCCCCTAACTCTCGACCAGGTCATATTGTTCAAAGTGGAGAAATCGGGTCCTGTTTTGGAAACCCAAGTTCGGGGGATCCCTTTTATCCTCTACTCCTTAGAGGGTTCGGGCCCCAACTCAGAAGCTAAATCGGGGCGACGTCCCTTTTATAATCGCCTCTTCTGATGATGAAGAAGAGCCAGGCAAGTCGTCGGTGCACGAGGAGGCATCGGAGCAAGTTGGTCCCTCCGGTAGGGTCGAGGTCTCCAAGCCAGGCAAGTCCTTCTAATCAGGGCCAACATGACGAGCCTTTGCCACCTCCGGAGGAGTCTCTGGCACCGCTGTTCTAAGAAGATGCGTGTGGTCAGAATGGAGAAGTGCCCTTCTAAACGGGAGAAGCCTTGTTAGGCACCGAAGACTCTGGCAGAAATTATCCCGTCATTTGACAAGACCCGTGCTCAGGCGGACCGCAAAATTATTCATCATATGAAGCGGTTTCCAACCAATGTCACTATTTGGGAAGCCATCGCTTAGAGCAAAGATCTAAGGGAGGCTCTTGTCAAGATACTGCAAGACCTAGAGGCCTATGAAGCCCATGTTGCAGAGTTGCAAGCCCAAGCATATGAGACATTTACAGCTAACATCTCCTTCACGGACAAAGACATGTTTTTATCCTCTCCGTGCCACAATCACCCCTTATATATGTGAGGGACGATCAACGGGCATGATGTGAATCATATTTTGGTTGACGCCGGAGCGGCCATCAACATCATGCCTCTGAAGACTTTTAAGTCTCTATACTTGGCCCCTTACTTGCAGAAGGTAAGTACAATCAAGATTTCAAGATTCAATCAGGATTCCGAGGAGGCGCTTGGTCTGGTTGAAGTCAAGCTAGCCTTGGGTGATTTTATCACCCAAGTGACATTCTATATTATCAACGTCGACACATCTTTTAAGGTGCTGCTTGGGAGGCCTTGGCTCCATGAAAATTGGGTTGTCCCATCAACTCTGCACCAATGTATTAAATATGCCAAGAGAGGGGAGAAACACACTATCTTTGCAGATCAAGCTCCATTCCACCCAAATGAGTGCCACCTGACCGACGCTTCCCTATATTTTGGGGAGCCTACTCTAGCAATCCCCGAGCTTGTAAAAGACAAAGGGAAGCAAAAAGTGGCCTTCGAAGCTGAGGAAGGGCAGCTGTTCACCGTCAACTAGGACTTGGCAAGACTACACATGCTAAGCCTCAAGGCCACCTCCAAGCTGACTCAGCCGGAGAGGCGGAACGTCGACTTCGAAGCCAACCTTATTAGCCGGGTCATTGACCGGAGCATCTCCTTACCACCCAACTGTCTTCCACTCTCGTCCCAATGGGAAGAGTACAGGGTGGAACAGCTGAAAACCTTCACGGTCTCCTATCAGAGGAGAAGGAGCAACAAGGGCAAGGGAGACAAGCCAATCATCTTTTATAAAGCTGATTTAGTCCCACCAAGCCCTCCTGAGAATGATCTCGGTTGGGATACTCCCATCGATGCTGCACCATAGCTAGTCTAGGAGATGGATGATATGCCAAAAACACATGAGGGAAATGTTCAAAAAGTGGCATATCCCGTAGGCTCAAGACCCCGCACGAGTGGCATATTTCCACCAGCTGTGGAATCCTCCGCAAGTCTATGGGCAACCTCCCTTCTCCTGCAAAGATACGAGGGGACTCGACTACGACTAGGAGAGGGACTTCGAGGTCCACTACGTAGTCAATACCATAGGACTGCTACCTCCCCCTTATGGGCAAGCAGAAGTTGAGCCCAAGATCGACAACTCTGTAAGGGAGTCTGGTGAGACGTTAATGACAACATCACCCTCATCGGAAGTCAACAATGACCACCTCCCCGTGGGAGGGATAGCCCGGCCTGCCAATTATCGGCAAGATGGAGGAGGTCCTTCGACTTCAAGCTACAAGCAAGAGAGCTTTGAAGAGTTTGAAGTCTATGAAACAAATACTGATGATGAGGAGACTTTGTCGACCTCCAACCAGCTCCACTGGAGCTCGAAGACGGTGGCCAAGCAATTGTGGATGAGTTGATTGAGATCAATCTCGAAAGCGGAGAAGACTATCAGCCAACCTTCGTAAGTGCTCTCCTCAGCGAGAAAGAAAGGCAGGCGTACTGACAACTCCTAGAAGAGTTCAAGGATTGTTTTGCCTGGACTTATAAAGAAATGTTCAGGCTCGACCCTTTTGTGGCTGAACACGAGTTGGCTATACTTCCGACAGTCAAGCCAGTCAAGCAATCCTAAAGGCTTATGTGCCACGAGCTGGAGGTAAAGGTCAACGCTGAGGTGGACAAGATGCTCAATGTGAACTTCATAGTGCCTTGCATGAACCCTGTGTGGCTCTCTAATATCAAAAAGAATAATGGTCAGGTCCGAGTCGGCATCGACTTCAGAGATTTGAACAAGGCATGCCAGAAGGATGACTTCCCCATCCCAATGACTGAGACGATGGTTGATATGACGATTGTTGTGCCCCGACATGTTTTGACGAAGACATAGTGTGTCATTTTTGTGTCATTTCGTGTGATTTACATTGCATAACCTTTGTTGAATGTGAGTCAAATTGATTGGTCTTCCATGAGCTAAGCATGTTATCACAATTGTGAATGGTTGTTTGAATTGGAAATGGTCTGAACTTTGTATGATTTGTCTGTAGTAAGAACCCTTGGAATGAACTTGGAATTCTTATATGATATGGGTGATTGATTCATTACTTGAAATGTGAACTTCTGAAGTATTTTGATTAGAAATGTGTGTATCCCCAGTACACATAGCTGCATTTTTAAGATACTAATCTGCGGGTTCAAATTTGGAGAGATAGTCATGTGTGAAGAAGTGCCTTGAAATTGGTTTCCTCAAATGCATTGAACAAATAATGACAAAACTATGGTTCTAATACTGCAGGATCAATATTGCTCTCAATCCATTGTAGTCATGGTAAGATTTTATGTTTGAATGAATTTTCATGTGCCTTGAATGGGGTTGATATTCATTTCATGTTGTTGGGGCTTATTTGGCTGCTTTAGGCACTCTTCAGTCTTGGCTCTGTAAGTGTCGACTCTCAGAGTCGACACTTGTTGAGCAGCTCGCTGCGTTGATGTAGTAGGCTGCAAGTGTCGACTCTGAGAGTCGACACTTACAGGCCAGTGCTTGTTTTTTTATCACAACCAGAGGCTTTGGCTAAAAGTGTCGACTCTCAGAGTCGACACTTTTGCCTGGGTTCAGGTTTTTTATCGTAGTTAGAACACTTGCCAAAAAGTGTCAACTCTGACAGTCCACACTTTCGACTGTGTTGGTTTTTCTTTATTCGATGGCAGAACACCCGTGAACAAGTGTCGACTCTGAGAGTCGACACTTGTCCTGGGCGTCCGGATCGGGTCTGCCGATTTTGGATTCGAACCCCTCTTTTCTTGATCCGTTTGCCATGACTTTTTACCATAACATCCTTAGGGTTTCTCTACAAGTTTGGGTGTTGTTTTGAGAGACTTTTACATGGGCATCCTAGTCTTTTTGCTTCATAGTATAGACATAACTTTTGGGGCTAATCTTTCTCTACTCTCGCGGGGAAAGGAGTGGGGCGTCGCATCTAGTTAGAGGAGGAAGAAGAAGGACGCTAGAGGATGCTTCAACAAGCTGCAACTCCAAATCTGATTCACGTTCGTACTGATCATTGCGTGTCTTCTCCAGGCGTTGGATTTCTTGCAAGAACCAGTCGCCTTCCACTTCGGGGATAATCTTTTCAGCGCACCCTACCTTCTATCAGAAGAGATTAGTTGAATATTTTAGGGGGATCTTTCTATCTCTCATCTCCCTTCGTTTATTTGAGCGTAGTATATGAAATCTGAACTAGGCTTTGTATTTCTCTATATTTTTCTTTCATAGATGGTTTCAGAGCATCGTCTCTGTGTGCGTCTCTTCTCGTCGTCGCGCGAGAACACGCGTGTGTGTGGGGCCGTTGTGCCCATGTGTGATCGTTGTGATCGTTTTGCTGCCGTCGTGCAACGGTTTTAGTGGAATCCTCTTGCTGATGGGAATCGACGCCGAGCATGTACCTTTTCTTTTGCATTTATGTCCTTTTAGTTTGTGTTTATATCCTTGGGAAAGTATGTACGCAAATGTAAGGCTTTATAAGTCAAGGAGTCATTCCCATGGATTGTGTGGGTTTTTATGCAATTATACAGTAGGACCAGCAAGGGGGCCCTCAGCCCTTTCCCATTGGTCCATGTCACTTATGTGGGGCTGGTCAACCATCCTAGGTGGCCATCTAGGAGGGTTGAATGTCAAATGCCACATGGGTAGACAAAGAGAGTAAAAAGTCTAAGGTAGGCTACCTACCATGTCAAGCTTGTCTCCCAGTTGGGTTATTTTATTTTGTGTGTGTGTGTTGGTCACATTTAATCTAGGCCATTCATTCCCCATCCCTAGATCTAATGGTGGAGATTGGATTAGATTGGAGGCATATAAATACTTGTATTTTCCATTTGAATATTAATGAAAGTGAAAAAATCATTGTGCAAGAACCCCTCTCTTGGAGAATTTCAACCTCTCCTCTCTCCCCCCCTGGTTTCTTCATCCCCAACCCCCATTCTAGAGTGATACCTCCTTCCCCCCACCTCCGGTGATCATCGGTGCCACCGCCGCCGCCGTTCGTGCCGCCATCACGCCGCCGAGGAGCCGCCTTCGGTGTTCTATCCATCCTGGATAGAGGCTTCTTGTCCAAATATCTGCTCTCTACCACGTGACGATCTCAAGCTGAAATTTTTATGGTGTGTTCTTCCCTTGTATCCCAAACTCCACCTAAATGTTCACACCCAAATTCCATCGTTTAGTATTTTCCCATTTTTGTGCATCTTTCATTCCTAGTTCTGTTTTGTCTCTATCTACAGTGACAACAGCCCTGTGTTTCCCAGCTCCGGCTATCTTTTTGATTTGTCCAAACCCTGCCAATTTTACTGGGCGTTCTATCCATCACCCCCTACATCCACAAATTTTCGTAATTTTTTATCAGCCTTCTATCTATTTTTAGAAATTCATGTTCTTCCTCAGCTATAGTGTTGTCAGTCAGATCCCAGATCCGACCACCCTCCACTTCCAAAATCAGAAAACATCACCACCACCTCCAAATCCAGATCCAAAAATAGTCATGGTTTCGTAACTAGATTTCCCACAACTTGTCTAAAGAACACAACCCAGATTCGGACGTCTACCTCGCGGTCAAAGGTAATCCACAGGAAAGTTCTCTGCTGACCTAAGATTTTAGGAATTGTACAACAGGAACTTAGAAATTCCAGAAGTCCAGATCCGTGCATATCTAGGACAGATCTCCAGGCCTATATTGAAGGATTTGAAGTTAGCTTTCCAACGGTGACAGTCTCGTGTCGATCCGACATCGGGGCTGATCGCAGCGCCCGTTCTTGCCGAGACGCGCGCTGAAAACCAGAAGTTGCAGCCCGTGGCCGGTTATTCCGACCGGTGCCGATCGGAGCCGCCCGGCCTCCGGCCGGCGAACCAGCGCGCCCTCACTCCAGGGAGCGCCCTTCCAGGCATCCTCCACTACAGCGGTGCCACCGGGTCCCACACGGCCCCTCTGGACAGCACGTGGGCCCCACCGTCACGTGTTCGGGTGTTGCCAAAACAGCACGAGAAGCCGCCCGTCAACCCGAATTCGGTCCTCCTGGACCCCATCGTGTAGCCCTTTACCTCCCTGCGTGGAGTGGGTGATATTTCATTGCTGTCATCATTGTGTAATATTTATCCCGGGAGTACGAGTTTCGGCCGGGTCCGTCGTCCCCACGCCGAGCGCTTGGAGGTATCGCATTCGCTCCCTTCTCGGCATTTTGCTTACTTCATATATATTTGTTTATGCCGCTGCTAGAGAGCATGTGTAGGGATATCTAGCTCGCTTTATATGTTCATTACCGCTGCTGCGAGAGAGTACGTGACCGTCCCGTGACCCGATCCGGGCACAAAAGAGAGCCGATCACCCTAGCTCATTGCCGGTTTCTCAACCGCGCACATCCGATGCTTCCCTCGTTAAGGGGCAATCACGAGCTTGTCGTGTCCGTGGTCTCGTCCCGCATCAATTTGGTATCAGAGTGAGTTGAGTCTAGGGTGTCCAAACCAAAAAAAAAGAGTGTCATTTAAGTCTAAGTGTCTAAGTCGGTCTTAGGAGTTGCATTTGCATACCATTAATCGGTATATAAAAAGGTGTTGTCCGAACGTTAGGCTACGCCTATCGGGAAGGCCGCACACTTGCGCGAGTGATCTTCGGATCGATTAACTCCGCCACGTACCGAGTCTTGGTGTCTTGTCCTTAGTGTGCATGCATCCCAACCTCTGCATTAGTCGGTCTAGTGTCTTGTCTCCGTGTGTATGCATGTCCATGTCCGCTGTCCATGGCCGTTCCCCAAGGCCATGCGTCCAAGTGGTCATCTATGGTGGCCCAAGCCAAGGCCTTCCTAGCCCGACCCTATATCGTTTCTAAAGCCACTCTACCTAATGGGTCCACAACGGAACTCCATTTCACCGATAGGGAGTCGGATAATTGGGTTACTTTTGATATCGTGGAGTCTCTCTCCAAGACAGGCGAGATTATCCGTGATGGTGATTTTGCTTGTGTTGAGTTCTATAGGAAGGTCGGCTCCGTTCTTTACACCGATGGTGCATGGTGCAGAATCGACACACTTGCTGGTCCATGCATCATTTTAGGGCAAACGTGGTTAGGAGAAAGAAAGGCTAATCTTGACTGGGGCAAAAGGACTTGCACCTTATACCCACCTTACCTACCTGGCAAGATCATCCTTAAGGATAGGGCTCAATCGAGCACCCTCGTCTTTCCCGCCACCCAACCCCAGTGGCCCACTCCACCTTCGGATTCATGCTTGCCACCTCTCCTGGAGCCCACCCCTCTAGCCACCCATCATGGGAGCCACCCTCCCTTCGAGGAGCCACATTTAGAGGATGTCCATCCCGATCCACCCGTGTTTCTTACGGGTACGCTATACATAGCCGAGCCACTTCTTAGTTGGCTCAAGGATGGCTTGGTCCCACGTCCTTACCCTTCTATGGACCCCACCTTACCTATAGTGCCCGTCAACTCCTTCCACACTATCTTTCGGTCTAGTCACCATATTGATACATTGGATGACCTTATTATGGGATTAGACACGCAATGGAAGTTGACGCACCTACTGGCCCGAGGCTTTGACCAACCCGCTAGTCTTAGCTTCACCCATCCGGCCTTCGGGTCCATTACCTCCGAGTGCACCATGGGGTGTGTCACCACGGAGATTCTTCTATTCCTCCTGATGCCGACCGAGTCCGACTTCGTTCCCTTTTGTCCAAGGGAGGAATCCTATTTTCTACACATGTCCGTCGTCCCACCGATCATAATGTATGACGGTGACTATGAATTCCAAACTTGGGACCATGTCATGTTGGAACCCACCATAAGGGGTCATACCTTCTTTGATCCCTTTGACCCCTTCTCTAGTGGATCCCTAGACCCTTCATATTCCCTTCACTTCTTCGGGGAAGTCCACCTTCATACCCCTTTCCTACGGGTCGGGTCCTCCATACCCACCAAGCCCGTCCACGATACACCTACACCCGGCTCTTCCACACCTGGCTTTCCTAGCCCACTCAAGTCTCCTAAATATAAAGGGCCGTCCATTCATGACTGGGTCATACTTGAGCATTTAGGTGTACCCCATGCCACCCACCTCCGGTTACGTCAAATGCATGCATGGCACACATTCGGGTGTCCTGGCCCGCCGTCATCCATGTACGGGTCGGACTAACCATAGATTTATCTAGAGTCATGCATGAGTCTGTTTCTTATTTGTGTGGTTTGCATTTGTGTGTTAGTGCATGGTGAGTCTGCATGTGTCTTGTGTCAGCTCGTTGTCATTCTCTTATGAGTAAGAGGCGATTGGACTCACTCGATGAGTATGGGATCGGTTCCATATCTACACCCGGATCAGTCACCTACAGGGACTCAGCGGTGATTCCTAGTCAGTCTTCGAGTTGCTTCCTTCCTTTTTGAGAGTGCCCCACCCGGAGTGTCCACCTTCGGCCCATAGCAGTCCGCGCATATCGAGTATATATGGAATGAGCAGGTGACGATCACTCGGAGTGGAGTGTACCTGCGTTACATGGCACGGTGACGGATCCGCCGGAGTACTCGAGCATCCATACCCCTACTCGACGGGGTCGAGTTCCTCCCACCCGGGGAGAGTTGATGGGAATCGACGCCGAGCATGTACTTTTTCTTTTGCATTTATGTCATTTTAGTTTGTGTTTATATCCTTGGGAAAGTATGTACGCAAATGTAAGGCTTTATAAGTCAAGGAGTCATTCCCATGGATTGTGTGGGTTTTTATGCAATTATACAGTAGGACCAGCAAGGGGGCCCTCAGCCCTTTCCCATTGGTCCATGTCACCTATGTGGGGCTGGTCAACCATCCTAGGTGGCCATCTAGAAGGGTTGAATGTCAAATGCCACATGGGTAGACAAAGGGAGTAAAAAGTCTAAGGTAGGCTACCTACCATGTCAAGCTTGTCTCCCACTTGGGTTATTTTATTTTTTTGTGTGTGTTGGTCACATTTAATCTAGGCCATTCATTCCCCATCCCTAGATCCAATGGTGGAGATTGGATTAGATTGGAGGCATATAAATACTTGTATTTTCCATTTGAATATTAATGAAAGTGAAAAAATCATTGTGCAAGAACCCATCTCTTGGAGAATTTTGACCTCTCCTCTCTCTCCCCCTGGTTTCTTCATCCCCAACCCCCATTCTAGAGTGATACCTCCTTCCCCCCACCTCCGGTGATCATCGGTGCCGCCGCCGCCGCCGCTCGTGCCGCCATCACGCCGCCGCGGAGCCGCCTTCGGTGTTCTGTCCATCCTGGATAGAGGCTTCTTGTCCGAATATCTGCTCTCCACCACGTGACGATCTCAATCTAAAATGTTTATGGTGTGTTCTTCCCTTGTATCCCAAGCTCCACCTAAATTTTCACACCCAAATTCCATCGTTTAGTATTTTCCCATTTTTGTGCATCTTTCATTCCTAGTTCTGTTTTGTCTCTGTCTACAGTGATAGCAGCCCTGTGTTTCCCCGCTCCGGCCATCCTTTTGATTTGTCCAAACCCTCCCAATTTTACTGGGAGTTCTGTCCATCACCCCCTACGTCCACAAATTTTCGTAATTTTTTATCAGCCTTCTATCTATTTTTAGAAATTCGTGTTCTTCCTCAGCTACAGTGTTGTCAGTCAGATCCCAGATCCGACCACCCTCCACTTCCAAAATCAGAACAAATCACCACCACCTCCACATCCAGATCTAAAAATAGTCCTGGTTTCGTAACGTGATTTCCCACAACTTTTCTGAAGAACACAACCCCAGATTCGGACGTCTACCTCGCGGTCAAAGGCAATTCACAGGAAAGTTCTTTGCTGACCTGAGATTTTAGGAATTGTACAACAGGAACTTAGAAATTCCATAAGTCTAGATCCGTGCATATCCAGGACAGATCTCTAGGCCTATATTGAAGGATTTGAAGTTAACTTTCCAACGGCGCCAGTCTCGTGTCGATCCAACATCGGGGCTGATCGCAGCGCCCGTTCTCGCCGAGACGCGCGCTGAAAACCAGAAGTTGCAGCCCGTGGCCAGTTATTCCGATCGGTGTCGATCAGAGCCGCCCGGCCTCCGGCCGGCGAACCAGCGCGCCCCCACTCCAGGGAGCGCCCTTCCAGGCATCCTCCACTACAGCGGTGCCACCGGGTCCCACACGGCCCCTCCGGACAACACGTGGGCCCCACCGTCACGTGTTCGGGTGTTGCCGAAACAGCGCGAGAAGCCGCCCGTCAACCCGAATTCGGTCCTTCCGGACCCCATTGTGTAGCCCTTTACCTCCCTGCGTGGAGTGGGCGATATTTCATTGCTGTCATCATTGTGTAATATTTATCCCGGGAGTACGAGTTTCGGCCGGGTCCGTCGTCCCCGCGCCGAGCGCGTGGAGGTATCGCATTCGCTCCCTTCTCGGCATTTTGCTTACTTCATATATATTTGTTTATGCCGCTGCTAGAGAGCATGTGTAGGGATATCTAGCTCGCTTTATATGTTCATTACCACTGCTGCGAGAGAGTACGTGACCGTCCCGTGACCCGATCCGGGCACAAAAGAGAGCCGATCACCCTAGCTCATTGCCAGTTTCTCAACCGCGCACATCCGACGCTTCCCTCGTTAAGGGGCAATCACGAGCTTGTCGTGTCCGTGGTCTCGTCCCGCATCACTTGCGTTGAGAGGGGTAGACGTAGGACTACACTCGGGTGCGTCTGAACCACCTAAAAATTCTTACGTTGCGGTTTGCTATCTGCACGATTATCGTTCCATATTGTCCGTTCTCATTTTCGAGTGT
Source organism: Amorphophallus konjac (assembly GCA_022559845.1). NCBI lineage: Eukaryota > Viridiplantae > Streptophyta > Magnoliopsida > Alismatales > Araceae > Amorphophallus > Amorphophallus konjac. The sequence continues at coordinate 267,876,627 of CM040123.1, read as the reverse complement.
GATGCTGTGAGTTGAGGGTTTTACATAATCTATCCGCATCTTTCAATTTATCCGAGTGGTTTATCATATTGCATTGGAGAGGTGTGAGAGATTGCTTGATTTTTAATCTGTCATATCTCACTGTTCTCTATAAGGTTAACTTTTACTCCAACTTTATCATCTCTGCTTTTAAGTTTTTAAAAAGGGAGCGCAACCAATTCACCCCCTCCTGCTTGCTTTCCTAATTGGGCCAACAATTGGTATCAGAGCCTCGACTCTATTTTTATTTAGAAACCTTACGGTTTAGAGTGATCTGTTAGGAATGGCTAACAAGGGGTTGATGCCCGAAGGGCATTCGATACACAAGCCTCTCTACTTTGACGGAAATAACTATAGTTATTGGAAAAATAGAATGATGGTTTTCCTCCGTGCTCAAAGTCATGAAATATGGACTATTATTAAGAATGGTCCATACACTCTACCTCCTGATGAGGAGCAGTGGAATGATGATAATATTAAGAAGGCTACTGTAAATTTCAATGTTTTAAATATTATTCAGTGTGTGATTCATCCGACTGAGTATGCTCGTGTTTCTATGTGCAGCAGTGCGAAGGAAATATGGGATAAGCTGAAGTTAATTTATGAAGGTACCTCAGAAGTCAAGGAGACAAAGGCTAATATGCTTATCCGAGACTACGAGCTGTTCCATATGAAGGAAGAAGAGACGATCTCTGAGATATTTGCACGTCTCATGGAGATAACCAATGGACTGAAGTCACTCGGAAAGGATTTCAAAGATACTGACTTGGTCAGAAAGGTGCTGAGGTAGTTGTCACCCAGTTGGCACACCAAGGCAACTGTGATAGAGGACTCAAAGGACCTAATAACTCTCACATTGAATGCACTCATAGGGTCTTTAATGGCCTATGAGATAAATATCAAGAGGACGGAAGAGGACACGAAGAAAAAGAAGTCAATAGCCTTGAAAGCAAACCCAGACCCAATCTCAAGCCAAGAGGACTCTACGGAGAATACAGATGATGAAGAAGTCGCCATGCTCACAAGAAAAGTTAGGCAATTTCTGCAGCAAAGAAGAAAATTTTCTAAGAAATTCAGAAGAAGGAAGAAGTAATTCAAGCAGAAAGGTGAGTCATTCAAGCCAAATGAGATCATGTGCTATGAATTTAAGAAGATGGGGCATATGAGAGGTGAATGTCCCGAATTGCAGAAAAAGACTAAGAAAGACAAGGGCAAGAAGTGAAGGGCCATGAAGGCCACCTGGAGTGACGAGGATGAGGATGAGCCTACATCAGAAGAGAAAGAAGATATTGAAGAAATTGTGAAGAATTTATGCCTCATGGCACAGGAGGAGCATGAACATGTAACTTCTGATTCCGAGCTTATTACAAATGATCAATGGCAGTTAGCATATGAAGATCTGTATGAGTAATACAAAAGGATCAAATCTGAAAATAAAACTTTGAGGAGGAAAATTCATGAAATTGTTCATTCACCCAACTCTTGTGAAAAAATACAGTCTGTTTGAAATTTAATCTCAGAAACTCAAAAATGCTAATGAATCTCTTGAATCAAAATTGACCTTATTTGAAGATGAAATTTCCTGTTTAGAGGTTGAAAAATAAAGTGCATTTAAACACAAAGAGGAAAATCAAGAAAAGTATGATATGTTGAAAAAGGAGTTCGATGAAATGAATGTGAAAGTGAGTGAATGTGAGAAAGTCAAGGTTGAGGTAGAAAGAAAAATTGAATCACTCACCGCTGAATTGAATGAATTAAAAATTATTCATGAAAGCCAGTTAAAGGAGAAAGAAGTTCACCTCAAGAAAAATTCAAGTTTCATGCATCACAACAAAAATGTCTTTTATTACAAAGTCAAAAAGTACACAAGATCATGGAGAGTGTTCACACACGCACACAAAAACACAAAATGTTCATTCTGATTTCCCCTCTACTTTTAGGAGTGTAAATAAAGGAAACAATTTTGGTAGAAAAAGGCCCACTTATTTTTATTATGGGAGAGTAGGATATGACATGTATATATGTCAGTTGATGAAACTTGATGATGATTTGTTTTTGAGAAAATACAGTTACACCACTATGAATGCTAACGCCAAAGGACCCAAGCTTGCTTGGGTACCTAAACCAAAATGAGAACGGTTGTTTGTTCTTGCAGGTCTGCATGAAGGAAATGGAAAATAAATGGTACTTGGACAGCGGATGCTCCAGGCAAAATAAACAACTTTTTGTAGACCTAGCAGACAAAAATGGAGGTGCGGTAATTTTTGGTGGATAAGACAGAGATAAAATCATTGGTATTGGGAGAATTGGTAAGGATCTTAACCACTGCATTAAAGATGTCCTGATAGTTAGAGGTTTGAACCGTAACTTGCTGAGTATTAGTCAACTTTGTGACAAAGGTCACAAGGTCATTTTTGAATCTTCTCACTGTTCCATCATTGATGCAAATACTCATGAAATTAAATTCATAGGTGTGAGAAGTGATAATACTTACAATGTTGATTTTAGTGAACTTGCTTCTAAAAATCTGTGCTTGGTTGCAAACAAAAATGATGATGTGTGGTTGTGGCATCGCCATTTAGGGCATGCTAGTTTTAATGTCATTAGAAAGTTGAATAGAAATAATTTAGTTAGAGGTCTTCCATGCTTAAATTTTGAAACTTCAAAAATCTGTGAAGCATGTAATAAAGAAAAATAAACCAAAGCTTCTTTCAAATGCAAAAACATTGTTTCTACTGAAAAACCCCTACAAATACTTCATTTGGATTTGGTTGGTCCCACCAGGACTCACAGTCTTGGAGGGAAGCTATATAGATTTATCATCGTTGACGATTTCTCTAGATATGCATAGGTGTTGTTCTTGGCTAAGAAAAGTGAAGCTTTCAAAGAATTTGCTAATTTCTGCATTAGAGTTCAAAATGAAAAGGGCTTTCATATTTAGAAAATTCAAAGTGACCATGGAAAGGAATTTGACAATTCTGAGTTTGATGATTTTTGCAGGAAGTAGGGATATGAACACCACTTTTCATCACCAAGGACCCCGCAACAAAATGAAGTTGTTGAGAGATAATCGAACACTTGTGGAGATGACGCGTACCATGTTGGCAGAAAATGGTCTAAACAGTCTACTATGGTATTTCTTGGCTGAAGCAGTTAATACTGCTTGCTACGTCACAAACCGAGCTATGGTAAGACCGATCCTTAAGAAAACTCCCTACGAGCTATACAAAGGTAAGAAACCGAACATATCTCATTTCAAGCCATTTGGATCCACCTACTATATCTTAAACAATGGTAAGGATAATCTGGAAAATTTTGATCCTAAAAGTGACAGAGGAATTTTCCTTGGGTATTCATTGACATCTAGGGCTTACCGAGTGTATAACTCTAGAACACTAGTAGTCGAGGAAAGTCCTCATGTTGTGGTGGATGAGTTTACTTTGAGAAAGTCAAATGATGATGAACATTTTCTTGTTATAGGTGAAGGTGAGTTTGAGAAAGGAGAGTCTAGCAAACAAGGTGAGGCAAAAGTCAAGAAAAGGATGAACAGAAAGAACAAGAAGAGGAGCCGATACAGCAAACCCTTCCACGCCAATGGACAACACATAAGGATCATCCTTTGGAGAATGTTATTGGCAGTGTTGATGAAGGAGCATGGACACAGGCTTCAATCAGGGAAGTTGAACTTCATGACAATCTCGCATTACTTTCCAATGTTGAGCCTAATTCTCTAGATGATGCTCTTAATGACAATTCATGGGTTATCGCCATGCAAGAAGAATTGCACCAATTCCAAAGGAATCGGGTGTGGTTCCTTGTGTCCCGGCCTGATGATCATCCCATAATCAGAAATAAGTGGGTTTTCTAAAACAAACTTAGTGAAGATGGGGTGATTATGAGGAATAAGGCAAGATTAGTAGCTAAGGGCTACTCCCAAGAATTTGGCATTGATTTTGATGAATCTTTCGCTCCTGTGGCTAGATTAGAGGCAGTAAGAATTCTTCTTGCTTATGCATGTCAAAGGAACATCAAGCTTTTTCAAATGGACGCCAAGAGTGCCTTCCTCAACAGAGTCATCAAGGAAGAAGTATACGTGGAGCAACCCCTGGGCTTCGAAGATGACAAATTTTCGGACCACGTCTACAAATTGGACAAGGCACTATATGGGTTAAAGCAAGCTCCTCGGGCATGGCATGATCGCTTAAGTTCTTTTTTGATTGATAATGACTTCAAACGAGGTAATATAGACCAAATGTTGTTTACTAAGACTTGTCATGAACATGCTTTACTTGTACAAATTTATGTAGACGATATAATTTTTGGAGTCACGAACATTAAAATGAATGATGATTTTGCCCAACTTATACAGGGAGAGTTCGAGATGAGCTTGATGGGCGAGTTAAACTTCTTCTTGGGACTGTAAATAAAGCAGTTGGATGATGGTATTTTCTTTAACCAGAAGAAGTACACTCGGGAGATTGTGAAAAAGTATCAACTAGATAATGCCAAACCTTTTGCTACACCAATGTCCACTTCACTCAAATTGGAGATGAGAAAGGTAATACCGTTGATCAAAATCTTTTTAGGGGTATGATAGGTTCTTTGCTATATCTTACTACTAGCAGGCCTGACATACATTGTAGTGTGTGTCTCTGTGTAAGATATCAATCTTGTCCCAGGGAATCTCATTTGTCGGCCGTGAAAAGAATTTTCAGGTATTTGAATGGAACAATTGATCTTGATTTATGGTATCCTAAGAATGCTTCATTTGATTTGCTTGCTTATACTGATTCTGATTATGCTGGGTGCAAAATGGATCGTAAGAGCACAAGCGGTCACTGCCAGTTTCTAGGGGGCTGCATGATTTCATGGACCTCAAAGAAACAACATTGTGTGGCTTTATCAACTGCTGAAGCCGAATATGTGGCTGCAGGTAGTTGTGCAGCTAAAGTACTCTGGATCCAACACCAGTTGTTAAATTTTGGTTTTTGTGGTTTTTATTTGAAAAACACTCCCATCATGTGTGATAACACTTCTGCAATAAATTTATCAAAAAATCCTGTCCAACACTCTCGCACAAAGCACATAGAAGTTAGACACCACTTTATTAGAGATCATATCAATAAAGGAAACTTTGAACTATCTTTTGTAGATACACAACATCAACTTGCAGATATTTTCACAAAATCTTTGAATTCTGATCAGTTTTGCTTTCTTGGGAGAGAATTAGGAGTGTGCAGGTTAGATCGTTAGAATCTTTTTGGTACATCTCAATGTAGATATTTTGAATAAATCCGTCTGTGCATATTGATTTACCCTCTTGCACACATATTCTTCCTTTGCTTCGAGGTCTAAATCTCTTTTCTAATGTGCATATCAAATTGAATAACGTTTGATTTTCACTCATATCTTCATTCAACTGCATCCGCATGTATATAACTGCATATATCTTATACTATTGAGTGCGTGAATGCCATGATTTCTAGTATATCAAATGTCAATTGCAGAAGGTTGGATTATGTCCAGCTGGAAGCTTTCCTCATGCGTGATGGTAGTCTTCGGACCTACGTTCTCCGCCACGTACCAGTAATCAACATGTGTGAAAATTTCATCAAAATGCATGCTTGAGTGTATATATTATATCACCCTTCTCTTTAATCCCTCTATGACCTTTTCCCTTGTTAAATAAAAATGCATTGATTTAGACATGTTTGTTACATGGCACACATTAAGAGGGAGGTTCTTTTCAAAACTGTGCATACACTTAGGGGGAGACATAACAATGATTAGACTAATTCATCTCTTATATTATGTACAATCTCTCACACAATTTGCACTTTTGAGATAAATGACTCTATCTTATAAGGATTTCAATTATTCCACTCAACACCCTTGAGAACACTTGAATCCCAGCATAGAAGTCGCGTGTCTCATGAGGAAAAAGCTGTCAGCCCCGCCAAAAATCCGAATAGTGTGTTTTGGCACCGAGTAGTCGGAAATCCCCTCTGAAATAAAGGAGGAAACTCGCATCGAAAAGTATCTAATCCACATGAAAAAAGTGACGAAACTGAGTAATCGAGAATTACCCCTGAAATAAAGGGTATGACTCGTGTCAAAAAGTTAGTCATTCTGTTGTATTTTAAAAAATGGGGCTGTGCGAAGCTACCAAAAGTCGAGCACTGTGTATGAAAATGTAGGAAGGAGATGTTCTTTCTAGTGTTCCTTATAAAATCTAAAAATCCATATTGTTTGGAATTCATTGCTCATACTTCACATGTATACTTAGGGAGTGATTGTGTGAATATACCTTTTGAATCAGTCATATTTCATAGGTAATGCAGTACCATCTTTTTGTAAGCACAACCTTCTTAATATTGTTCATGAAACTCATGCTCTCAATCGATTGCATGGTTCTTAACCTGTCCATACATGACATGTTTGATTATATCTTGTTATGGATGCATGTGTGCTTGCGTGATCATCCATTCCACTTCACATGCATTCCACTGAGTTAATTGTAAATATGAGGCTTTCAATCTTATTTCCATCTTTATCAATCCTCTATTTGACTCTGACAAAAAGGGGGAGAAATAAATAGGTGCATGATATTATGAATGGGTTGTTGAAAATGGTTTTTGGTTGTTTAATTGGGTGATGCTTGACTCGTCCCATTCATGCAAATCTCTTGAGGAGTGTTGTCTTCGTTAAAAAGGGGGAGATTGTTGTGCCCCGACATGTTTTGATGAAGACATAGTGTGTCATTTTTGTGTGTCATTTCGTGTGATTTGCATTGCATAACCTTTGTTGAATGTGAGTCAAATTGATTGGTCTTCCATGAGTTAAGCATGTTATCACAATTGTGAATGGTTGTTTGAATTGGAAATGGTCTGAACTTTGTATGATTGGTCTGTATTAAGAACCCTTGGAATGAACTTGGAATTCTTATATGGGTGATTGATTCATTACTTGAAATGTGAGCTTCTAAAGTATTTTGATTAGAAATGTGTGTATCCCCAGTACACATAGCTGCATTTTTAAGATACTAATCTGCGGGTTCAAATTTGGAGAGATAGTCATGTGTGAAGAAGTGCCTTGAAATTGGTTTCCTCGAATGCATTGAACAAAGATTGACAAAACTGTGGTTCTAATAGTGCGGGATCAATATTGCTCTCAATCCATTGTAGTCATGGTAAGATTTTATGTTTGAATGAATTTTCATGTGCCTTGAATGGGGTTGATATTCATTTCATGTTGTTGGGGCTTATTTGGCTACTTTAGGCACTCTTCAGTCTTGGCTCTGTAAGTGTCAACTCTCAAAGTCGACACTTGTTGAGTAGCTCGCTACCTTGATGCAGCAGGCTGCAAGAGTCGACACTTACAGACCAATGCTTGTTTTTTTTCGCGACCGGAGGCTTTGGCTAAAAGTGTTGACTCTAAGAGTCGACACTTTCGCCTGGGTTCAGGTTTTTTATCGTAGTCAGAACACTTGCCAAGAGTTGACACTTTTGGCTGTGTTGGTTTTTCTTTGATCGATCGCAAAACACCCGCGAACAAGTGTCGATTCTGAGAGTCGACACTTGTACTGGTCGTCTGGATCGGGTCTGCCGGTTTTGGATTCGAACCCCTCCTTTCTTGATCCGTTTGCCATGACTTTTTACCATAACATCCTTAAGGTTTCTCTACAAGTTTGGGTGTTGTTTTGAGAGACTTTTACATGGGCATCCTAGTCTTTTTGCTCTTGTTTTCCTTGGGTACATGAAGGCTGCGATTTTCATAGGATAGACATAACTTTTGGGGCTAATCTTTCTCTACTCTCGCAGGGAAAGGAGTGGGGTGTCGCATCCAGTTGGAGGAGGAAGAAGAAGGATGCTGGAGGATGCTTCAACAAGTTGCAACTCCAAATCTGATTCACGTTCATGTTGATCATTGCGTGTCTTCTCTAGGTGTTGGATTTCTTGCAAGAACCAGTCGCCTTCCACTCCGGGGATAATCCTTTCAGTGCACCCTACCTTCTATCAGAAGAGATTCGTTGCATATTTTAGGGGGGTCTTTCTATCTTTCATCTCCCTTCGTTTATTTGAGCATAGTATATGAAATCTAAACTGGGCTTTGTATTTCTCTATATTTTTCTTTCATAGACGGTTTCGGAGCATCGTCTGCGTGTGCGTCTCTTCTCGTCGTCGCGTGAGAACACGCGTGTGTGAGGGGCCGTTGTGCCCGTGTGTGATCGCTGTGATCGTTTTGCTGCCGTCGTGCAGTGGTTTTAGTGGAATCCTCTCGGGTTGAGAGGGGTGGACGTAGGACTGCACTCGGGTGCGTTTGAACCACCTAAAAATTCTTGTGTTGTGGTTTGCTATCTGTGTGATTGTCGTTCCGCATTGTCCGTTCTCGTTTTCGAGTGTGATGCGGTGAGTTGAGGGTTTTACATAATCTGTCTGTATCTTTCAATTTATCCGAGTGGTTTATCATTTTGTGTTAGAGAGGTGTGAGAGCTTGCTTGATTTTCAATCTGTCATATCTTACTGTTCTGATGCGGGACGGGACCACGGACACGATAAGCTAGCGGCCGTCCCTTAGCGAGGGAAGCATCGGATGTGCGCGGTTGAACAACCGGCAGTGAGCAAGGGTGGTCGGCTCTCAATTGTGCCCGGATCGGGTCACGGGACGGTCACTCTCTCACTCGCAGCAGTGATATGATAAATTAAAAGCGAGCTAGGTAACCCTACACATGCTCTCTAGCAGCGGCATAAACAAGCATATATAGAAATAAGCGGAATGCCAAGCAAGGAGCGAATACGATACCTCCACGCGCTCGGCGTGGCGAAGATGGCACCCGGCCGAAACTCGTACTCCCGGGAACTTAATACATTAAGATTACAGCAATACAAGTAAGCCCACTCCACGCAGGGAGGTAACGGGCGACACAAGGGGGCCCGGGAGGACCAATTCCGGGTTGACGGGCGATTTTCGGGCACGGCTTCGGCTTCGCGCGTACTCGTGCTAGTGGGGCCCACGTGTGGACCGGAGGGGTCGTGTGGGACCTGATGCCTCCTCTGGTGTGGGTACACTTGGGAAGCGCTCCCCTAGGATGGCGAGTTGCTGGAACGACCGCCGGACGCCGGGTGGCCCTCGGACGACGCTCGCGGGAAACCGGCCACAAGTCTGCACTTGCTGTCTTCTCGCGCGCTGTCCGGAGAGATCGGCTGCTGTGATCAACCCCGTCGTCGGAATGCAACGAGCTAGGCGCCGTTGGAAAGAGGACTCCAAATACTTCGACGTAGGGGCCTTCAGAAAAAATAATCAGATACGTATATCTGACTTATGGAATTTACACCCTTGCTGTAAACAGGCCAGAACTGCAGGGGCAGGTTCTGACTTCTCTGAAAATCACCGTTGACCGGTGGGAGGACCTTGGAATATGGAGATGAGTTCTTCATAAAAGTTGAAGATATCTGAGATATAAAACCGGGACTATTTTTGGTTTTTGATTTGGATAGGAAATGGATTTTATGGGATTTTTTGAGTGGACCTGGGTCGGATCTGGGACACTGTGGAAAAATTACTCACAGGAACTGGTACGAATTTTGAAAAATACATAGAGACCTTATAAAAAATTAAGAAAATTCATGGTGGTAGAAATATGTGGACAGAAGTTCAGTAATTTTTTAGAGCCCCAAAAAAATTCAAAACATGGGTCGAACAAGGTAGACTCAGAACTGATGAACAGTAGACAGAACCTGGACAGAACTGAAATTTGAACTTGGACGAAAATCTAAAAATATCTAAAGGACGAATGTTTGCCTGAAATTTTTTGTGGAGGTAAGGGTTCAAGAGGGGAACCAACCCTGAAAATTGGAGCTTCAGAAGATGAGGGAAGAGAGAGAGACAATTCGGAGAAGAGAGGTCTGTCCAGAGTGGACAGAAAACCGAATTCGTTGGTGAAGACGCGTTGGCGGCGAGACGGCGGCGGCGGCGATCACCGGAGTTGCTTCAGATGCTGGAGGGGATCAAGGGGGAGGGGATTACACTCTAGAAAGGGGGCTGGAGGTGGAAGAACACCAGGGAGAGAGGGGAGAGGGGCACAAGCTTCAAGGAGGCAAAATGCTAATTTCTTCTTCATTAAATCTTTCCATAAGAAAATACAAGTATTTATATGAAAGGGTTCTAATCTAATATGAGCCCTTGGATCAAGGGTTGAAGAATGGAGGGTTGATATGTGGTGTGAACACCACATTAAACCCATTAAACTACTAGGTTCGCCCCCCCCTTTAAGAAGACAATTGGAATTTGTCTTCTTTAATTAATTCTTGGTCCAAGTCCAAGTTTGGACCATGGACCAGCCACCTTGGACCCAGGAGTCCAGGTGGACCAATAAGGAGGAGGGAGGGGGCCCCTGCAGGGCCTACAAGCATATTTGCAAAGAAACCCAATGGCCTTTTGCAAATAAACCCACTAAGACCTACTATTGTGTACGCATATATCACAAGGGCGTACATACAAATACAAAAGGACATAAATGTAAACACAAAGTGAGCTGGTTGTCGCTGATGTCCCCATCATGTTCTCTATCAGGTTAACTTTTACTCTAGCTTTATCATCTCTGCTTTTTAGTTTTTAAAAAGGGAGCGCAACCAATTCACCCCCCTCTTGCTTGCTTTCCTAATCGAGCCAACAACCACTGGTCACGAATCCTTGTCCTTCATGGATAGGTCGTCAGGCTATAATCAAATCCGCATGGCCATTAAGACAAGGACCATACGGCTTTTCGATCTTCTAAGGGGGTCTTCAACTATAAAAGGATGTCGTTCGGCCTGAAGAATATCGGTGCAACCTATCAGAGGGCGATGACCAAGATTTTCGACGAGATGCTACTTGACCTCGTTGAATGCTATGTCGATGACCTGGTCGTCAAGATAAAAAGGCGAGAGGATCATTTGACTGACTTGCGTTGAGTCTTCGAAAGGCTTCGGCAATATCAGCTCAAGATGAATCCAATGAAATGTGCCTTTGGCATCTCCAGCGGCAAGTTCCTCGACATCATCGTCAGGTGTCGAGGCATAGAAATTGACCCTGACAAAATCAAGGCCATAAGAGGACTGTCTCCACCCAAGAACTTGACAGAGCTCAGATCTCTGCAAGGAAGACTCGCCTATATTAGGCAATTCATTTCTAACCTCTCGGGAAGGTGTCTGCCTTTCGACAAATTAATGAAGAAAGGAGCACCCTTCGTATGGGACGAAGACTGTCAGAAGGCCTTCGAGCAAATCAAGGAGTACCTATTGACTCCTCCTATCCTAGGGGCACTTGTCATAAAGAAGCCCCTTATTCTCTACATTGCTACCATGGATGCCTCTTTGGGGGCACTCTTAGCCCAGATCAATGAAGAGGGCAAGGAGCAGCCGTTGTACTACCTCAGTCGGAAACTTATTGGACCTGAGCAGCGGTACGTGACTATGGAAAAGGTGTGCCTAGATTTGGTATTCACTGTCAAGAAGCTAAGACACTACCTTCTACCTCACAGGGTGGAGCTCATCTCAAAATGTGATCCACTCAAATTTCTGCTCAGTCAGCCCGTCCTCTCTGGTAGGCTCGGCAAGTGGGCGCTTATCCTCATGGAATTCGACATCACCTTTGTCCCGTGTAATTCGATCAAGGGGTAAGGAATGGCGGAGTTCTTAGCTGCGCACCCTATGCTAGAAGATTCACCACTTAACTTCGAGCTGCCCGATGAAGAGGTGTTAGTGCCTTCTCAAGAAACTGGGGAACATTATGAAAAAGTCCCACCACAGATAGAGCTGGGCATCCTCACCCTTGACCTCCCACATTGGGAGTTGTATTTTGATGGTGTTTCCCAGACAGTCAAGAGGGTCGGCGGCCTTACAGACTTCGTCTCGGGCACGGGAATAGTTTTTGTATCTCCGCAACGTGACATTCTTCACAACTCTTGCACTCTCATGAAGTCACTAACTAATAATGAGGTAGTGTATGAAGCGCTAATCATTGGGCTTCAACTGACATTGGAGACGGACATCAAGTGCATCAAAGTCTACGAGGATTCTTAGCTCGTCATTCAATAGGTATTGGGCATCTATGACATCCGAAAAAAGGAGCTCATTCCCTACCATGAAGCTATCATGAGGCTGAAGGAGAAATTCTAACTCTTTGAAATAAGCCATGTCCCAAGGGGCAGCAACTCCCAAGCGGACGCCTTGGCAAAGTTGGTAGCAGCCTTAAAGCTCTCACCTGAGGGAGAGTTAAATATTACTATCAGACACCAAAGGCTCATGCCAAGTGTGCTCGACGAAGAGTCTGGCCTCACTATCTACGAGGTCGACAACATTCAAAAGGAGAATGCTCCAGAAGAAGAAGATTGGTGTGGGCCGATTATAAAGATAAAAAAATGGCTGGCTCCCCCCCGATTGGGCTCAGAGGGTGCAACTGCTACATAGGGTGACATCCTACCAACTGATTGACGGCTTGCTCTTTAGACTCGCCTATGAAAAGGACCGATCGATCCTCCTACGGTGCCATCCAAGGAGGCTAAGACTGTCATGCACGAGGGTCACTCCGGATTGTGTGGGTATCACCAAGCAGAAGCTAAAATGAAAAATAGCATTAAGCTCAAAGGATTTTATTGGCCCACCATGTACGAGGATTGCAACCAATATGCTGGTACATGTCACCAATGTCAAGCATTCGGACCAGTGCCTCGGAGGCCACCTAATCCGATCCATCCAACTGCGCCTACTTGGCCATTTGTGGAGTGGGGCATGGATATTGTGGGACCATTCCTACCATCATCCCAAGGTCACAAGTTCATCCTGACTGCCACTGAATACTTCTCCAAATGGGCAGAAGTCATCCCGCTACGGGAAGTCAGAGGGAAAATAGTTGCCCGCTTCGTGAGGCACTACATCATATATAGATTCAACACCCCCAGTCGGATTATATATGATAATGGCACGCCATTCGGGAACAAGATTGTTTATGCTTTGGCATCTAAATTCCATATTGACTGGAGGACGTCGTCTGTCTACAATCCACTAGCCAACGGGTTGGCTGAGGCCTTCAACAAAATCCTCTGTAAGCTACTGTCCAAAATAGTAGGTAGCCGCAAACGAGATTGGGGCGAGAAGGTCCACGAAGCCCTATGGGCCTACTGGACTATTTACAAAACCCCTACGGGTTGTTCCCCATTCTCCTTAGTCTACGGAGCGGAGATGGTGGTCCCTGTGAAAATCGAGCTGGCATCTTATCGCGTTGCTGTTCACGTCAGATTGCCGGGCCAGGATCAATCTGAAATAGAGAGAAGGCTTGAGGAACTGTCCAACCTTGAAGGTGAAAAACTCAAAGCCTATAAACACTTACAAGTGTATCAAGCCCGCATAACGTGTGCTTATGATGAGCTCATCAAAAAAAGGGCACTCAAGAAAGATGACCTCGTCATGGTCAAACAAAAGGAGGTCCCAGCGGGAAGATCCAGCGGTAAACTCCAGCCCCATTGGCGTAGACCTTACGTCATCTAGAAGGTCTACGAAGGAGGGGCTTACATGGTCATCGAGCATAGAGGAAACAATCCTTTCCCTCTCTCAATGGCAAGCACATGAAGCTCTACCATGCGCCACCGTAAGAGTTTCGGCAGCAATCCTCATAGGACATACCTCTCCCCAATGAAAGTTGAAAAAAAAAATAGGGTTAAAAATATTGATACCCCGGTGGACTTAGCCTCCCTTAAAGGGTTGGCTAAGGGCAAAAATGCTACAGACCGGGCTGAGGTGAAAATCCGAAAGGGCGTCTCGGGCAAAAATGAGCAACCCCTGAGTGTGAAAACCCGCAAGGGCGCATCGAAAAAAGCTAAAGGGGGCCAACCTCAACAAAATCCCGAAAGGGCAGTAAGGTTGGTAATGTGAAAAAAAAACTATTTTTCCACATACTTTACGGGTGGTTCTAAGTCAACAACTCCACCCTATAATGGCAAAGGCATCATACTGATACTTTGGTCATACCTCCCCATGCCGTCCTACGACACCCAGTCCCACCAGGTTGTCCCGACATTGTCATACTTTCTCCCATCAGGATCAGCCATATTTTTGACTTCCCGGGTTTGGATCCCGTGTCTCTCCGGGCTACCCATTACGTCTTTCCAATCTCATCGGGCTCGACATATGCATGCCCCTTTCGGGCTGCCGACCCAACTCACCCACCGGCCTGTGGGTTTAACTCAGACATCTCCTTTAGACCATTAAATCCACTTACTTTTTGCCCCACAGGGTTCGGCCTATGCATGCCCCTTTCGGGCCGCCAACCCATATTACCTCTCGACTTTCAGGTTTGACTCTCACGTCCCACTAGAGTTGTCAAATCCATCCTTTTCTTTTTCTTGAGTTTGTTTTGTGTATGTCTCTTTCGGGCTACCAACCCATCCCTTACCTATAGACTTTCAGGTTTGACTCTCACGTCCCACTAGGGTTGTCAAATCCATCCTTTCCTTTTTCTTGGGTCTAGCTTATGCATGCCCCTTTTGGGTTGCCAACGCACCTTGCCTATCGACTTTCGGGTTTGACTCCAACATCCCACTAGGGTTGTCGAATCCACTCTTTTCATCTCTCAGATCTGGCCTATGTATGTCTCCTTCGAGCTGCCAACCCATCTCGCATCGACTTTTGGGTTTGACTCCGATGTTCCACTAGAGCTGTCAAATCTACACTTTCCTTCTTCTGGGTTTGGCCTGTGCATGCCCCATTCGGACTGCCAACCCATTTCATCTCTTGGTTTCTGGCTTGACTCACATATTCCACCGGGATTATCAAGTCCATCCTTTTGTCACCCCGGGCTTGGCCTATCTATGTCTCTCCAGGCTGCCAACCCTATTTGCCTATCGGCTTACGAATTTGATTCATACGTCCCCCCCGGGCTGTCAAATCCTTTCTTTTATCCTATCGGGCTTGGCCTACGTATGCTCCTTTCAGGCTGCCAACCCATCTCGCGTATTGGCTTTCAGGTTTAACCTGCATGTCCCTTTCAGACTGTTAAACCTACTTATTTGCTATCCCAACCAGGCTTGGCCTATGCACGCCCTTCTCGAGTTGCCAGCCCATTCGACCTATCGATTTGTGGATTTGACTAAGCGTGTCCCACGAGGGCTGTGAAATCCACCCACTTGTTCCACCAGTGCGGCACACATACCCCTCTAGGAATGCCACACCCTCTCTGCCATTTTGGCATTATAGGTACTAAAAAAAATAGGGGCTAAAAATATTGGTGCCCCAGCGGACTTGGTTGTTTCCATTGGGGGAGCAATCAAGGGAAAAAAAGTTTTAACCCGGCTAAGGTGAAAACTTGCAAGGGCGCCTTAGGCAAAAATGGGTACCCCTCAGTGTGAAAACCCGCAAGGGTGCACTGAAAAAAGTTAAAAGGGGTCAGTCCTGACGAAAATCCGAAAGGGCGGTAGGGCTGGTAAAGTAAAAATAAAAAGAAAGCATATATGCAAGAGGATAGAAGTAAAAACTGTTGAGCTCTGTCCTTTATTCATCAATATCATCAAAGAAAGGAGCCCGAGACAAGCCCTCGGGGTAACCGAGACAAGCCCTCGGGGTAACCAAGACGAGCATGGGCAAAATATAAAAGCACTGCGTACAAGTACAAAAGATGGTCAGGCCCGTCAAGCACCAGACTCGCTCTGCCTCAAGTCAGCAAGGCGAGCCTCACTCTAGAAACGCCCCCTCCTGGAGCCCCTCAAGCCTGCAGACTACGACGCTCCTCTTCCTCCTGCTGGATCTGCACTTGAGTCCTCTGTCTTCGCTCCTAAACAACATGAAGGCAGGCGAACTCCATCCCAAGAGCCAGGAAACTCTAAGGTAGCTATGAAGCCTCACCGACTAAAGTTAAAACAAAGAAAGGAGACAAAATCCAATGGGTGCGCTTTCCAAACAAAGTGAAGTGTACAAAATTTTGATGTACAAGCTACGACGCCCTTGCCTAGGGCTGTGCTGTGCTCAAGTTTGTGCTACATGATATCTACTTCAGCTCATGTATGACCGACATCAACTCAGACCAACATGCCCTAAGGGATAGTTTACATCCGCTCTGGCTATCACAAGTCAACCATTAGCCAGCTTTAACTCTCGACTACACACCTCAGTTGTTAGCCGACGTATCTTTGGCGACATCCTAATGGTCAACCGATACATCAACATGTTCGGCTACACACCCCAATGGTCAGTCGACACATCTTCAATGATACCTCAGCGGTCAGCCAACACGACGACTTTTGGCCAACGCACCCTCAAGGGTTAGCCAATGTCAATCTCCGGCTATCACAACTTAACAGTCAATCGACCACAACTCAGATGGATGTTCCTCGCCGAGGCAAGCCTACATCAACTCCGGGCCAACAAACCTAGCCAAGACAGGTCCGCAGTAACTCTAGGCCAACAAGCCTCACCAAGGCAGGCCTACATCCACTCCAAGCCAACAAACCTCACCTAGGCAGGCCTACAACAACTTTAGGCCAACAAGCCTAGCCGAGGCAGGTCTACATCAACTATAAGCCAACAAGTCTCTCCGAGACAGGCCTGCATCAACTTTGGATCAATCTGCCCTAAGGGTTGGTCCGCATCAACTTTGGCTAGTGCACCCCCAAAGAATGGCCAGCATCCAATTTTGGGCCAATATGTCTTTGGGGACCGTGTACATTAGCTCTAGCCAGTATATCCTAAGGGTTGGTTGACATCAACTTCAGGTCAAAGTGCCTCGCCGAGGATTAGCAATGAAGCGGTGAGGCACAGTCCTACAATGATCTCCCCATGTCATGAAGACTCGAGAGAAATCTAAAAAAAATACAACAACGAGGGCACGGACCATCCACCTCTGCCCCCGACTTCGACGAACGTTTCATGGGGGGCATTTGTTAGTAGTAATTTTTGCCTAAAAAAAACAAGAGTAAACTACCCCGGGACAAACTCCAATCCTTTTGTCACAATATGTGGGACTGAGATATTGCCTAAGCCCACCACTGCAGAAAGGGGTGACCAGAACTCTCATGGGGGACTTCGAATGGGGTGACTAGACCTCCCCCATGTCACAGCAATCCTGCTCCTCATGCCACCTCTCTAGGGTGGACAGTAGCAGCAGTAGTAACGGACCTATCTGGAGTGGCCTCTAGCAGCAGCAGTAGAACCCGCCCAGGGTAGCCGGCAGCAGCGGCTCAGACCCTGCAGCAGTGAGGCAGACCCTCCACCTCTGCCTGCGTGATGAAACAGCAGTGGCTCAGAAACTTGCAGTAGTAAGGTAGGCCTCCCTCTACCTCCGAGCATACAGCAGGCGAGGTGAACATGAAACCACCTCTCCGAGGTGGAACAACCCTAGAACTATCAGACCTCCTCGGGGTGAAAGTGCAACAGCAGGGACCTCCTAGAGAGGGGTGAAAATCTGCCAGCCTACCGGGGGTTAACACACAGAAGCATGTACCTGTCCGGGGTGCAGAACCTCTCCGGGATGGGATGGATAGCCTGCAAACCTTCTCGGACGGCAACACAGTAAGCCCGGGGTGGACAGTCTGTAGACCTGCCTGGCAGAACCTCCCCGGGGTGAGCAGTGAGCAGACAGCAACCTCAGCAAGCCTGCAAATTTTCAAGCCCGGAGTGAAAAGGGACCTCCCCGAGGTGAACAAGCCCTCGGGGTATGGTCACCCCATTTCTCTCCCCCCCCCAGGGGGTTCCGGTCACCTCCCTAGCCAATGGTGATCATAAGATGATTGTCACCTCCCTCTTCTTTTGTTATGGGATTTGTCCTTGACCTAGGGTGGAAAAAAAAAGGGAGAAAAGGCACAAAGAGGGGCCAAAAGGGGCGCCACGGGGTCATTTGACCTCGCTGGCCTACACATAAGGGCGGCCGACCCCGGGGGGTGGAGCCCACCCCGCTGGACCCCCGCGGGGTCAATCCACCCCGCTGGTAGCCAGCGGGGTCAATTTGACCCCCGGGTCCCGTGTTTAAAAAAAATAAAAAAAGAAGGAGAGGGGTGAAAAAGAGTTTAGGTCACCCCACCTTGACAAAAAAAGTGGTTTTTGAACCCCACCTTGTCAGAATTGGGGCTAAAACTCACTTTTTGTTAGAATTGAGGCAAATCCTCACGATTTTGTTAGGGTGGGCTCACCACCTTCTATAAATAGACCCCCAAGGGTCTAGACTCAGCATCAAGAATCTACGGAGGAGAAGAGCAACAAGGACGGAAGAGCGCAGAAGACTTGTTCTGTTTGTCTTGACCCAAAAGGGGTAGGTGATGCCCCGGGTCTTGCACTTATGCCCCTAAGGGGTATTTTTGTAATTATGCCCCTTAGTGGGTAATGTAAGCCCCTCAGTGGGTTATGTAAATTTTTGCATCACGGGATGGCCAAATTATGTAATTCTGGCTCTACGGCTACTTTCCACGTCAGTGCGGACATCTATGATGTACCGTCGACAACCCGCCGACAACTCTTGTACCTTCCGAGGCCTTAAGTGTATCTGGTGTATTTCATAAATTTTCCTTATACACCGACCATAATTTTATAAGAAAACCCCCAACTTTTGAGAATTTCATATATACCCCTCTCTGGGCCAAATCAGTACATGTAGGGCTTCTATGGAGTTCTGATACCACTCTTTCACTCCGAGAACACCGTCAGCTCAGTCCGACATTTGTGTGCCACCTCAACTTTGGTCCACGTAGGGTTTGGTAAAATTATCAAAATACCCCTGTAATTTAGAAATGGCTTAGTAGCCCCCGAAACCCTCCAAAAGCGGCCTCAATGCCTTGGGATGTCGGGAACCTTGTCCTACTTTCTTTCCAACCCTGAAATTTCAGGAATGCCCCTAGTCTTATGAAATTATCAAAATACCCCTAGAAGTGTAAAATTACCAAAATACTCACATGGTCCAGGAAACCACACGTGGCTTTAAATATGCCTATGGCTCTTGGAAAAATGCATTCATCTCCCCCTAAATTCAAGGGTTTTGTTCAAACTTCAAAGTCCCGACAAAATCCTAGCCTAATAAATGTGTTGGTCGTAAACGAGTGATTGTAACGAGTCACCCAAGTGAGAGTGCCCTTAACATCTGAACCTATGAAGAGGACTCTGAGATTTGTTTGACATTCAAACAAAGGTGTTCAGACGTTAGGCCTAAAGAGGCGTAATCTCACGCTGATCCTAAGTCGTGAGATCCTGGGGAAATCCTTGATCACAGCCACCACGCCTAGATGAACTGCAAGGCAGGAACATATCAGGGGTGCCCAGGGATGAGACCCTGGGGAAAATCCTCTGATGCTTAAGTCAGCAAATATGATAGAGCACGGGTACGAGGGGAGGTGGTAGGAGAAGAAGAGGGCGCGAGATTGTTCTCCACCAAGAGATGTGGTGGTTCTCATTCAGGATCGTTGCTGTCACGTCCCGAGCGCGGAAGCTTACCCGTGGCACGACAGTCCTTTATATAGAACCAAAGTGATCTAGCTAATTTGTGGAGATCTTCCTTAGACAATTTAAAGAGTACGCAATTGACTAAGTAAATTATTAAGCTTAGAATTGAAACTAACATAAATAGTTTGAGCTATCGATTATTACAACCAACCAAAAGGTCAAATTCGTAGAATCAACTACTAGTCCTCACTCCTTTATTAGTTTTGATCAAAGGAAATACAAATGACATAACTAGATAATACAACTGACATACGCAGGGTCAAAATTAACACAAAATAGTGAAATTACAATAACACAATTGACAACACAATTAACATGACAATTGATGACTCCATTCTACACTCATCACTCAGACTCATTCCCTTCCGAGTTCTGGTTGTCATCCAATTCACCTGAAATGTTAGAAGCAACTAGATGAGCGAATCGCTCAGTAGGAATTACATCTCAAGATTTAACATGCTTTAAGTGGTTTACAAGTTCAATTAATGTCAGTAAAGCTATGCATGTAGATGAGTAGATATCAAGGATTGTAAAAATCGACAAGAGCAGTGAAGGAATAACAAGTAAGAGTATAAAGATTCGAACTTCAATGCAGTAATAGCAAGAGATTCAAGCAAGTAATAACTGGAATTAACAAAATCTTTCCAAGAGAGTAAGAACTCATGTCAAGCAAGTAATAGAAAGTAATATAAATTCAAGCATGTAAAACTGGAATTGGCTATTTATCAATTTCATTCAAGCAAAAACTTTACCCTTCTACGGGTCTCAAGTTAAATCAATCAAGTAATATCACGAGAATCAGTGGAATGTCTAAAGTCTAGCAAGAAAGTACTCCGGTGCAATGCCAAACACCGTGGTCAATAAACTCCCATGGGCACAAGTACCTTCGGGTGCTCCTCTCAAGACCAGACCGGGCCCTATATGCACAACATTAATCATGTTTGTCGACATCCACTCTCATTTATAGCCAATATGGAATTTCAAGGTTTGGCCAGTATGATTTATAAGGCGAAATTATGGAATGGAATACAAGGGCGCATTGATGTGTAGGGACGAACTAGGAGTGGAAACCAGTAACGTTTGATACACGGAAAAAAAACTAGATAAGAGAGGTGTCTTATGGGCCACCTGACAAGTTTAGAAATGACACCCTCACTGTGGGATGTCATTCCTGGGAACAATATATGGTTTAGAGGACCCGGTCAGGAGTTAAATGGCACCTCTCAGGCTGCCATCTATCAGTGGAGATGGCAAAAGTGAAAGCCTAACGATCACGTTAACGCAATGAGCCAACTGTGTCGACTCAGTAGTTCATCGCGTCAACGCGGTGAACAGGCTGGGTCGACTCTGCAGTTCATCGCGTCAACGCGGTGAACAGGATGGGTCGACCCTGCAGTTCATCGCGTCAACACGGTGAACAGGCTGGGTCAACTCTGCAGTTCAAATCTGCTCAAAATGGCTTTCTGGAATGCCCCATCGCGTTAACGCACTGAGCCGGCTGCGTCGACTCAGTAGTGCATCGCGTCAACGCGGTGAACAGGCTGGGTCGACTCGACAGTTCATCGCGTCAATGCGGTGAACAGGCTGGGTCAACCCCTCAGTTCAAATCTGCTCAAAATGGCTTAAGGTATTAATCTCTGATTAAGTTAGGGTTAACTTGACGATTAGTTTAACATCATGCAGTTAGAAGGCGCCCATGGGGCTGCCATCTCTTAGAAGAAAGCGCCCTTGGGTTTGCCACCTTCTATTAGAAGGTGCCCTAGGGGCTACCATGAAATTTTAATAGGTTAGTTAAATGATAAAACTTGCGTTATACGGATATATCGTATGGATATGAAGCTAATTCATACCAATTACCCTAGATTGAAGCTAATACATGCTAATCATCTTGGGTATAAGGCTAATACATACTAATCATCTTAGGTATGAGACTAATACATGCTAATCATCTTAGGTATGAAGCTAATACATGTTAATCATCTTAGGTATGAAGTTAATACATGCTAATCATCCTAGATTTAAGCTAACACATACTAATTATTCTAGGTATGAGACTAATACTCGCTAATTATTCTAGGAATAAGGCTAATACATGAGAAACATGATGTATATACTTTATATCTATTTGCTAAACATGCAATTGAGAGGGGTTTTGGGTTTGTATGTTTATGTTGTTATTAATGTAAGTTCTTGAGATGTTAGTCTTTCTTAGCCCTTTACATACTTTTCGAATCTTCATTTCAATTTCATGTCTTCTGTAAACTTGTTCATCCTTAAGTGCTTTACATTTCTTTCTTCTACCTCTTTCTCTAATTCCTCTCCGTTTTCAAGTTATTGCATGTTTTTCTACTTACTGTCCTGGCACATTACTGTTCATCCAAGTTGATACCTTCTTTTGTTCCCCAGTTTTTATGTCCTTCCAATCCTCTTTTCTCTCTGAGTTCTTCACAAAAGTTCTTATTCTCTTGTAGATCTAGATTTTCTTTTTCTACCACCTCCTCCAATTCTCCTTAATTTTTAAGTTATAATTAATTTTCTACGGTTCTATTTTCTACTCAGTCACTGTTCACCTGCGCCTATAGATCTCGGTTTTTCACATTTTTCACCTTCTTCCTCTCATTTTCTCTCTCTGCACTCTTCATAAAACTTCTTCCTAACCCTCCAATCTACAACTTTCTCTTCTTTCACATATTCCCATTCTCTCTAAATTTTACGTTATTCTCCTTCTTAGAACCCCCTATTTTCAATATAATTTCATTATGCTTTCAACTTGGTCTTTTTCCATGTTTTTCATCCTCTTGGCTACAATTTCTTCTTTCACTATTTTTAGGTTTTAGTTTCTCTAATATAACATTTTTAACATGGTGGTTTCAGTTTCACAGAAATTGACATAATGACAGGCGCTTTACTAAAGTATGAACTATATCAAATCTGATGTGGTCATTCAACGTAAGACGTGTTGGTAAATCAAGTAACATGGAGATTTAGCCTAACATGTTATTAGGTTAGGTAGGCTAACATATTAATTTAACTCTAATATAGCATCTTTATCATAGTGTATATAGAATATGGTGTAGTCATTTAGCGTAAAACATGTCCATAAAACAAGTAACATGAATATTTAGTTTATCATGTGATTAGATTAGGTAATCTAACTGATTAGCTAACATATTCTAACAGATTAGCTAACATTTTACTTGATCTATGTGAAAGCATGATAGAAATTACTGTAAACATGGTTTATCGCATGGAACATCGCATGGAGATGAGCTAATACTAATTTTTATCCTAGATTAGCTATCTTAGATTAGCTAATGTTTGGTTAAAAGCCTGAGAACACCTACTAAAACATGATGTGTAACCACTAAATACCGCATGGAGATGAGACTAATCACTAATTTTACATGCTAATATAACCTAGATTAGCTATGGTTTGGTTAAAGCTCGAGATCACCTACCTCTTTGGGATGAGAGACTAGGCACAGGAAGAAGAGAGACACCTCTGTAACTTCAGAGAGTGTTCCCTTGTAGCAAGCCTTAGAGCTAACGGGATAGAAGGGGAATACGGGGATATATTATAGCATTAGGGTCGACAGGTGGGGAGACAAGATCCGAAATAATAGGATCTGAGTGGGATGCCAACTCAAACAAGCTGTTGGTGATGAAATATCGTAAAAGTTGTCGGATGTATAAACTTCCCACTTAACTTCAATTATTTTTATCTTTAAAGATTGATGGAGTTAGTTTATGAAATTTCATGGATACGATCCTTATATTTTTCTCTATTTTTGCATTTAAAATTTTTTAAATTTTTTTAAAATAAAAAGTGGTACTATTCATGGCACTATTCACGTTAGGAAATAATGACTTGTCTGTGAATAACGATCACGTGAATCACTTGGAGCATTTTCCCATCCCCCTCAAAGAATCGAAATTGGATATATATCTCTTTAAACCTTGTGTATTTACTTTACTTGAATAACGACATCTTCCATGTCGTTATTTCATAAGTAACGACTTAACAACGTTCGTTATTTTGAACGGAGATTTTTGTATTCACCCTATACTTAACCAAAATTATCTATATACCCTTTCTTACTTCCTAAATTAGGTTTTTCCTTTAATTCTTCGTAAATATAGGGTGAATAGAACCAAAGCGATCTAGCTAATTAGTGGAGATCTTCCTTAGACAATTTAAAGAGTGCGCAATTGACTAAGTAAATTACTAAGCTTAGAATTGAAACTAACATAAATAGTTTGAGCTATCGATTATTACAACCAATCAAAAGGTCAAATTCGTAGAATCAACTACTAGTCCTCACTCCTTTATTAGTTTTGATCAAAGGAAATACAAATGACATAAGTAGATAATACAACTGACATACGTAGGGTCACAATTAACACAAAATAGTGGAATTACAATAACACAATTGACAACACAATTAACATGACAATTGATGACTCCATTCTACACTCATCACTCAGACACATTCCCTTCCGAGATCTGGTTGTCATCCAATTCACCTGAAATGTTAGAAGCAACTAGATGAGCGAATCGCTCAGTAGGAATTACATCTTAAGATTTAACATGCTTTAAGTGGTTTACAAGTTTAATTAATGTCAGTAAAGCTATGCATGTAGATGAGTAGATATCAAGGATTGTAAAAATCGACAAGAGCAGTGAAGGAATAACAAGTGAGAGTATAAGGATTCCAACTTCAATGCAGCAATAGCAAGAGATTCAAGCAAGTAATAACTGGAATTAACAAAATCTTTCCAAGAGAGTAAGAACTCATGTCAAGCAAGTAATAGAAAGTAATTGATAGGGTGCAAGGTCCAGATACAGAGGGGGGGTGAATGTATCCCTCTTCAAATACTACCTAATTAAATCTCTAATGCTCAGATATGCGGAATTAAGAACTGTTGCAGAAATATACTGAGAATACTTAGAAGGATCAAAGCAAGACAACAATTCAATTAGCCCTCACACGATCCTAAGCAAGCATCTAATGAGCGCAACAATGAAAAGAACACATAAGGAAAATCAAACCACAAGTGAACACTTGGATTTTTTAGGTGGTTCGGTCCACAGACCTACGTCCACCCCTCACTCTAAATCGGAGTGAGGCTTCCACTAGCATGGCTAGAACTGCAGACTCAGTCTGCAAACAATTACTACCTAACAGCTTGACAAACCAAGGGAAACAAATCCCTCAACCCAAGCTCTGCAACCTACAGAAGCTTGACACCTGGACTTGCTACCCACAAGACCAGAACCGAAGATGAATCTCCCTTCCTCCAAACTAGAGGGGAACTGCTAGTGACAACCCGTCACTGGCAAACCAGAGGTCACTGATCTCTCTTCCTTTGCGAACCCAGAGGGAACCCACAAGTGACTCCCAGCCACTTGCAAACCAGAGGTCACGGACCTCTCTTCCTCCACACCAGAGGGAACCACTGATGACACACAGTCACCAGCAAACCGGAGAAACAAATCTCCCTTCTCATGAGACCACAGGAGGAACCCCGATCCCAAAACAAGGGAATCGGAAGAACAATGATCAGATGAAAGGAAAAACAATAAACGAAAACACAGCGACTGAAAGCTGAAAAATGAAATGCACAAAGTAGCTCTCGCAGGAGCAAACTAGATTGGATCTGATCCAAAGTCCAGTGAAGACAATGAAGCTTCTCTTCTTCTTCACGAGCTCTCCATCTCTCTTTTTCTTTTTGTTCTTCTGCTCTCTCACTCTGGCTCTCAGCTTCTCTCTTCTTCTTCTTTTTTCTTTCTTCTGCTTCTGCTCTCTGCCTCTCTGCTGCTCTCTTCTTCTATCACTCTTGCTCGATCTCTACTCTATCTATTTTCTTCTGAGGAAGAAGCTCCATATTTATACCAACAGCAGCTAGGGCGTGTGCAGGGCTTGTGCCCTCTTTGTCCTCGGATCACGTGCCAGGTGCCAACCTCGGATCACGTGCCCAGACACCTTTCTTCTCGAAGGATATATCTGTCACACAGTCATAAGAAAATATCAGAGAGATGTACAGACTTGCTGGGTAACACAAGACCGCCGTGTACAGACTTAGTATGAAAGATAGAATGTATAGACTTAGAAATAAAGAATGTACAGACTTTGTCTTGAAGGAGATGCACATATGCACTGAAGTGTGTACAGTCTTCACTGAAGGATGTTCAGACTTTAAGTGCTGAAGTGTGTACAGACTCTGCTAAAGAACGTTCAGACTTTAAGTGCTGAAGTGTGTACAGACTCTACTGAAGAACGTTCGGACTTTTTTTTTTAATAACACCAACCAACAGAGTTAAAGTCCAATCGAGTGCACCATCCCCCAGCAGGGGACAGTGTTCTCACTCCCCTAGACTAACACTGTGGCCAAAGAATTTTTATTGATTTTTGTAATGAGTACAAGCTCATCGGGGCATACCCCTGTTACAAGTTCCAACTTTAAGCAGAATGAAGTCTATACATTGCAGCATTTGCAGAATGTGAAGTCTATACATTACGGTCATTAGTCTGTATAGAAAGAAGTATGTACAATGTAAAGGTCTATACTATGCATTCCCTTGCGCTGCTGGAGTCTACACATTGTGGATGGAATGTGAAGTCTGTATAGTATGAAGTTTGTACATCCATATTGACGTCTTGCAGAGTCTGTACATTGCTCCTTAGAAGTCTGTTCATCCCTTTCGCTACTGGAGTCTATACATTGTGGATGGAAAGTGAAGTCTGTATAGTGTGAAGTCTGTACATCCCCAGCAGAGTCTATACATTGTGATTCATAATGGTCTGAGCGCTTGTGAAGTCTGTACATTGCTCCTGTGGAGTATGTACATCCATTGTGACGTCTAGCAGAGTCTGTACATTGTGGTCATGATAGTCTGAACGCTTGTGAAGTCTGTACATTGCTCCTTTTAATAGCTGAAGTCTGTACATTTGCTTTAAGTAATGCTGAAGTCTGTACATTCGTTTGTGGAGTCTGTACATCGCCCTCTATTATGTGCTGAAGTCTGTACACTGCCCTCCCATTCACAGTTGAATTATTGCTCCTTTACACAGCTAAAGTCTGTACATTAGCTTTAAGTAGCGCTGAAGTCTGTACATTCATTTGTGGAGTCTGTACATTGCCCTCTATTATATGCTGAAGTCTGTACACTGCCCTCCCTTTCGTAGTTGAATTATTGCTCCTTTTCACAGCTAAAGTCTGTACATTGCTTTGCCCTTTCACTGCAGCTGTGTGAAGTCTGTACATTTGAGAAGTCCATTCACAGCACTCCTTGTACGAACAAGGTCTGAACATTGAGAGGTCCATACACTGCACTTCCTAACGGAGACGGATAGCTGGTAGTGTAACCTTGTCAATTCTCAACACCCCCTTGGCCTTGCGCGGGAGGTCCCCTTCTCGAGTAAAAATTCTGTTTTCAATAGTGGTGCATGCATGCGAGGCAAGGGAATCAGCAACTTGATTTCCTTCTCTGAATACATGCCTAAGCGGACACCCATTGTCCTGAAGGAGGTCCAAGGTCTTTTTCCACCAAGGGAGGACCATCCAGCTAGGGGCCATTCCATTCCGGATTGCCTCTACTAGGAGGGCACAGTCCGAGTACACAGCTGCCAGCCTTATTTGACATTGCTTAGCAATGGCTAGACCATCTTGAAGGGCCCTTGTCTCTGCTAAGATACTGTTTCCATGACCATAGTGAAATGCAAAACCAACTATGAGTTTGCCTGCAGGGTCCCTGATACATCCTCCACCCCCACTTATGCCAGGGTTTCCCTTCGAGGCTCCATCTACATGCAGTGTAAAATCTTGGGCAGCCAAACGACAAAAGACCAAGAGTGGCTGTTTAGTTTCCACCCGTGGATATAATTGGAAGGAGGCTAAACAATGGAGTTGGGCTGAGGATATAGGCTTGTGGAAATGTAGCTTGTCCAACACCAGAGCTATTGAAGAGATAATTTTCCTTTTGATGGATGCACAATTGAGGGCCACTTCTTCAAATCTTAGAGCACATCTATGCTTCCATATTTCCCAAATCATCAAGATTACAGCATACATCCCAATAAACTATATTGCGGATGACATGTTAGTTGCAGAGATTATGTTCCAGCTTCGGGTTGTAATCTGCTCACAAAGAGCAATCTTGTTGCTAATAAGAGGGTGCACCCAGCCCCATAACTCAGAAGCCAACTCGCTGGAGATGAAAACATGGTTAAGGTCTTCCTGAGAGGGAGATGAACAACAACTACACTTTGAGACCATTTGAATCCCACATTCAGCCACCCTACTGTCAACCCGTACTGCTCGGTGGAGTATTTTCCAGGTGAAAAGAGCTGCTCTAGGAGCAATAGCTAAAGAACGTTCAGACTTTTAGTGCTGAAGTGTGTACAGACTTGTTTGTTCGTGCATGCCACAATGTGTAGACTTAGTGTTTGTGCAGCAGACAATGTATAGACTTATGAACTGATGCAGACACAAGATGTACAGGCTTGATCGATGCACAAACAAGCGGCGATGTGTAGACATGCCAGCAACGAATGTATGGACTTAGTGTGCACGGCAGACAATGTGTATAGACTTGAAGTGAATGCAATGCAGACACAAGAGTGTATAGACTTGAAGTGAATGCAATGCAGACACAAGAGTGTATAGCCTTGAAGTGAATGCGATGCAGACACAAGAGTGTATAGACTTGAAGTGAATGCAATGCAGACACAAGAGTGTATAGACTTTGATATCAAGGAATGCACTGGCTGTACACACTTGAAGTAATGCATGAGCGATGTATAGACTTGGAATGATGATGTATAGTGCACGCAATGTACAGACTTGCTTTGCGAACACAGGCTCTACATACTTTGAATTGATGCATGAACAGTGCGGCGATGTATAGACTTGGATAGGTGAGACGCTGAATGAGACGATCGGCTGTATAGACTTTAGTGTATGCATTCTAGGCAAACGCTGTACAGAAGGAAAGACGATGCAAGAGACGATGCAATGTATAGACTTGATCATACAGACTTGAAGCAAGGAGACGATGTGTAGACTTTGTAATATGCCTTGGACAGACGCACCGATGTACAGACTTTGTGATATGCCTTAGACAGACTCACGATGTACAGACTTTGTAAGACGATGCATGCACAAGACGCTAAGTGAGACTGACCGATGTACAGACTTTGCCAATGTGCGGACTTTGCCTACATGCAATGTATAGACTTGTGTTCTGAACGTAGGTAAAGATGACAATGTATAGAATTTGGAAAGCTTGAAGCACAGAGACGCTAAGTAAGACGCACCGATGTACAGACTTGAGCTATGCAAGCTACAGGGCAATGTATGGACTTTGCATGTGAGTGATGCATGAGCAGGCAATCAATATATAGACTTCATGTGCAGAATGTACAGACTTGCCGAGTGCAATGTTCACACGACTGGACGATGTACAAACTTGAGCTATGCAAGCTACAGGGCAATGTATGGACTTTGAATGTGAGTGATGCAGCGATGTATAGACTTGCTAAACGATGCATGCGACAATGTATAGACTTAACGATGCAAGCGATGTATAGACTTTGCCAGACGAAGCATGCACAAGCCAACCGATGTACAGACTTTGCCAGACGATGCAAGCACAAGCCAATCGATGTATAGACTTGATGACCAGTGTAATAAGACTCTGTACAGACTTGGCCAATGTACAGACTTAGCAGCGAGATGCACACGATGTATAGACTTAGTGTTCTGAACGTAGGTGAAGATAAGGTCTGTAATAGACTTTGTGTGCAATGCAAAGGCTGTATAGACTTAGCGTGCCTAAAGCAGGGCAATGTACAGACTTGCCACCAATGTACAGACTTGCTATGACATGTGTGCAGACGACACCAATGTGCATACTTGGAAATGCTTGAAGCGCATGATGTATAGACTTGTTCAATTAACAACTGATGGTTGTATAGACTTAGGCAAACGCTATATAGACTTTAAGTATGCAAGACTATTGCATGTACAGACTTTGTGTGGCCTTATGCAAAGATAATGTGCAGACTTGATGCACTAACTGTGCACATGAATGAAGACCACTGTGTAGACTTGTGTGTGCATGCTGTAATGAAATGTGTAGACTTGGCATAAGCATGAAGATAACAGTAGAGAGTGTATGGACTTGCTGTATGCATGAACTACCCTATACAATTCATATGCCCAAAGCAGAACAATCATTCCGACACAGATTCATGATACGCTATCATCAAAATCATGGAGTTCAAAATCATGTCACAGATGTTCAGATAACTCATAGTGTTTGCTATCATCAAAATCATAGAGTTCAAAATCATGTCACAGATGTTCAGATAACTCATAGTGTTTGCTATCATCAAAATCACAGGGGCACAACAATCTCCCCCTTTTTGATGATGACAACAGTATGAGTCACACTGACTCATGTCAAACTATTCTCCCCCTTTGACTTCATCAAAAAGAAAAATAGTTTGAGATGAGAAATACAAGCATACATGATATGAATAAAGAAAATACTCCCCCTTTGACTCAGTCATTTAGACATGAAAGACACAGAGACAGTTAAATAATGAAACACAAATCAAGACAATGTTGCAGATGTATGCTCTCCTATACCAGCCAGATCAAATCATGCACAACATGTGAAGGATAGCCAAGAAATGACAAGCAGGTTAATCTCCCCCTTAAAGCCAAAAAGGAGTTGAGGTATGTCAAGAGGAGATAAGCATCAACAGTAAAAGCACATAGGCACTCAAGGATTACCACAATCTGTAAGCACAATGAATAAATGAGGAAGAAGGATTTTCATTAGCACAACAAATTCATAAATCTTTGTAAACGAATTTTAGATTCTTCAATTATAATAGATTATGAATGAGTTTAAACTTACCATCATGATTTAAGAGTGATGTATTCAAAGTTTATCAAGAAAATTTAATACTCATATCTGAAACACCTTTTAATAGAAATAAACCAACAACTCATCTAATATTCATGTTTAACCTCCTTCCATCTTACTCATTTAAATTCAATGACTCCTATGGAAGTTACACAAGATAATATTGAGATTAAACAGAGATAATTGTGTTTGAACTTGTCTTTAGTTTTTCAGAATTTCTATTGATCAGCACTTATTTTTCCTGAGCAAGTTTGGTTCAGTCAACACCTTTTTACGTGAGGCACAACACGTCTTAGGTGAAGTAACCCAGTTACTCAGTGTGACAACCATATTGCCTCTCAAAGAGAACAGAGTTAGCAATTTGGAGTGTCTTTTTACATGAGGAGACACCTTGATCAGAGGCCAGAATCCCCAGTTACTCAGCACAACCATGCCATTGCTCTGCCAGATTTTCAAACATTTTTAAAAGGAGAGGTAACTATGGCACTTCATGACATGGGCTTGCTCTATTTCTTTGATAGAGAACCCAGTTTCTCTGTGACCAAAGTCATTGCTCTTGCATAATTTTCTTTCTCATATTTTCAAGTTTTCCAGACAAAGCTCAGTACACTTAATTGTTTAAGAACAATATTCTCTACATGTATCTTAACCAAAGATAGCCATGTCTTTTAAAAATTCAGATTTCAGAAGGTTTTGCATGAAGTTCATGAGACAATTGGTTAAGATTTATTAAGCATGATGATTCATATATTTTCAAGAATTCTTAATCTAGACTTAGGAAATACATTAGACTTAAATCAATTTGATTTATCAAAACATTCTTAAGCCAGTATAATAGAAGATTCTTCTTTTCAGAATATGTCTGATTTATGACTAGGGTGCACTAACTAAAATCTTTCCTCATTCAGATGAATCATTGACATTGTCAGGAAATCAGTGGAGTCAACAAAGCATTTTTATTGAGAGAATAGCAGAGAGTAATCAGAAGCCAGCATTAAAGACTAAAATTCAGTCAGATTAGCTTGGACTAGACTTGACAAGATATGAAGAAATGTGAATGATAGGAACAAGCTAGCAATTGAATTCATAGGAGGCAGAATCAATAGCTGAGTCTGGAATACAGACAGAACAGCTACACAAGTATAGACAACAGGGAATTCAAGTGAACCACACAATTGCCAAGAGAATGGATCAGATTGCTAGACAAAAGGAGTTCAAGAAGTGATCAAACAGGAATGCTCTCCCTGTCTAGATGCAATGGAATATCCTTTTAGGTTTTTCAAATTTTATGACATGCACTACTCTTCAAATGCAACAACAGACAAACTCCCCCTGACAAAGTGCATGATATGCAATTAAGGCACTGCACATGATTTTAAAATTTATGCTCAAAGAGAATTCATGCTTGTTCAACCAGAGAGAGAAACTACCAAATGCATCAAATTTTTCAATGGCAGTATATGCAAATTCAGCCTATCATTAAAACACAAATCATGTGAATTTCAGATGTTTGCAGAGAATTCTTAATCAGGCAATGTCCATCAACAGAGGGAGTCTCTGACTCCGGGTTTGTAGGTAGTGGTTGCTACCTGTGGGTTCCCTCCTGGTCTGGAGGAAGAGAGACGTTTGTCTCTGGTTGCTAGTGACTGGGTGTCACTAGTTTCCCTCCTGTTTGGAAGAAGGGAGGTTTTTCCTCTGGTTGGCAAGTGACTGGGTGTCACTTGTGTTTTTCCTCTGGGTCCGGTACTACTCCCTACAGGTGTTCTAAACTGTTTCTTAGCTAGATTATCATCAAATTTCATCAGAGAGCAATCATCCATAGAATGTCCAGCTCTACCACAGTATCTACATGAAATGACTGATTTCTGGTTCTTATGATGCATAGTAACAGCAGTATGAGGTTTATAAGCATGATCATGAGATTTTTTGCTGTATGCATGAACAGTTTGTTTCTTATTGTTAATCAGCCAACATTCAGTAGATTTGTGACCTTACTTACCATAGTTATAGCATGAAAATTTCACAAATGGTTTTGCAGGGAATTTGACAACATAGGGGTTAACAGAGTTCTTCTGAACATGCCAACAGTTCTTGACTGTGTGGCCATTCTTCCCACAGTGAGAGCAAGCAAAAGAATTTCTTCTATGAAAACCATTTTTACCCCAAGTGGATCCAAACCAGCACTCAGTAGCCTTGTGCCCATGCTTATTGTAGTTAAAGCACACAATGTGCTGACTAGACTTGTGTTTAGTTCCATATGGACCATCAACAGAGTTGAGTGCAAAACATACACTTTAAATGAGAAGAGTTCAGAGAATTCAAATTTGACAATGCAGATGATGAATGAATATACAAAAATAGATTTAACATGCTATACAGTAAATCTAAGAATAGGAAGTGCAAGGAATTTACCTGAAAAGTTCAGAAAGGGGTTTTCTTTTGAGTGCCTTGGCTTATTTACCCCTCTTTATTCCTCAGTCCCAAGGCACACCTGCAAAACAATATTCACTTTGCACAAGCAGGTACCCAAGAGGTCTTGGGTCCTGAATTAACAGTGACATTCCTAGTAGGTTTTCTCAACAATTTTTGTGCATGAAGGTCATCAGATTTCATCAAATAGCAATTTTTCATAGAATGCCCAAAGCCACCACAATAACGACATGAAACAACATGTTTTGTGTTCTTGATGTGCACATTAGTATAATCATGAAACCTATGTGCACGTGAATGAAATTCTCTGATGTTTACATGAGCATTTCTTCTATTTTTAGTTTGCCAACAATCTCTAGCTCTGTGGCCTAACTTACCACACTCAAAACATGCAAGAGTTTTCCTTTCAAAAATAAGTCCATTTGTACCAGAAGTGTTTCTAATGACAGGGAATTTAACAGATTCATAATTAGACTTCCTTCCCTGAGCATGCCAACATTGCCTAGTTGTATGGCCGGACTTACCACACTTATTGCAATAAGGTCTCCTTGGAGCATTTCTAGGAACAATGTTCCTCCTAAATGACTTACTCTTATTGTCTTTCAGAAACCAACAGTCATGCATTGCATGACTGGATCTACCACAGTGGAGACATTTAAGTTGCCTTTTGTGAGTAAACTGATTCTTGAATGACTTTTTAGTCGTGTGCACATGTGTATTTATGGAATTTCTTGTTTCCTTCATCCCTAAATGAAGATTCGATTCATTAGATTCCAGGAGATAATAGTTATGCATCACATGACCAATTTTTCCACAATAATAGCATGAAATTATCTTTGCATGACTGTGTGTGGGTGCATGCGACTTGTGTGCAGTACTCATAGCATCAGCAGAAATACTTTTGGTCTTTCCATGTGAGGCTTCTTTCTTTCCCAATTTCTGAGTTTGTTCAGTAGTTTTGGGACTGACAGTGGGTTT
Source organism: Amorphophallus konjac (assembly GCA_022559845.1). Lineage (NCBI taxonomy): Eukaryota > Viridiplantae > Streptophyta > Magnoliopsida > Alismatales > Araceae > Amorphophallus > Amorphophallus konjac. The sequence goes on along the minus strand of CM040123.1, from coordinate 267,842,811 downwards.
CTGGTTCCTCTGAGCCTTGAATTGAAAGATGGGTGTACTGGCTGTGCTAGTCGGCTCAGAACACATAAATGAAGTGTGAAGCTTACTATCAAAACTCTTTTTATTAACAAGATTAAAACCCAACCCCTCTTTCTGAAAGTTTACTTTCATTCCCAGCAGCTTGTCTAGGTTACCTTTTCCCTCAACAAATTTTGATAGAGAATTATTCAGATCATTTATTTCAGATTGAAGGGAAGAGATCTGATGTTCATAGTTGACTATATCTTCTTCACAGACCAGAATCTGTTGATGCATCACATCATTCAAATTTTTAAGGGTTTCTATTTCTTGTTTCAGTTTGAGCTCATTTTGATTTTTATCAACAACAGATTTTCCTTTTTCAAATGTCAGCAATCTCTCTGACATGGTGGAGTTCAACTGTCTTAGTTTCTCAATTTCTTCCTTTAGACTAGTGTTCTCCTGCTCAAGTTTATCATCATCAAACAATACATCAGTTAGGAAACTCTGATTTTCTGGTTCATAGTTTTCAAGGTTTTTCTGAAACTTTAAATTCACAGCTCTAACAGTCTTGAACTTTTCATTGATCAATCTGTTTTCACTTTCAAGACTGATTAATTTTTGTTCAGATTCCAGACATTATTTTCTGAGTTTTCCGTTTTCAGATTTGACATGATCAAGGTCAGATTTGATTTCATCTAGTTTCAACACTTGTCGTCTGAATATTTCATTTTCAATTTTCAGAGTTTCAAGATTTTCACCTCCAGAGATAGGATCCAGTTTTTTTAGCTTCTTTGTCAGACTTTTATTCTACTTCTCTAGATTTTCATAAGAGTGTTACAGATTGGCAGAGGCATCTTCCCAGTCATCAAAAGTGTAACTAGAGAAAGGATTGATTACCTCTTCAGCATCTTCGAATTCATCTTGATCACTACTATGGTTGCTCTTGTCAGCCATCATGTAGCTGTCCTCATTTATTCTGTGAGCTAGCTCTAGCTTATCTAGGATGTCTTTAGCGGACCTGCAATCATAAAGGCAAGAATGTAAGGCTTTGTCAGTGGTTGCTTTCATCAGATTGAAAGCTTTCTGATTTTCTCCATTCTTTGATCTGTGACTGTCGGTCCATTTGGACACTTTCTTTGATAATCTGTGAGGACCGTGTGAAATTAACTTCCACATATCAGGATTAGCTGATATAGCATAGTTGCGTAGACTGACAAACCACACATCAAAATTAGAGCCGTTGAAAACCAGTGGATCACCCATGGAAGCAACTCAAATTAATGCAACAGGAAAAATGATGCACCAAAAGCAAGATAGCACCGAAGACTGCAGGATCGGATCTGCAGGTCGCTGGACCTTTTATGCAGACACCCACTCTGATACCAATTGATAGGGTGCAAGGCCCGGATACAGAGGGGGGGGGTGAATGTATCCCTCTTCAAATATTGCCTAATTAAATCTCTAATGCTCAGATATGCGGAATTAAGAACTGTTGCAGGAATATACTGAGAATACTTAGAAGGATCAAAGCAAGACAACAATTCAATTAGCCCTCACACGATCCTAAGCAAGCATCTAATGAGCGCAACAATGAAAAGAACACATAAGGAAAATCAAACCACAAGTGAACACTAGGATTTTTTAGGTGGTTCGGTCCACAGACCTACGTCCACCCCTCACTCCAAACCGGAGTGAGGCTTCCACTAGAAAGGCTAGAACTGTAGACTCAGTCTGCAAACAATTGCTGCCTAATAGCTTGACAAACCAAGGGAAACAAATCCCTCAACCCAAGCTCTGCAACCCACAGAAGCTTGACACCTGGACTTGCTACCCACAAGACCAGAACCGGAGACGAATCTCCCTTCCTCCAAACCGGAGGGGAACTGCTAGTGACAACCCATCACTGGCAAACCATAGATCACATATCTCTCTTCCTCTGCGAACCCAGAGGAAACCCACAAGTGACTCCCAGCCACTTGCAACCCAGAGGTCACGGACCTCTCTTCCTCCACACCAGAGGGAACCACTGATGACACACAGTCACCAGCAAACCGGAGAAACAAATCTCCCTTCTCCTGAGACCACAGGAGGAACCCCGTCCCAACATAAGGGAATCGGAAGAACAATGATCAAATGAAAGGAAAAATAATAAATGAAAACACAGCGACTGAAAGCTGAAAAATGAAATGCACAAAGTAGCTCTCGCAGGAGCAAACTGGATTGGATCTGACCCAAAGTCCAGTGAAGACAATGAAGCTTCTCTTCTTCTTCACGAGCTCTCCATCTCTCTTTCTCTTTTTCTTTTTCTTCTTCTGCTCTCTCACTCTGGCTCTCAGCTTCTCTCTTCTTCTTCTTATCTTTCTTCTGCTTCTGCTCTCTGCCTCTCTGCTGCTCTCTTCTTCTATCACTCTTGCTCGATCTCTACTATATCTATTTTCTTCTGAGGAAGAAGCTCCATATTTATACCAGCAGCAGCTAGGGCGTGTGCAGGGCTTGTGCCCTCTTTGTCCTCGGATCATGTGCTAGGTGCCAACCTCGGATCACGTGCCCAGACACCTTTCTTCTTGAAGGATATACCTGTCACACAGTCATAAGAAAATATCAGAGAGATGTACAGACTTGCTGGGTAACACAAGACCGCCGTGTACAGACTTAGTATGAAAGATAGAATGTATAGACTTAGAAATAAAGAATGTACAGACTTTGTCTTGAAGGAGATGCACATATGCACTGAAGTGTGTACAGTCTTCACTGAAGGATGTTCAGACTTTAAGTGCTAAAGTGTGTAAAGACTCTGCTGAAGAACGTTTAGACTTTAAGTGCTGAAGTGTGTACAGACTCCGCTGAAAAATGTTCAGACTTTAAGTGCTGAAGTGTGTAAAGACTTGTTTGTTCGTGCATGCCACAATGTGTAGACTTAGTGTTTGTGCAGCAGACAATGTATAGACTTATGAACTGATGCAGACACAGGCTATACAGGCTTGATCGATGCACAAACAAGCGGCGATGTATAGACATGCCAGCAACGAATGTATGGACTTAGTGTGCACAGCAGACAATGTGTATAGACTTGAAGTGAGTGCAATGTAGACACAAGAGTGTATAGACTTGAAGTGAATGAGATGCAGACACAAGAGTGTATAGACTTGAAGTGAATGCGATGCAGACACAAGAGTGTATAGACTTGAAGTGAATGCAATGCAGACACAAGAGTGTATAGACTTGAAGTGAATGCAATGCAGACACAAGAGTGTATAGACTCTGATATCAAGGAATGCACTGGCTGTACACACTTGAAGTAATGCATGAGCGATGTATAGACTTGGAATGATGATGTACAGTGCACGCAATGTACAGACTTGCTTTGCGAACACAGGCTGTACATACTTTGAATTGATGCATGAACAGTGCGGTGATGTATAGACTTGGATAGGTGAGACGCTGAATGAGACGGTCGGATGTATAGACTTTAGTGTATGCATTCTAGGCAAACGCTGTACAGAAGGAAAGACGATGCAAGAGATGATGCAATGTATAGACTTGGTCGTACAGACTTGAAGCAAGGAGACGATGTGTATACTTTGTAATATGCCTTGGACAGACGCACCGATGTACAGACTTTGTGATATGCCTTGGGCAGACTCACGATGTACAGACTTTGTGATATGCCTTGGACAGACTCACGATGTACAGACTTTGTAAGACGATGCATGCACAAGACGCTAACTGAGACTGACCGATGTACAGACTTTGCCAATGTGCAGACTTTGCCTACATGCAATGTATAGACTTGTGTTCTGAACGTAGGTAAAGATGACAATGTATAGACTTTGGAAAGCTTGAAGCACAGAGACGCTAAGTAAGACGCACCGATGTACAGACTTGAGCTATGCAAGCTACATGGCAATGTATGGACTTTGAATGTTAGTGATGCATGAGCTGGCAATCAATGTATAGACTTCATGTGCAGAATGTACAGACTTGCCGAGTGCAATGTTCACACGACTGGACGATGTACAGACTTGAGCTATGCAAGCTACAGGGCAATGTATGGACTTTGAATGTGAGTGATGCAGCGATGTATAGACTTGCTAAACGATGCATGCGATAATGTATAGACTTAACGATGCAAGCGATGTATAGACTTTGCCAGACGATGCATGCACAAGCCAACCGATGTACAGACTTTGCCAGACGATGCATGCACAAGCCAACCGATGTATAGACATGATGACCACTACAATAAGACTCTGCACAGACTTGTCCAATGTACATACTTAGCAGCGAGATGCACACGATGTATAGACTTAGTGTTCTGAACGTAGGTGAAGATAAGGTCTGTATAGACTTTGTGTGCAATGCAAAGGCTGTATAGACTTAGAGTGCCTGAAGCAGGGCAATGTACAGACTTGCCACCAATGTATAGACTTGCTATGACATGTGTGCAGACGACACCAATGTGCAGACTTGGAAATGCTTGAAGCACACGATGTATAGACCTGTTCAATTAACAACTGATGGTTGCATAGACTTAGGCAAACACTGTATAGACTTTAAGTATACAAGACTATTGCATGTACAGACTTTGTGTGGCCTTATGTAAAGACAATGTACAGACTTGATGCACGAACTGTGCACATGAATGAAGACCACTGTGTAGACTTGTGTGTGCATGCTGTTATGAAATGTGTAGACTTGGCATAAGCATGAAGATAACAGCAGAGAGTGTATGGACTTGCTATATGCATGAACTACCCTATACAGTTCATATGCCCAAAGCAGAACAATCATTCAGACACAGATTCATGATATGCTATCATCAAAATCATGGAGTTCAAAATCATATCACAGATGTTCAGATAACTCATAGTGTTTGCTATCATCAAAATCACAGAGTTCAAAATCATGTCACAGATGTTCAGATAACTCATAGTGTTTGCTATCATCAAAATCACAGGGGCACAACACGGGTCAGCATCTTTTTCTCTGGCTCTAGCTCTGATATACCGAGAATTGCGTCCCAATCGCGCTTCTCCCTGGGAAGATAAATAGCCTTGCCGTGGTATACTGATTCCTTCAGGCTGTCCCTTTCGACAAGAATAGCAGCTTCGACCGCACGGGCTATCCGAGGGCCTCGCATGCTGCCCACTATAAAAGTCCGGATGAATGGCATCAAGTGGCGGTCCTTTGGAAGATCCGGACGATAGTCGTTGCCCCGCTTGAAGCACGTCTCCACTGCAGTAGAATAGACCCTGGACGCCGATACCGTATCGGTTTCAAAATCGGAGGATTCGTCAACGGCGGCAAATCTGCCATATCCAAAGTCCAGGCTGTGCACATTCAACTAGTTCACTAAAGCCTGCGATATATCTGGCTAGGCTGACGAGCTTGCTCCAACAACCCCAGAAGATGCAGCAGCGGAGCTGAAGGCCATTTCAGCACCTACAGTCAAAGAATGACATGGATGTGAACCCCAAAATAATGAACAGTCTTATGAAGATTAAGTGTAGAGTTTTGTGAAAATTTCGGCAGCATCTCCCCTTATTTAGGGTCTGCCCAAAGAAAATAGGGAGTCACCCACCAAGAGGGAGTGATCCCGGAAGCAAAAGGGGATTAATCCCCAAATAAATGCTTTACCCGGATGAAGTCTGCTGAAAGGGAAGGGAACGGGATGGTTCGGGGGGAAGAGCTCGCCGCCGCCACCGAGAGGATGAAGAGAGAGAAGAAGCAGGGGGAAAGGAGGCCCTCGGCACCCTAAATAGTGCCCAGAGAGGAGGGGTTCTCGGCGCGATGAAATGCGCACCGAGAACCACCACCCTGGGCCAAAGGCGCGCCGAGAAGCACAGCGCCGAGAAGCCCCGCGCCGAGAAGCTCATTCAACCCGCGCGCCGAGAACCTCTTATCTCCACACCGGGAAGCTGTGGTGCGCTGAGAACCAGGCCCTATGTGCCGAGAAGCTATCTAAAGCTATTAATGAAGCAAAAAATTGTTAGAAAATATGGAAAACAAAGAAAAAGAATATACTGAAGCCATTACAGGAAAGCTGTCAGGCTGAAGATCAAAGAAGATCAGTATCAAAAGGCTGAGAAAGATATTCTCAGATGTTGAATGATGCACCTGCAGACGCCGTGCTGCTTATTCTGCGCTTACGACGTCCGCAGATGGGGGGCATTTGTTGACAGATGAAATATGAGCTGAGACAAGGATTATAACAGAACCAGCAATGAAGACCCTGTTGACAGATGAAATATGAGCTGAGACAAGGATGAGAACAGAACCAGCAATGAGGACCCTTATAATTCCTGCAAAGTTAGAACTAAAGAAGAGTCGTCACTAAAGCTATCAACCCGGCTGAAGCCTTCCCCGGCCAAGCTGATGTCCGGTGTTGTCATCGCCCAGATGGCAGTACTGATGAAAATTGCAGTCTATTGACTCATGAAAACCTCCAGAGATGTTTTGATGAAACTATACCAACTCACCAATGAAGAGGCCTTCGCCTGTTCTGACAGACTCGAGGGATTAGCAAATGAAAAGGCAGGTTGGACAGCCTTGACAGCTTAAGCCCGCTGATGAGAGGAATCGAAACGTCAAAAGCCCTAAATGGGCCCATAAGTATGGCGCCGATATCCCCTCGCCAAGGCCCAAAACTGACGTCGGGAGGCTGGACTCTTGCGCGCCGGGAAGTCTCTCATCGACTGAGGCGCGCCGAAATATGCCCACCGAGGAGATACCTAAAAAGAGCTATAAGACCCCCTTTCATCCGAAGAAGGAGGGCAAGCGGAAACAGAAGAAGAAGCAGAGAAGAGAGAACAAGAAAAAAAAAGAGAGAAGAGAGGCCAGAGAAGAGATCGTGGGAAGAGAAGAGAGTGTCCCTAGGAGGAAGCTCATAGGTGGGCAGAGGGGGAGGGAGAGGAGTCAATGCACCGCCCTCCCCCGTTTTCTTCTTCTTCCTTATATGTATCCCTGTTTATGTTTAAGGCATTCGAGTCCTTCTATTATCGGGGAGATATTATAGTTTCTGTGCTTTTCTTTCTTTCGTCCCGCTTTTCTTGTAAATAATGTAAACGATGAAATGAGATGATGAGATATAGTGCTATTGTGGCTCGGTTGAATGTGAAATAATAGAATCTCTCCTTCTCTATCTCTTCCGAGTGAATGCTACTCAATGTATTGTATGGTCGTTTTGATGCTTCGGGTTTTTACGCTCGGTTGGTTTCTCCAGGAGGAACGATGAAGGAAGAGTCCCAATCCTCACTCCCATGGATTATTGGACTCTGCCCCCCTCCCCTTACCCTTCAGGGATACCTACGCCATGAAGTTTTCTTATCTTTCATTTCGTTCTCTTTTTCCAAGCCATCAAGGTCAGCCCTGGAATCAGAGACAGTCATCTCTTGATTTCCCCGGACGGCTGGCGACAGGAAAAACATGTCTCCAGAAGGTTTTAAATGGGTGATGATCTCGATCCCTCTATATACCCTACCCTCCTGTGATTCCTTGGTATTACTCCAGCAAAGGCCTTGATCTAGTCCCCTTTTGCATCCCAGATCCTACCCCAATCCGAATCTGGACCCCAGAACCCTTAGAACAGAGCTCCGTAGAAACCCTAAAAACCCTGAAAGCTTCCCGGTGCCCCCACCTTCCCGGCGTGGAACCTTCCCGGCGCGGTGAATAGTTCCCAGCGCGGCACTTTACGCGCCGAGAACCTGGTGCGCGCCGAGAAGCCACCACCTTCTAGCTTGTCGAGAAGCCCACTCCAGCTGTGCTGAGAACCCACCTGCGTCCATGCAAAGCCCTTCTACACTCATATTGACCTTCCCGACGCGAAACATTCCCGGCGCGGTGAATAGCTCCCGGCGCGATGGTTTACACGCCGAGAACCCCTTTTCATATGAAATTTATGCCGAGAACCTTCATCCGCACCTCATTGTAACTTCTGACCACTCCATTGTACCCGTCTGAGGGATATCCAGAGGTCATCATGTACACCCTGGGAAATAAACTAATGGGGAATGACCTCCCCTACATTACCCGGTCCCGATTTAGATTCCTCCATAACCCTACGAACCTAAGGGGCTCTGCCACTACATAAGCTTTATCGGTTTCCGAGGGGACATCAAACGTTGCTACGGGCATGTACACCGTCCAGGGGCCTAGTGGTGCGGACACCAGGGCGATCACGTGACACGTCGGCGAACCGACGGTGCCATACGCGGAGCACCAAGTTGACTACATCGACTTCCCTTCAAATTGGGGACACTTTGGCTTCTATTTGAACTCTTTTTAGCATTAAATTGGGCTTGTAATGTCACATTATATGTGGGTTTTCATATTGGGTTGGTTGTAAGGCTCTAAATGGGCCAACAGGTTAAGGCCCTTAAGACTTCATTAAGAAAGGGAGAGGCCTTGGTCCATTTGGATGGATCCATAGGCCATATGTGGGCTCTTCATACATGGGCCAACTAGAGGAGAATGGCCTTGAGCCATATTGGATTCCTAGAAGGATGAGTGGGCTGCCATGACCAAAATGGCCCATTCAAGGCCCAAAATGGGGGGCGCCCCCTTTCTTGTCCTATTAGGCTAGGAAATTATCTTTTTTCTTCTTTCTTCTATCCATTCACAACATGTGGTATTAAATGGCTGCTGGTCAAGGTTAATTGGCTGCCAACCTACCCCCCTTTTACCTTGAATGTCAAAGGTAGGCAGCCAACATGTCTCTTTGTCCCCTCCCTCTCCCTTTCATGGCCATGGGCGCATCCCCCTTCCCCTCCCCTTGAAACCCACGACCTCCCCACCCCTTATACCTCTTGTAATTGTCTATTTAAGGGCTTGTACATTGTGTGTGCAGAGGCTAATGATATTTTGTTGAAAGAAAATTGTTAAGAGAGTGATTCTCCCTCTTTCTCTTGCTCTTTCCCTTGGTGTGAATTTCCCAGAAATCTGGTCATGGACTCGACCTTCTCTTCCCATCCCCCTCTTATCATCTTGTTCCCTCCAATTTATCCTTAATACTACTACAAGATTGCAAGAATTCAGCGCTAGTTTGATGCCGTTTGGAATTCGGTAGCACCGGCGGTGATTTTTCTCGTGGCGGCGCGCAGATCTGTCCCAGAGTGCAGTCCAGATCTGAGGGTGACTGTGTTTCGGGTTATGCAGCCCAACCACGACGTGATCAGGAGCTGGTGTCTGAAGGTCAATTAAAGTATTGCAAGTCATCTTCACGTTGCCTCTGGTTTCGTTGCATTTCAAGGTCTGTGCTGTCCGTGGCGTCAATTCTCGTGAGGTCGCGCAAGAAGATCTGAACAGACTCAGTCCAGATCCAGAGGCGACTTCCCACATCTGTCTCGCCTCATCCAGCCAATATCTGAGAGAGAGGTCTTCAGAGGATTTGTTCCTATGGACGTCACCAACAACCTCCCACAGACAGAGTTCCATTTCGACATCGGTAACTCTTTTTCCACCATTTATTTGTCTGTCTGTGCAGTTCTGTGAACACCAAATCAGACGCTGAAAGAAATTATTGCTGCACCCAGATCTGAAAGGATCTGAATGCTCCCTCTGGAGTGAAGAAACTACGTCCAGTCACCGTCATTCTCCAACAAACGGCACCCCAATCAGACGTCGTGGCTAGGAGTTATAGTCGTCGGAAGATCGCTGCACAGGGTGCCCGGTGTGGACAGAACCAAGTCGACTCGCCCTCGGCGCGCTCGTTCGGCTCCAGCTCGCCTTCCTCGGCTCCGTTGCTTGCTGCCCGTCAACCCGGGACCCAGCAACCCCGAAACATCATTTTGTAACCCTTTACCTCCCTGTGTGGAGTGGGTTTCCAGATCTGAAATTGTAAAATTAAATCATTTGTATATTGGGGTTGTTCGGAAAACGGCCGGGAATTCTTCCCCACGCCTAGACGTGGAGGTACGCGCTCATTCCATTCTCACATTGCTAATTTAGTATACATTCTATATTGCTGCGTTTGTGAGATTAGGGCCGTTATCTTGTATCTAAATCACCGTGCTAGTGAGTTGAGAGTGCCCGTTCCGTAGCTCCGATCGAGCACCGAACGCGAATCGGTACCCTAGGCGACGGTGGTTTCTTAATCGCCGCGATCCCCACGTTTCCCTCGCAAGGGACGATCATTGGGCTAAAGAGAGAGCGCTGTTGAGAGGCGTCTCCACCCGGAGAATACCACAGTGGCTAGTCGCCTGGCTTGCCTTAACGTGCTAGTGCTGGCCGCACTTGTGTCCGTCGTACGTCCTAGCCCGGTCGAGTCATCCGTCCCGCATCAATTTGGTATCAGAGAGAGTTTGAGTCTAGGGTGTAAAAAAAAAATGTCATTCCTTAGTCATTTACGTCTAAGTCGTGTTTAAGGTCATCATTGTTTTAAAATAAACAAAAAAAGTGTCTTCTGCATTGCATCCCAATAACCCGGTATATCAAAAGGTGTTGTCCGAACGTTAGGCTATGCCTATCGGGAAGGCCGCACACTTGCGCGAGTGATCTTCGGATCAGTTATCTCCGCCACGTACCGAGTCTTGGTCGTCATGTCTAGAGTTGTAGTCCCTTGTCTAGTTGGTTTATCTACTAGTGTCGACATGTCCACCCACTAGTCCCCAATCACCCATGGACTCCCAAACGCCCGGATGGTGGCGATACTATCTCAAATGGAAGGACCACCCGAACCACCCCACGAGGCCCGAGACCCGGGACTTCTACGGGTCCGATGACCCGAGTGTCTATCTAGAATGGGAAGCCATCATGGACGATTACTTCGAGGTGTACATCATGTACGGGCCCATGCAAGTCGATGTTGCCAAAAGGTGACTTTTTGGTGAAGCCGCCGCAACTTGGAGGAACATCAAATATTGGAGGGAGGATAGGAATCTAAGGCCCATCGAGTCATGGTGGGAAATGAAGAGAGTGCTTAGGAGGGCCTACGTTCCCCGCCCACCTACCTCCAACCACGGAGGTCATTCCACTCACCAACCCCACCAACTCACCCACAATTAAGTGGGCCACACCTCTACCCAATCCCACCCCTTCACCGCCGTCCAAGCCCACCAAAGTGACCCCAATCTAGTGGCCCGCCCAAGCACCTCCAACCAACCTCCCCTTGGCACCCCCATCCCAACCCACTCAAGCACCTCCAACCGAGTGGAAGTCCCGCTTATAACCGAGCCTAGGCCCACACCCGAGCCGAGAGTTAAGGAGCTAGTCCACCCCAAGGTCCCTACTCCAACCCGCTCCTTAGAGGAAATAAAGAAAATGATTTCGGATTGGTGGGAAAGGACACAAGCTACTCCACCACCCGTGGATGCTCCATTGTATTCTACCTCCGGTCTTCATTCGAAACCATCAAAGTGGGAACCACTAAAGCCCGAGTCACCCGTGTTTCTTACGGGAACACTATACATAGCCGAGCCACTTCTTAGTTGGCTCAAAGATGGCTTGGTCCCACCCCCTTACCCATCCATGGACCCTACCCTACCTTTAGTGCCGGTCAACTCCTTCCATACCACATTTCGATCTAGTCACCATGTTGACACATTGGACGATCTTGTCATGGGATTAGATTCACAATGGAAGTTGACGCACCTTTTGGCCCGAGGCTTTGACCAACCCGCTAGTCTTAGCTTCACCCATCCGGCCTTAGGATCCATTACCTCCGTGTACACTGTGGGTCAAGTCACCACGGAGGTCCTTCTATTCCTCCCTATGCCGGCCGAGCCCGATTTCATTTCTTTTATCCCGAGGGAGGAACCATACCTTCTCTATGAGATCACCATCCCAGTTACCATAACGGATGAAGGTGACTACCTACACCCTCAAGAATTTCACAATTGGGACCGAGTCATGGTGGAACCCACTTCATGGGGTCATAAATTCTTTGACCTTTTTGATCCCTTCACTAGTGAACCTCCCGAGCTATCATATTCACTCCACTTCTTCCAAGGAGTTCACCATCCCGTCCCTACCCCTCGGTCTAGTTGGCAAGCCGTACCTATGTCTAGGGGTAATGACGAGGGTAGTTTTGGATATCCTAGTCCTTCCCCACCCAAATCCCATAGGTCGCCAATGCATGATTGGTACATCTTAGGGTGTCTAGGAATCGTCCATTCCGTCAAGCATCGAGTACATCTAGTATATGCATGGCACATATTCGGGTGCCCTGGTCCACCATTGCATATGCATGGTCTACATCACCATAGGTTTGTCTAAGTTCAAGTGTGTGTGTTTGTTTCTATGGTTTGTTTTCTTTCATATGGTTTGCATTAAGTCGTGTCAATAAAAGGCCAGTCAAGCACATATAAGGAGGTAGCTGATGCATGCTACATATTCGTAGATTCAAAGGGAGAGTACGTCTAGGTCAGGGTCATACCTGATTGGTTTCCTCCCGGAGACCGAAAGCCACTCTAAGTCCACGATCCCCACCCTTTCCGGGTCAAGAAACAAGTGGGTCCGAATGCGTACGATATTGAACTACCGGGTGACTATGGTGACGGTTCGACGTTCCATGTTTCAGATCTGGTAGCATATTGGAACCCGCGGTGATCCCTAGTGAGCTTTGGGCTTTCTCCTTCTATTGTGAGTGATACACCACCCGAGAGTCCACCTCTTCCAGCCTCAACGCATGCGTATAGATTGTATACTGGATGAGCATGTGATCACCACAAGGAATGGCGCATATCCACACGTCCTAGTGCGTTGGCGAGGATGCCCCACGATGACCAACACCTTGATCACATGCGGAGAATGCAAGCTTCGGGACCCTTACTCGACGGGGTCGAGCTCCTCCCACCCGGGGAGAATTGGTGCGGACACCAGGGCGATCACGTGACACGTCGGCGAACCGACGGTGCCATACGCGGAGCACCAAGTTGACTACATCGACTTCCCTTCAAATTGGGGACACTTTGGCTTCTATTTGAACTCTTTTTAGCATTAAATTGGGCTTGTAATGTCACATTATATGTGGGTTTTCATATTGGGTTGGTTGTAAGGCTCTAAATGGGCCAACTGGTTAAGGCCCTTAAGACTTCATTAAGAAAGGGAGAGGCCTTGGTCCATTTGGATGGATCCATAGGCCATATATGGGCTCTTCATACATGGGCCAACTAGAGGAGAATGGCCTTGAGCCATATTGGATTCCTAGAAGGATGAGTGGGCTGCCATGACCAAAATGGCCCATTCAAGGCCCAAAATGGGGGGCGCCCCCTTTCTTGTCCTATTAGGCTAGGAAATTGTCTTTTTTCTTCTTTCTTCTCTCCATTCACAACATGTGGTATTAAATGGCTGCTGGTCAAGGTTAATTGGCTGCCAACCTACCCCCCTTTTACCTTGAATGTCAAAGGTAGGCAGCCAACATGTCTCTTTGTCCCCTCCCTCTCCCTTTCATGGCCATGGGCGCATCCCCCTTCCCCTCCCCTTGAAACCCACGACCTCCCCACCCCTTATACCTCTTGTAATTGTCTATTTAAGGGCTTGTACATTGTGTGTGCATAGGCTAATGATATTTTGTTGAAAGCAAATTGTTAAGAGAGTGATTCTCCCTCTTTCTCTTGCTCTTTCCCTTGGTGTGAATTTCCCAGAAATATGGTCGTGGACTCGACCATCTCTTCCCATCCCCCTCTTATCATCTTGTTCCCTCCAATTTATCCTTGATACTACTACAAGATTGCAAGAATTCAGCGCTGGTTTGATGCCGTTTGGAGTTCGGTACCACCGGCGGTGATTTTTCTCGTGGCAGCGCGCAGATCTATCCCAGAGTGCAGTCTAGATCTGAGGGTGACTGTGTTTCGGTTTATGCAGCCCAACCACGACGTGATCAGGAGCTGGTGTCTGAAGATCAATTAAATTATTGCAAGTCATCGTCACGTTGCCTCTGGTTTCGTTGCATTTCAAGGTCTGTGCTGTCCGTGGCGTCAATTCTCGTGAGGTCGCGCAAGAAGATCTGAACAGACTCAGTCCAGATCTAGAGGCGACTTCCCACATCTGTCCCGCCTCATCCAGCCAATATCTGAGAGAGAGGTCTTCAGAGGATTTGTTCCTATGGACGTCACCAACAACCTCCCACAGACGGAGTTCCATTTCGACATCGGCAACCCTTTTTCCACCATTTATTTGTCTATCAGTGCAGTTCTGTGAACACCAAATCAGACGCTGAAAGAAATTATTGCTGCACCCAGATCTGAAAGGATCTGAATGCGCCCTCTGGAGTGAAGAAACTACGTCTAGTCACCGTCATTCTCCAATAGACGGCACCCCAATCAGACGTCGTGGCTAGGAGTTATAGTCATCGGAAGATCGCTGCACAGGGTGCCCGGTGTGGACAGAACCAAGTCGACTCACCCTCGGTGCGCTCGTTCGGCTCCAGCTCGCCTTCCTCGGCTCCGTTGCTTGCTGCCCGTCAACCCGGGACCCAGCAACCCCCAAACATCATTTTGTAACCCTTTACCTCCCTGTGTGGAGTGGGTTTCCAGATCTGAAATTGTAAAATTAAATCATTTGTATATCGGGGTTGTTCGGAAAATGGCCGGGAATTCTTCCCCACGCCTAGACGTGGAGGTACGCGCTCATTCCATTCTCACATTGCTAATTTAGTATACATTCTATATTGCTGCGTTTGTGAGATTAGGGCCGTTAGCTTGTATCTAAATCACCGTGCTAGTGAGTTGAGAGTGCCCGTTCCGTAGCTCCGATCGAGCACCGAACGCGAATCGGTACCCTAGGCGACGGTGGTTTCTTAATCGCCGTGATCCCCACGTTTCCCTCGCAAGGGACGATCGCTGGGATAAAGAGAGAGCGCTGTTGAGAGGCGTCTCCACCCGGAGAATACCACAGTGGCTAGCCGCCTGGCTTGCCTTAACGTGCTAGTGCTGGCCGCACTTGTGTCCGTCGTACGTCCTAGCCCGGTCGAGTCATCCGTCCCGCATCACCTAGTGCTCTTTTCTTTCAGCTTTCACCCCGGCACTTCGTGGATGATCGCCTATCCCTCCCCGGGCATGATCCGAGTTAAGGGGAGATGCTGCCGAAATTCGGCTTAACGGTATTAACCTTGACGAGCCAAGGGAGTGTCACCGATACACATCCCATTTGGCTCCATCCCTTGGGGAAAATAAACATTTTGGAGCATCCGGTTAAGTGGAAATATTAAAGTGTAAATACCCTAATGATTGTCCGGATTCTGTCCCGCCTTTGCGTGGATGGTCTCCCATTCATACCCAGCACGGCTCAAAGTCAGGGATTATGCTGCCCGATTTAATTCATTAAACTCAACAAGTCCGTCACTTGTTCGTTCATTTTTCCATAGCCTGAAATCTTTATTACGCACATTAATATTTTTGATCACCTTTCGACGCCCCCTGTCTTTGGCGTTTAATCAAGGTTGTCCTTCTTAGGAAGGGCGTAATTAACGCCATAGCCTTTACGGTATGGCGGACTTCCGGTCCCGACCCGAATTCCACAATCGACTGATCAAGTCGGACCGAGCGCATAATAAACTGTCACCCCGGTGACTGGCACGCCTAATCATCAATGAATACAAACAAATAACCAACATAAATAAAAAAATATATAAACAGATAAAATCCATCCCCACACAGCTCATCAACAGTGGCCTGGCCACCATCTTCAACTTCGGGCGGAGCCTCCTGCAAATTGACGAAACCTCCCGGGATATAGTCTTCTTCAGTCTCAGAGTTCTCTAATTCTTCATGCTAGACCCCGGCCTATGATGACTCATCATACAGGGTAGAAACCATTCGACTTTGTTCAGCTTGCCCGTGGGATATGATTGGCTCCGTGTACGGCTTAAAGATTAGGTCTTCCGTTTCGGAGGCTTTACTGGCGTACATTCCTCTAGGGGATCTATATTTTGCAGAGCTCAAACTTCTTCCAGAATCCGTTCAAACTCTAAGCATTCTTTTGTATCATCAGAAATCCGGTCTTCATTCGGGGTTCCTGTGTCAAACTTTGCTTCGGCCTGGAACAGATCTTCTTTGCAAGACAGCTCCTCCCAACACCGACACACGTTTGCTTCATCAGACTTTTCCGCCTCTGGCTGGCTATTGGAAGGCCCATCATCCTTTATGGACTGGTATATAATCTCTTCATCTTCTGAGGGGTAATCGTCATAACCCATCTCAGGAGGGTTTTCATGTGAGAAGAAGGTGGAGATGACATCTACCTCGGCCTCATAGTATTCCTGAAGAGTGTAACCCAATCCTGGGTGCTGGGTGATCTTCATTAATTCCTTGTTGTTCCGGGGTGGATCCCAAAGCTCCTGGAATGATTTCTTTTGGGCGACGGGCTGCAGCGAAGGCATCTGCATTTTGGAGAACATCTGCGAGACCCGTTGTGTGGTGTATTCCAAGCCTGTGACTGGCACCATTCGGCTTGTGGATTCTTCTGGGATCATGCAGTCCTGATCGTCTTCCTCAACAGGCTCCCCAGTGTAAAATATGATAGGAGGCTCGCAGAAGCGAGGGACCTCCATAATCTTGAGTGGCAGCACTTTCTGGCATTCCAAACTGGCGACGGGCTTGACTAGCCCTTCCGGCACCCTGACTTGTGTATATTTTCCTTTCATTTCTTTATCAGTATCATCAGGATGAATGCCTGGAGGTACAATCCGTGCAAAATCCCCAACATGAGAGATATGGGATACCTCGTGCTTCTTGACATAGCCCCGTGGTGGTGGCGGAGACCAATCCTCTGTCTTTGCTGCCGACTCCTTCTGGCTAGTCACAGCTTCTTTCCTCTTATCTTTTTGAAGAATGTCCGTATAATAGGACGCATCGAGCATGTGACACTCGAATACTTCAAGGGGGTGTAGATCTGTGAACACCCTTTCTTCTTTACCATCATGACAATACTTAATGCACTGATGCAGCATGGACGGCACTATCTGGTATTCATGCAGCCACAGTCGCCCCAACAAGGCCTTATACGTGGTGTTAGAATCGATCACATAGAATCGCACCACAGTAGTGACGTCGCCCAGTGTGAGGTTGAAATCTGCTACCCCCAAAGGTGTCTCACGCTTCTGATTAAAGCCCGCAATCTTCATGTCTCTGACCTTAGTGAGGTGCATATCAAAGTAGTACTTCTGATAGATGTGGTATGGCAGAATGTTTACAGCAGCCCCTGGATCTATCAATATCTGGCTTAATGGCTTGCAGTTGAGATGTCCTCTCATGTACAGCGGCCTGTTGTGGCTGGGATTTGGAATCAACATGTCATCTTCGGTGAAAGTGACTGCTGGCCAAGAATTTACTTCTATCAGTAGTGCTTCATACTGTGCTGGCGACTGTAAAGCGTCGATATTTACTTCGCGGACATCCTCGCTCAAAGAAAAAATTTCCCATATAGAGAATCTGGTGGGGAGCTTCTTCAGCATTTTCATAATTCGGCTGCCTACCCGGACATTGGAGAGCCACATCTCTTCTGCCTAGCGGGGCTTTGGAGGCTCACGAGGTGCTTGCGGCATTACCTGCCCACTTCTTGTCTCAGTTTCTTGGTTGGTTTCTTGAGGGGCTTCTTATGTAAACACGGCATTTAGTGTCGCTGGGGGATCTTTTTCTTCTTCGTCACCCTGCTTAGGCTTCAGATGAAATATATAAACTGATGAAGGGAGACTAGGTCCCACCGGGAGTGCCAGCTTTGTAGGGATGGATTTTATCCGTTTATATATTTTTTTATTTATGTTGGTTATTTGTTTGTATTCATTGATGATTAGGCGTGCTAGTCACCGGGGTGATAGTTTATTATGCGCTCGGTCTGACTTGATCAGTCGATTGTGGAATTCGGGTCGGGATCGGAAGTCCGCCATACCGTAAAGGCTATGGCGTTAATTACGCCCTTCCTAAGAAGGACAACCCTTGATTAAACGTTAAAGATAGGGGGCCTCAGAAGGCGATCAAAAATATTAATGTGCGTAATAAAGATTTCAGGCTATGGAAAAATGAACGAACAAGTGACGGACTTGTTGAGTTTAATGAATTAAATCGGGCAGCATAATCCCTGACTTTGAGCCGTGCCGGGTATGAATGGGAGACCATCCACGCAAAGGCGGGACGGAATCCGGACAATCATTAAGGTATTTACCCTTTAATATTTCCACTTAACCGGATGCTCCAAAATGTTTATTTTCCCCAAGGGATGGAGCCAAATGGGATGTGTATCGGTGACACTCCCTTGGCTCATCGGGGTTAATACCGTTAAGCTGGATTTCGGCAGCATCTCCCCTTAACTCGGATCATGCCCGGGGAGGGATAGGCGATCATGCACGGAGTGCCAGGGTGAAAGCCGAAAGAAAAGAGCACTAGGCCCCGGGACGGTGTAAATGCCCGTAGCAACATTTGATGTCCCCACGGAAACTGATAGAGCTTATGCAGTGGCAGAGCCCCTTTAGTTCGTAGGGTTATGGAGGAATCTAAATCGGGACCGGGTAATGTAGGGGAGGTCATTCCCCGTTAGTTTATTTCCCAGGGTGTGCATGATGACCTCTGGATATCCCTCAGACGGGTACAATGGAGTGGTCAGAAGTTAGAATGAGGTGCGGATGAAGGTTCTCGGTGTAACTATCATATGAAAAGGGGTTCTCGGCGCAACAGGTTCTCGGCGCGTAAACCATCGTGCCGGGAGCTATTCACCACGCCGGGAAGGTTTCGCGCCGGGAAGGTCAATATCAGTGTAGAAGGGCTTTGCATGGACGCAGGTGGGTTCTCGGCACAGCTGGAGTGGGCTTCTCGACAAGCTTGAAGGTGGTGGCATCTCGGCGCGCACCAGGTTCTCGGCGCGCAAAGTGCCGCGCCGGGAACTATTCACCGCGCCGGGAAGGTTCCACGTCGGGAAGCTGTGGTGCGCCGAGAACCAGGCCCTATGTGCCGAGAAGCCATCTAAAGCTATTAATGAAGCAAAAAATTGTTAGAAAATATGGAAAACAAAGAAAAAGAATATACTGAAGCCATTACAGGAAAGCTGTCAGGCTGAAGATCAAAGAAGATCAGTATCAAAACGCTGAGAAAGATATTCTCAGATGTTGAATGATGCACCTGTAGACGCCGTGCCGCTTATGTTGCGCTTACGACGTCCGCAGACGGGGGGTCCAATAATCCATGGGAGTGAGGATTGGGACTCTTCCTTCATCGTTCCTCCAGGGGAAACCATCGGAGCGTAGAAACCCGAAGCATCAAAATGACCATACAATACATTGAGTAGCATTCACTCGAAAGAGACAGAGAAGGAGATAATCTATTATTTCACATTCAACCGAGCCACAATAGCTGAAAGGGACAGCCTGAAGGAATCAATATACCGCGGCAAGGCTATTTATCTTCCCGGGGAGAAGCGTGATTGGGACGCAATCCTCGGTATATCAGAGCTAGAGCCAGAGAAAAAGATGATGACCCGTGCCCCAGAATTTACACCCGCTCGGTGGGATCCCGCAGGTGGCAGAGTTCAGAAAGAAAAACCCGGCTACGGTCTGTTCCTGGCACCAATAAAGTGGGGGTATAGAGATGAACCACTTGTGCTGAACTGTCTGGCCGTCCAGTTTAAGTATCAGCTAGCTGCCGGTTGGTTCGGGGACGCCAAGGTAACCGACGCCCATCTATTCCGAGTGGGAGCAGTAGAATTCACATAGTTTGTTTTGAAGGAATACGCCCCTCTACTGATCAGAGACGGGGTATATCACAGCGTCTTTGCTTCCAGATTCCGCTATCCCATCTCCCGAGGATTATGATGCGGAATGTTTGAAGTGTTTTGCCCCTTATTCAACACATTTTATACATCATAGGGTGAAACGTCTCTCGACCTCTGGAGCTTGTCACAGCTTTCTGGCCTGCCCATTGACGGCGAGCCGTACGAAGAGGTTTGTTTGGAAGACTCTAAGAAGGATAGTTCCGATGGCCAAGGCAGGTACTCACTTGGTTACTCGTACCGGTATTTAATGAAAGCCTATCGCTCTATCTGTTTGGCTTACAACAGAGGATCTTCCAGGGGTTACCAACCCCGAGAGAAAAGCAGTCAGTTAAGGGTCCGAATCAGACAGTGGGTCCAGTATTTCTTCGGGGGTCCTTTCAGATATGCAGACTTTCCTTCTATGGGGCCGACTGCCAGTAAGCAGATAAGGACTCCCCGTTACAAGTCAACGCTACCAGCTCCACTGCGCCGTATAGGCAAAGATGGTCCGAACCCAGCAGGGGTGGATCCTGTCACACATTGTGCAGCTTATTTGACACTTTGGTTCTGCACCTTCGCTCTCCCTCAGGGGGACGAGATGATTATCCGGCCAGAAGCTGTATACCCGGCCTGTCAAATGGCCTGGGGGGTGAGGTTGTCACTTTGTCCGGTGGCTTTATGTTTGATTTACAAATCTCTAGGGGACCTGTACAAGCACCGGGCTCCCCGCTCTTCAAGGACCATAGGTCCATTTCATTTCTTCAACGCCTGGGTATGCAGTCTGTTTCCCGAGCTGGCTCCCAGAACTCTGCAGGCGGATACATTATTTCCCCAGATGATTGAGTTTGCCAGTGCCGAGCCCGGCTCTTTTCTGATCAGCTGTTCAAGATAAGGGGCAGACGGATAAGGGTACCAGTAGACGCCCCCGACAGCATTCATTTCTGGAGTTTGGCAGCGGGTTCAGCTCCTTTGGTCCATCCTCAGAGAGAATGTAAAATGGAAGAGGTAGAGACCTATATTCATCCTATCTCGGGGGCTAATGCCGTTCGGTCTCTTCTAGAGCCAGAGCTGGTCAGGTGGGCCATGGCAATCCGGCCCAGTGTCTTAGTCTTCAGAAAAGGCGGTCTACTCCTCTTGGAACCATATTACCCATTCCACTTCGGGAGGAACTTCGGCTATGACCAACACATCCCCACATCAGTTGCTCAGTTCCCTCTAGACAGTCGGGCCAAGCACGGATCCACAATTGTTGGTGACGGCCAGTTATGGTGGGATTTTTTTCATCGCCAAGATGGCGTAGCCTTCAGGGTTCCGACCATTTCTAACCGTGTTCCCCGCGTCACATCAGAATACATCAAATGGTGGAACACTCGGACCAGCTTTTACAGGGATGGCAGGGGTGCGTTCTGGGACGTGGCTGAGCGTTCTTTCTTGAAGCAGCAACCCGGGCCAGTATTTGACATTGTCGAGGCCCATCTGAAGAGGATTTATTCACAACACCCAAGAGAGGCAGAAACCTACTTGGCCAAACGTCGGGCTTTGAAAGAAGAAGGCTCTGAGCCACCCACTCCTATTTTTGCTGCCATCAATGAAGACACTTTTATGAAGAACTTAAGGCATATGTGCCATGTGGGGAGTGCTCATCTGGAGACGCAGCAGTATCCATTCCCCCTCGAAGAGCCGCTCCCGACAGCAGTCCCTTGGAAGGGTCCAGCAGACAGATTTCATCCTTATAGGACGTTTGTGCGTAGGGAAGACCGAACTCAGACGTATTATAAGAACACGTCTTGGCTGTTTGTTTTGTTGAATGTCCATGGGCTATCTGTGGAGAGTCCGATAGATGGCATTTTGAATAAGCCATTGTTTCTTTCCTTTCACTATGTTGATGGCTGGGGTATGGACCACCTCGGCCTGTTTCATTATCTTGACTTTCACGGTCACAACGACCTGGCTGCACTAGTGGAGAAGTGTCAGACAGTCGGTGACATCTGCTGGCTCATTAAGGAGGCTGCCTCTCGCTCAAAGGAGGTGGCCTATCTGTACTGGCCGATTTCCATTTTCTATGATGGCCCAGCAGGTACGATCTTTCCTTTCTGACTGTAGTGCCTTCTGCTCAGCGTTAAACTTTGCATCTATTGATTTTCATTGCTCTTCCTGTGTCTTCAATAGACAGGCCAGACATAAAGCGACAATGACTTTATAGGAAGATCATTGCACAGGCTGAGAAGCCTACTTATTTTGAGGTTCCTACAGCAGCACCGACCACCACTCCCTTGCCTCCAGGCAAGAAGAGAAAGACTTTCGCAGTTAAGGCTGCAGTCGTGAAGGCCAAGAAGGCCAAGACAGCTCACGTTCAGCAACCGGCCCTGACAGTGACGGACGCTGGGACCCCTCTCCCTGATATCCTTTCATTTGATGAGTTTGCATCTCAGAGGGAGGCCGCCCAGGCATCCGCTGAGGGTAACATTAATAACCTGCAGCTGCATCTTTCACTATCTTCTTTGCTGAATCTTAAGGAGATCTTTGGATCTGACCCCTCCCCCCCTTTTTTTATACAGCCCAAGAGCAGATTGTGGCGCCCTCTGAGGTGGACACCAGATTGCCTTCTCCTACGCCGGCTAGCGAGGCGGGGGGTAAGTGTGCTTTCTCATCTCTTCTTGCGCATTTCAATTATCCTTCTATCATCTTTCTCACAGTCTTTTCACTACAGTGACAGTCGGAGAGGAGGCTGGAGTCATAGCAGCAGCAAGAGATGTGCCTCAGCCATAGAAGGGTCACAAAACCCAGACGAAACGGGGCATTGTCCCCACAAGGTGCATAGTTACCCGGTCCACATTCCGACATGTTCCAGAAATGACTGCCCAGCCTGTGGATAGTGTGGAAATATCTTCCAGTAGCTCTGCGACTGTCTTTGATGCAGAGGAAGAAGAAGTAGGTTTCAGTGACAGTGAGGCGTACATCTCCAAATCAGAGGTCCCGTCCGTATCCGCCGAAGTTCTTCCGCCGTTCCACCCTCCCAAGCTGCTGGTGCTATCTTCCAAGGAGGAGCTACAAGAAGAGTTTGCTGGTCTGGATACCGAAGCAGATATAACCCCCCCCCCTTTGTTGCTTCAGCTGCGGAGCTTTCCTCTCCCCTGCACTCTTTCGAAGACATTGACATCACATTAAGAGTGAGTCTCTCTTCTTTTTTCTTTACCTTATCATTTCATTGGTTCTTCTTTCTTTCATTCATTGCTTTATGTCATCTTGATCTGTTCACAAGAACCTGCCGTCATCAGCTCAGTAACAACCGCAGCTTCTGAAGCCACTCCATCTGAAGTCTTGGCTATCATCCCTGTTCTGCCAGCAACCTGTGTGGGCATTTCTGGGATTGTTCGCCCCGTGCCAGTGAGGGTACAGTCTTCTACGGACCTGGCGTCATTGGACTTGGGAGCCTCGGGGGAGAGCTCGGCTCTTATCGGAGTTTTAGATTTTAGAGCTGAGGCGGACCCAGCTAGGGTTTCTACTTTTGTACCGGCCGCAGTGATCACCATTGAGCCTGAATCAGCGATCCCTACAACAGCGATTATGGAGATTGAACCCCTGCCTCTTCGAGTCATAGCCCCTGCGGCCTCATCACTGAAGGAAGTAGCCATTGCAGAAGAGATGGCCGAGCGGGGGGCATCTGCTGCAGAGACTGGCCTGTTATCCATAGCTGGCCCAGAATCAATCCCCATGGTTTAAGAGTCGGAGGAGGGGGTGCCCCGGGAAGAGAACGTTGAAGATGCAGCCATTGCACCGGAAACCCATGAAGAAACAGCTCCAGCACTCACGAGCCCTTCTCATCCGAGCCTTCAAACAGCAGTCCTTGAGGAGGTGGCGGTGGAAGAACCCTCAGCTCCGCGAGAAATTATAGAGAAGGTCCAGTCAGCCTCTTCAGCAGATCTCCCGTCTTCTTCCTTCCAACAAGATGTTGCATTATGGGTAGATATTGACAGTGAGGTGAATTTCGAAGTAATCTCATTCCCTTCCTTTGGCTTTGCTTCATCCGAGAGCTTTGTTTGGCAAAATCTGGACATGTTGCGCCAACTGGTGGAGTCCCAGCCTGGACTGACTTATCCGCAGCTCAAAGAGATAGCCAAACGCTTCACTGCTGGTCTGCAGGCGATGGGCTGTCCTTTAGAAACATGGGCCCAACGTGTTCTGTTGTTGCTAAAACTTGTACACCGCCGGGATTTCCTGGCGCATGTTATGTCTGACAGACTGATAGCTTTGAAGTTGCAGAAGGTAGAGTGCAAATCTGAGCTGGGGAAAATGAGCTCTATCCTTCAGGAGTGCCGAGGTCAACTGTAGTCTCTGACACAGCGGGAGCAGTTTATATGCGACCGGATAAACATTCTAGAAGCTGAACTGGCTGATCTCCGAGCTGAACTGCCGCAGATAACAACGACTCGGCCACAGTTCGCAGAGGAAGTAGCTCTGTTGGAGGGGCAGGTGGTGTCTCTTCAGGACTAGTCTGCTCGGCTATAGGAGGAGGAGGTGTGGACGCGGGATTTTTTTTATCTTTATTTTATTATTAATTATTTATTTTATTTATTTTCATTTTTATTTTATTTGTTAGGCGTGCCAGTCACATGTGTGACGATTTCATTGTGCGCTCGACTTGACTTGGTCAGTCGATTGTGAAGTCCGAGTTGGGACCAAAAGTCCGTCATACCATAAAGGCTATGACGTTAGATACGCCCTTCCTAAGAAGGACAACCCTTGATTAAACGCCAAAATAGGAGGCCACTCGGGGCGGTAATAAAAGAAATATAACAGTGCGCGATATTGAAGATATTGTTATTCTGGGCAGACAATTTAGTGCACAGTAGATTACTACACCGACATGACCATCTCTTATGTGGGTCGTGCCGGGTAGGAATAGGACACCGTTCACGCAATGGCGGGACGGGATCCGGACCATCATCGGGGGGATGTCCCCTTTCATATTTCTCGTCCAGCCAAGGGCCTCGCAGCATTCATATTCCCCGGAAGATTGAGCCGGACGAGGGGCGTGTGATGTGCACCTCCCGGGACTTATCGGGGTTAAAACATCGATCGACATTTCGACAACACCTCCCCATAATCTGGATTATGCCCAGGGGAGAATAGGCTATCACCCACGGAGTGCCAGGATGAAAGCCGAGAAAAGGAGGGAGCAAACCCCCCACACTGTACATGTATGCTCAAGGGCAATGTTTGACTCTTCCCTTATAGGAGCCGGTGACACTCATGCAGTGGCAGAGCTCACCTCAGCTAAAGGGGTTGCTCATAAACCCGGTACAGATCAACGGAACATAAGGGAGTCTGACTCCCTTTAATTTTATCCTCGGGATAGTTCTGGTGACTCATGGACGTCCCTAAGTGGGTTTGATAGAGGTGTCGGAGGCTTGATGGGTGGCGGAGTAGGCTCTCGGTGCACCTCGGACTGGCCTGGAGGTTCTCGGCGCCAAGGCAAGGAACAGAAGGGGGTTCCCGGCGCGCCCGGGAGATATGCTCTCGGCGCAAGGGCCAAATGGCCAAGGGAGGTTGTCGGTGGGTTCAGCATGGAAGGTTCCCGGCGCGACGGGGAAAGGGCCAGGAAGTAAGCTCTCGGCGCAAGGGCCAAATGGCCAGAGGAGGTTGTCGGCGCGAAGGGAAATTGTTAAAAACGGGGGTTCCCGGCGCGCAGGGGAGAAAGCCATCGGATGGGCTTCCCGGCGCGATGCAAAGCAGCCAAGGGGGCTTCCCAGCGCGGCCAAGGTGCACGGGTTCCCGGCGCGAAGGGCAGTTGTTAAAAAGGGGGGTTTCCCGCGCACAGGGGAGAAGGCCGGATGGGCTTCCCGGCGCGATGCAAAGCAGCCAAGGGGGGGGGGGGCTTCCCGGCGCGGCCAAGGTGCAGGGGTTCCCGGCGCGGAGGCCAGAAGGCCAAGACAGTTCTCGGCGCCTGAAGGATAGTACCGAGAGCTGTTCATCTGGTTTACTGTATGCGGGGCCGAGAGGCGTGAGGGCACCGGTCTTGAATCTGTTGAGGATTCAGGGGTTTTCCTGGTGATTCAGGCCAAGATAGACGGGCCTTAGGAGATCAAAGGGCTCAATTCATCAGACTACAACTGACTTTGGCTTGGATTTCAAAGGGAAGGCCAGAGGCGGAGAGCGATTTGGGGGAAACACGGTTTAGGGTATCTGTGTCACCAGCGTTCCTCATGATCCGTGAGGATGATTTCAGTATACTCTCCATCATCTGGGGGCCAAGAGATGACTGTCTCTGGCCCCGGGGATGACTTTGGCAAAGCCGATGAGCATGAATGCAACACCTAAGACCGAGAGGCGATTGCTATGTATCTATGCTTTGCTTCAGAGGCCAAGGGATAGTCTGTCCCTGGCTCGGAAGCAAGCATGAGGAGCACTCAGGAAACGGGCGAATAAACAGGCGATCGATCGACCTGGGGAGGGGGATAGCATGCTATTGAGTCTTAAGAAGAGACAGACAACACGTGGGATGAGCATAGAGCTTCAGAGAAACCAAAGTAGGGATGGACTGCAGCCCACCATATTTATCCATTCGATAACATTCATTGGGTGAGATACATAATGAGGAAGCAGGGGGAATACATCACTGTATCGGTGTGAAACCGGCTACGGCATTACAGGCTACATCAGAGGAGGAAAGAAGAGAGACCCTCGAGATAAAAAAAAGACGAACTATAGAAATGGGGGGGGGGGGGGGAGGGCGGAGCATTGACTCCTCTCCCTCCCCGTTGCCCACCTTCGATCAGCTTCGAGAAATCTCTTTCTCTCTTCACTCTTTTCTTCTTCAGCTCTCTTTCCCTTCTCGTGGACGAGGTTGCAGGTCTCTTCTGTGTGTCTCCCCCAATCACCTTCTGTGTGTTTGTGGCTATCTGTTCAGGCTCTCTGTCCTTCTTTGCTATCTGCTCTAACTCTCTCCTCCTTGTTTTCGAATGAGGGGATTTTATATCCCTCGTTGGTGTCCTCTCGGCGGGCTCGTCCCGGCGCGCCTCAACTGTAGGCGGAGCTCTCGGCGCGCGGGGCTCAAGCTTCTCGGCGCCGCCTCTGGGCTTCGACAAGGGGATCCCGGCGCCACTTTTATAGGCCCATTTAGGGCTTTTAAAACCTCGCATAGACTTTGGCCTTTATTGGTCCTTCAAATGTATCAGAACCCGAGAATGCCCTCCACTGGTGACACAGCTTCTATTGAGATCATTCATAGATTTTCATCAGTCGGTAGACTGGGGTTTCATCGGCATTGCCATCTGAATGACGACAAAGTCGGACATCATCTCATCGGTATCGTCACCTGAACGGTGACAAGACCGGACATCAGCTTTAGCCTGAAAAGACTTCATCCAGGTGACTGCTATTTCATCAGTGCCGTCGTCTGACTGACAATGGCATTGGACATCAGCTTGGCCCGGAAAGGGCTTCAGCCGGGTAGATGGTTGACGAACTTCATCATTGATCTTTCACTATTGGTCTGATCTTCCTTTCAATTATGTTTCTGCCCTCGCTCATTTTCAAGGTGTCAACAAATGCCCCCCACCTGCGGGCGGCGTAAGCGCAGAATAAGCGGCACGGGGTCTGCAGGTGCCTTTCATCATTCGAGGGTATCTTCCTCCATTTCTCTTTGGCATTGTTCTTCGGATTAATCATGTTGCTGCAGCAATAATATGCACATGTATCTTTCATTTCCATGTTTTTCATCTCCATATCGTCTGATTTTATTGTCAGCACTTTGGAGCCTTCTTGGCCTTGCCTTGGGCTTCTCGGCGCGAGGTAGGACACTTCTCGACACGGGTGCTGCTCGGCGCAGCCTAATAACCATCCTGGAGGCTGAACTGTTTGACCTCCGGGCTGAACTGCCGCAGATAACAACTTCTCGGCCGCAGCTTGCGGAGGAAGTAGCTCTGTTGGAGGGGCAGGTGGCATCCTTTCAGGACGAGTCTGCTTGGCTACAGGAGGAGGAGGCTCGACTTCATGAGCTGGGGGCTGCCCCGTATGTTGGGCTTCTGGCCTTCGAGGACATATTCCGGCGCCCGTGAATATCTGTCTCCCCCCTTTTCGTAATACAATTCCCCCTCAGGGGCCCTTCTTGTATTCCCTTTTTTATTCAATGGAAAGGAATCTTTATACCAGTCTCATATGTGGTTTGTTCTTAACTTATCGCACCACCAATATTTCACGGCGATTTGGCAGCGGTTTCAGCGGTCCCTATGGGAATAGCTCGTACCTAGCAGGAGAGCGTCCACCCCTTCAGACAAAGGATGGGGAACTCGCTCCACCGCGTGACGGCCTCCGGGGGGGGTGCTTTAAACCAAATTCTGTTGGTGGTAGCAAATGTCCTTCTTGGCCATACGTGCCGCAAGGGAGACGGTTTGCAGGAATGTGAACGAAGAGGCTCAGAGCACTATCTGGAACGGGCGAATGGTCCATCCCGGGCAGGTTTCAAAGTTAGTCGGGGCAATGTGCCAATCGACCAGTACATAATTTTATCATCGACATTGGGTTTATATCGATGCAAAGGAGTTTTACAAGTTCCATCAGAGTAGACGTAAGGTCTAGACTGGGTAGAGGTTATTACAGGTGGGACATTGAAGGGTGCGTGGTTTTCGTCAGGACAGACGTAGGGTCTGAACTGGATAGGATTTCATCATTGATCGGGCGAGGTGCCGGTCGATCAATAGCTAATTTTATCATCGATATTGGGTTTATATCGATGCAAAGAAAGTGCTATAAGTTTCATCAGAATAGACAAAAGGCCTAAACTGGCAGGGTTTTAATTGGACATGGTTTCATCACTGATTGGGCGAGGTGCCAGTCGATCAGTGGTTGGTTTCATCATCGATATGGGGCCTATATCGACGCAAGGAGTTTCATAGGTTTCATCAGTATAGACGTAAGGTCTAAACCGGACAGAGGATTTCATCATTGATTGGGCGAGGTGCCGGTCGATCAACGGTGGGACGTATGTAGAGGTGTAGGTCTCGTCAGGACAGACGTAAGGCCTATTCCAGTGGGTTTTATGGTGGGCGGGACTTTGCCAAGAAATGCGTAGGTTTCATCAGGATAGGCGTAGGGTCTATCCTGGTAGGGTTTCATCGTTGACCGGGCAAGGAGCCGATCGGTCAAGGGAAGGTTTAGGAGTTTGATCAGGACAGACGTAAGGTCTGAACTGGCCAGGCTTTATCAGACTGGTGACCGGTTTTATTGTTGGTGGGACATGTGAAAAGAGGGTATGTAGATTTCATTAGGGTAGACGTAGGGTCTACCCCGGAAAGGCTTTATCATCGGTGGGGCATAGAGCCAGATGACCGATGGAAGCCCTCATCAGTGAAGGGGATGTGAAGGCGACGTGCCGGTTGGCATGGAACTTCTGAATTACCACATTACTGACCCAAGCGCCCTTTCGGGTTTTCGCCGGAGCCAGCCCCCTCTTGCTTTTGCTCACGCGTCCTTTCGGATTTTCACGTGGCGGGGTACCCGATTTTACCTGCAGTGCCCTTTCGGGTTTTCACCACAGCTGGGTTTTAGCCATTTTTGCCCTTGTCCAGAATACCTGAACAAGTCTGGCGGGATATCTCTATTTTCAACCCCATTTCTGCACATGTACTTTTTTTCGTTTTCTTTCTCTTTTCTTTTTCATTGTCTCTTCCGGGACCAGAACTTTCATCCTATGGACCATGGCGCCATATGTTTATTGTGGACACACGATCATTGATGTGGGTGTCAACATCAATGCAAAGGGAAGTAGGGTTTCATGATCTATCCAGACGAAAGATCTGAATTGATTTAGAGGATATAGATAGCAGCTCGGGCACGAGGCCGTTTGCTGAAAATATGAGTTTCATCGTTAATGTGGGGTTTAACATTAACGCAAAGGAATAGAGTTTCATGATCTATCCAGACGGAGGGTCTGAATTGACTCAAAGAGCAGTGTTGTGCTATGTCAGAGCGGACGGAAGGTCCACCCTGGATGGATTTTAGCGTCGATCAGGCAGCGTGCCAATCGATCGATAGCAGGTTTCATCATTGGTATTGGCTCATCCCAATGCAAGGATTTCATATGTTTCATCAGGATAGACGTAGGGTCTAAACTGGATAGGGTTTTATCATTGATACTGGGCGAGATGCTGATCGATCAATGACGGGTTTCATCATCGGTATTGGATCTATACCAATGCAAGGAATTCATGGATTTCATCAGGATAGACGGAAGGTCTAAACTGGATAGGTTTCATCATAGATCAGGCAGTGTGCCAATCGATCAACAGCAGGTTTCATCACGGCGGGACGTAAAGAGGCCTGTAGATCTAGTCGGGATAGACGTAAGGTCTAAACCGGACAAGGTTTTATTACTGATCGGGTAATGTGCCGGTCGATCAGTATCAGGTTTCAGTATTGGGTTTATACCAATGCAAGGATTTCATAGGTTTCATCGGGATAGACGTAAGGTCTAAATCGGACAGGGTTTCATTGTTGTTGTGGGTCTTAGACAGAAACAAGTGGAAGTGTTTTGTCAGAACAGACGGAAGGTCTATCCTGTGGTGGGCTTATCATCGAGGGAATTTTTCTTGAGCAATGCATGAAGGCTTCAACAGAATAGACGTAAGGTCCATTCCGGATGGGTTTAATCGTTGATCGGGCAAAGCGCCGGTCGATCGACGAGGAGCTTTATGGTGGGAGGTAAGGCTTTCTTTGGAATCACCACATTACCGACCCAAGCGCCCTTTCGGGTTTTCGCTAGAGCCAGCCCCCTCTTGCTTTTGCCCACGCGCCCTTTCGGGTTTTCACGTGGCGGGGTACCCGATTTTGCCTGCAGTGCCCTTTCGGGTTTTCACTACAGCTGGGTTTTGGGCCATTTTTGCACTTGTCCCTAATATAGGAGCAAGTCTGGCGGGGTATCTCTATTTTTAACCCCATTTTTTTTTACTTTCTTTTTGTTCGTTCTTCTTCCTTCCTCTTTTTTTTTAGAGGGTGACAGGTCGGAATGCCACTAGCTCAAGATAAGGGTAGCTTGGCTAGGGCGGAGTGCCACTAGACCGGGAAATGGGTGTAGCTTGGCTAGGGTGGAGTGCCGCTAGACCAAGAAAAGGGGTAGCTCGGCTAGGGCGGAGTGTCGCTAGACCAAGAAAAGGGATAGCTTGGTTAGGGCGGAGTGCCGCTAGACCAAGAGAAGGGGTAGCTCGGCTAGGGCGGAGTGCCGCTGGAACAAGAAAAGGGGTAGTTCGGCTACGGCGGAGTGCCGCTAGACCAAGAAAAGGGGTAGCTCGGCTAGGGCAGAATGCCGCTAGAACGGGAAATGGGTAGCTCGGCTAGGGCGGAGTGCCGCTAGACCGGGAAATGGGTGTAGCTTGGCTAGGGCGGAGTGCCGCTAGACCAAGAAAAGGGGTAGCTCGGCTAGGGCGGAGTGCCGCTAGACCAAGAAAAGGGGTAGCTTGGTTAGGGCGGAGTGCCGCTAGACCAAGAAAAGGGGTAGCTTGGCTAGGGCAGAGTGCCGCTGGACCAAGAAAAGGGGTAGCTCGGCTAGGGCGGAGTGCCGCTAGACCAAGAAAAGGGGTAGCTCGGCTAGGGAGGAATGCCGCTAGACCGGGAAATGGGTAGCTCGGCTAGGGCGGAGTGCCGCTAGGCCAAGGAAAGGGTGTAGCTTGGCTAGGGCAGAGTGCCACTAGACCCGAAAATGGGTAGTTCGGCTAGGGCGGAATGCCGCTAGACCAAGGAGGGGTAGCTCAGCTAGGGCGGAGTACCACTAGACCAAGGAAAGGGGTAGCTCGGCTAGGGCGGAGTGCCGCTAGATGAAGAAAGGGTAGCTTGGCTAGGGCGGAGTGCCGCTAGACCAAGAAAGGGTAGCTTGGCTAGGGCGGAGTGCCGCTAGATCGGGAAAAGGGTAGCTCGTCTAGGGCGGAGTGCCGCTAGACCGGGAAAAGGGTGTAGCTCAGCTAGGGCGGAGCGCCGCTAGACCAAGAAAAGGGGTAGCTCGGCTAGGGCGGAGTGCCGCTAGACCAAGAAAAGGGGTAGCTTGGTTAGGGCGGAGTGCCGCTAGACCAAGAAAAGGGGTAGCTTGGCTAGGGCGGAGTGCCGCTAGACCAAGAAAAGGGGTAGCTCGGCTAGGGCGGAGTGCCGCTAGACCAAGAAAAGGGGTAGCTCGGCTGGGGCGGAATGCCGCTAGACCGGGAAATGGGTAGCTCGGCTAGGGCGGAGTGCCGCTAGGCCAAGGAAAGGGTGTAGCTTGGCTAGGGCGGAGTGCCACTAGACCGGGAAATGGGTAGCTCGGCTAGGGCGAAATGCCGCTAGACCAAGGAGGGGTAGCTCGGCTAGGGCGGAGTACCACTAGACCAAGGAAAGGGGTAGCTCGGCTAGGGCGGAGTGCCGCTAGACGAAGAAAGGGTAGCTTGGCTAGGGCGGAGTGCCGCTAGACCAAGAAAAGGGGTAGCTCGGCTAGGGCGGAGTGCCGCTGGACCAAGAAAAGGGGTAGCTCGGCTAGGGCAGAGTGCCGCTAGACCAAGAAAAGGTGTAGCTCGGCTAGGGCGGAATGCCGCTAGACCGGGAAATGGGTAGCTCGGCTAGGGCGGAGTGCCGCTAGGCCAAGGAAAGGGTGTAGCTTGGCTAGGGCGGAGTGCCACTAGATCGGGAAATGGGTGTAGCTTGGCTAGGGCGGAGTGTCGCTAGACCAAGAAAAGGGATAGCTTGGCTAGGGCGGAGTGCCGCTAGACCAAGAAAAGGGGTAGCTTTGGCCCGATTACTCGGGGAATGTTGGTTGTGCTAGATGATACAGCTTCAGATGTCTTCCGTTGAGTGGCGAGAATTGGATTTCCCCTCGATGGTTAACAACCACGTAGGCCCCTCCTTCGTAGACCCTCTGTATCACATAAGGACCTTTCCCAGTTAGCATTCAGCTTTCCTTTTGGGTTGGACGCCATGACTTCTTTTTTCTTGACCATGACGAGGTCACCTTTCTTGAATTCTTGTCCTCTTACGAGTTTGTTGAATGCAGTGGCCGTGCGGGCCTGATACATTTGGATACTCTTCTGAGCTCGGAGGCGCTTCCCTTCCAATTCAGCCAGTTCTTCTAGTCTTCTTTCTGCATTGGTCTGTTCGCCACAGGCCAGGCCATATTGGACTGCCACTCTGAGTGACGGGACTTCCAGCTCTAGCAGAACCACTGCCTCTGAGCCGTATACCAGCGAGTATGGTGAGCACCCTGTAGGTGTCTTGAAGACAGTGTGGTATGCCCACAGAGCTTCGTACATTTTCTCCTCCCAGTCCTTCTTATTAGAACTGACGACCTTGGCTAGCAAGGTGCAGAGAGTCTTGTTAAAAGCTTCTGCCAATCCGTTTGCCTGTGGATTGTAAGGAGTGGAGGTCCTCCATTCGATCTTATACTTCTCAGCAAGCCGATAGACCTTCTGATTTCTGAAATGACTTCCATTGTCGGATATTATTCGGCTGGGGATCCCGAACCGGAAGATAATGTTCTGTTTGATGAATCTGGCGACCAATTCACCAGTCACTTCTCTTAATGCTATAGCCTCCGCCCATCGGGAGAAGTAATCTGTTATGGCCAGTATATACTTATGTCCGGCCGAGGAAGTCGGCAGTGGCCCGACTACATCAGTTCCCCATTGTGCAAATGGCCAGCTGGGAACTGTAGGGTGCAGAGTCGTAGGAGGCCTTCTAGGCACAGTAGCATGCTCCTGGCATTTCTGGCATGATTTTGCAAATTTACAACAGTCTTCAAACATGGTGGGCCAATAGTAGCCCAGCTTCTTGATTTCTATCTTCATCTTGGGACTAGCCTGGTGGGCACCTGTTGTCCCAGCATGTGTTTCTTTCATCGCTTGCCAGGCTTCCTCAGTGGACAGACAGCAGAGTAGAATCTTCTTGCGTGCATCTGCCATTATTCGGAACAAAATTCCATTCCTGAGTTCATAAGAGTCTTTGATTCTTAG
This sequence comes from Amorphophallus konjac, assembly GCA_022559845.1. NCBI lineage: Eukaryota > Viridiplantae > Streptophyta > Magnoliopsida > Alismatales > Araceae > Amorphophallus > Amorphophallus konjac. The sequence goes on along the minus strand of CM040123.1, from coordinate 267,809,173 downwards.
GAGTTTCATCTTTTCTTCTCTTATCTGCGGTAGTTGTTGGTGTAGAAACCACTGCAGCAGGTGTTGTCTCCAATCAGACGCTTGTTCTGTGCTGACGGTGGCAACCTCGTCTCCTTCGGGGCACTCTTCTAGCATACTGGGGACTTGCCGCCGGTTCATAACGACAATGTTCAGTGTCTTATTTGGTGGGACTGCTAGTGAGCTGGCCAGCTTCGCCAGTGCATCAGCCTGGGCATTGTGTCCACGGCCCACATGCTTGAGCTCAATATGGTAGAATTTCACCATGAGGCGCACAGCTTTTTGGTGGTAGGGATTCAGTTCTGGCTTCCGCACTTCGAACTCCCCTTGGATCTGTTTTATTATCAACATCGAATCCCCGAATACTTGAAGCATTTGGATACCCATGTTGAGGCTTATATATAGCCCGATTATCAGAGCTTCATACTCGGCCTCATTATTGGTGCAGGGCTTGTTTATAGAACAGGAAGTATGCACAACCTCCCCTTCTGGTGATTTCAGCACAATACCGGCTCCAGCCCGTATTCTGGTCTTTCCATCGGAGTCTGTCTCTGTTCTGGATGCTCCATCAAAGAATAGTTGCCACATAACTGACTGGGTCTGGCAGGCCTCGAGTGTCTCATCATCGGGTAACTCAGTCCCTAGCATATCATTTTCTGGCACAGGATGCTCTGCGAAGAAATCAGCCACGGCCTGTCCTTTTATCGCCCGCTGGGGTGTATAGGTAATATCGAATTCCATCAAGATCACTGCCCATTTGCCCAATCGGCCCTTTAGTACCGGCTGAGTCAATATGTATTTGAGCGGATCTGCTGCAGATATCAATCTGACTTCATGTGACAACATATAGTGTCGGAGCTTTTTGACAGCAAAGACTAGTGCCAAGCAGGTCTTTTCTATGTAGCTGTAGCTTTCTTCAGTTCTAATCAGCCTTCTACTTAGGTAGTACAAGGCTTGTTCTTTGCCTTCTTCATTTATCTGTGCCAGCATTGCCCCCAGGGAACAGTATGTGGCTGCGATGTATAGTATTAAGGGCCTGCCCTTAATTGGTGCCCCCAGCACCGGAGGGGTCTTGAGATATTCTTTCAGCTTCTCAAAGGCTTCCTGACAGCCATCGTCCCAGAGGAACGACACATCTTTCATCATGAGCTTGTGAAAGGGGTGGCATCTTCCCGACAGATTTGATATAAATCGTCGGATATAGGCCAGACGCCCTTGCAGAGATCTCAGCTCGGACAGATTCCTTGGTGGAGGGAGCTCCTGGATAGCCTTAATCTTGAATGGGTCAATTTCAATGCCCCTATGACGGACAATAAACCCGAGGAATTTTCCACTGGACACGCCTAAGGCGCATTTCATGGGATTCATCTTGAGTTCATATTTGCGCAGCCTCTGGAATACTACCCTCAGGTCTTGCAAATGGTCTTCTCTTCTTTTAGTTTTCACTACCGAATCATCAATGTAGCACTCTACTTTCTTGAAGAGCAAATCATCAAAGATCTTGGTCATAGCTCTTTGGTAGGTAGCGCCAGCATTCTTAAGACCAAACGGCATCCTTTTGTAGTGGAATATCCCCTTCGGAGTGCGGAACGCAGTGTGCACTCTGTCTTCTTCAGCAATCCAGATCTGGTTATATCCGGATGACCCATCCATAAATGATAGGGCCTCATGACCAGTAGTCGCATCGATCATCACTTCAGTGATTGGTACTGGGAAGTCATCTTTCGGGCAAGCCTTATTAAGGTCCCGGAAATCAACACATATTCTGATCTGCCCATTCTTCTTCTTTACAGGCACTATGTTGGCTAACCATGTAGTATACTGATTCTCTTCAACAAAGCCTACATCAATTAGCTTGTCAACCTCTTTGTTAATCTGATTTATTAATTCAGGGCGCATTCTCCTGGAAGGCTGCTTTACAGGGCTAGCCTCTAGGTTTATTGCCAATCGGTGCTGTGCCACATCAGAACTCAGTCCCGGCATTTCATCATATGTCCATGCAAAGCAGTCTCGGAATTCTTTCAAGAATTGTATATACTGTTCCCTAACAGCTGGCTTCAGAAGTGCACTGAGGAATGTCGGCCTTGGCTCATTTGCGGTCCCCAGATTTATTTCCACAAGCTCATCGACGGTGGCCTGACCTCCATCTTCGACCTCGGGCGGGGCTTCTTGCAGGTCAATGAAGCCTCCCGGGATATAATCTTCTTCAGTTTCATGACCCTCTGTTTCATCATACTGGTCATCAGCGGGTGCTGGCTCATCATATACGGCCAATATTGTTGGATTCTGTTCAGTCTGCCCCGAGGACGTGACTGGCTCAGCAGGAAACTCAAAAATGGAGTCTTCCGCCCTTAGAGGCTCTTCTGATGTAGACTCCCTTGAGAGATCATCATTCTGTAGAGCCCGGACTTCTTCCAGGATGCGCTCAAACTCCAGGCATTCCCTCAGCTCTTTGGCTACTTGGTCTTCATCCGGGGTTCCCGTATCAAACTTTGCTTCAGCATGGAACAGATCCTCTTTGCAAGGTAGGTCTTCCCAGCACCAATCTTTCTTTGCTTCATCAGACGTCCCCGTCTCCGGCTGACTGTCTGGGGCTTCATTGTTCATTATGGATTGATAAATGATTTCTTCATCTTCCGAGGGGTACTTGTCATATCCCACCTCGGGAGGGTCTTCATGCTGGTAGGAGACAAAGATGACGTCCACCTCAGCTTCATAGTATTCTTGAAGGGTATAACCCAATCCCGGGTGCTGAGTGATCTTCCTCAGTTCTTTATTATCCCGAGGCGGATCCCATAGCTCCTTGAACGCCTTCTTATGGGCATCAGGCTGCAATGACGGCATTTGCATCTTAGAGAACATCTGCGAAACCCGTTGGATAGTATAATCCAAGCCTGTAATCGGCACCATCCGGTTTGCAGCTTCATCAGGGACCATGCAATCTTGATCATCTTCCTCGACTGACTCCCCGGTGTAGAATATGATAGGAGGCTCGCAGAAGCGAGGGATTTCCATAGTCTTCAGTGGTAGCACCGTCTGGTATTCTATGCTGGCAATGGGCTTGACTAAACCCTGCGGAACCCCCACTTGTATGTACTTTTCTTTCATTTCTTCGTCAGTATCATCTGGGTGGATGCTACGAGGGGTGATCCGAGCAAAGTCACCAACATAAGAAATGTGAGATACTTCATGTTTCCTAATATAGCCCCTTGGTGGCAGTGGAGACCAATTTCTTGGCTCCGTCACCGGCTTCTTCTGGTTGACCCCAGCCTCTTTCTCTTCACCCTTTTGCGACACCTCCGTGTAGTAGGATGCATCGAGCATATGGCACTCGAATACTTCGAAGGGATGCAGATCCGCAAACACCCTTTCTTCTTTTCCTTTGTGGCAGTATTTAATGCATTGATGTAGCGTGGACGGCACTATCTGATATTCATGCAGCCACGGTCTCCCCAGCAGGGCCTTATACGTGGTGTTGGAGTCGATTACATAAAATCGCACCACGGTAGTGAGGTCCCCCAATGTGAGGTTGAAATCAGCCACCCCAAGGGGCGTCTCACATTTCTGGTTGAATCCCGCAATTTTCATGTCTCTGACCTTGGTAAGCTGAAGATCAAAGTAATATTTTTGGTAGATGCGGTATGGGAGAATGTTCACGGCAGCCCCGGGATCTATCAATATTCTACTCAGTGGCTGACAATTCAGGGAGCCCCTCATATACAGCGGTCTGTTATGGCCGGAATTCGGAATCAGCATGTCGTCTTCTGTGAATGTGACTGACGGCCCAGAATTCACTTCATTCAAGAGTGCTTCATATTGTGCCGGCGACTGCAAGGCATCAACAATTGCTTGGCGAGCTTCTTCACTCAGAGAGAGAATCTCCCAGATGGAGAATCTAGTAGGGAGCTTCTTTAGCATTTTCATGATCCGGCTGCCCACCCTGACATTAGACAGTCTCATTTCTTCCACCCATCGGGGTCTTGGAGGTTCATGTAGTGCCCTTGGCCTCTGCTGACCAGCGCTGGCTTCAACCTCTGGACTGACTTCTTGGGAGGCTTCTTCTATAGCAACGGCCCCTGGTGCCGTCAGAGGGTTATCCCCTTCTTTCTCATTCTGCTTGTAGGCTACAGACGCCGATTGCTGAGGTCTCTTGCCTTTATCTGGCCCTGCCTGTATCGACTGCCCATTTTCCAGACTGGACAGAAATTCCAGAAATGTTGGAGTTTGACCTCCTTTCTTTTCTTCCTGGTATAAGCTGGCAGGGGGCGGAATCTGGACACCCCGCACCTCTGGTTCAGGAATCTGGTAGGGCTGTGCACATAATGTTATGATTGGTTGGTGGTGGGCGCCCCCACCTTCTTCCGGAGCGGGTTGCATGTGCTGAGGTTGAGGCCTCGGCATGGTTGGCTTCTAGCGGGGCATTTGACGTTTCGTCCTCATCATTATCCCCGGGCGAGGTAAAGAGTGCCGACAGGGTGTTACATTGTACTGTCACGACCCTTTTTCCCTTCTTGGACTTGGGCCGTCTCTTCTTTTTCTAGGAATTTGGCTTTATTGGTCCCTGCCCCCAGAAGGGTTCAGTCTCAGCTTTTTCTTGTTCTGCCTCTGACTGCTCTTTAATTTTCAATTCTTCGAGCTGTTCCCAGAGTATACAGTCTTTCACCAGCAGGTGCCCGAGCTTTTTCTGTTCATATTCATCGAGCCCATTAATATATTGTTGTAAGCGCCTGGCTGCAGGACTTACTTCCTTGGGTGTAGGTAGGGGGACTTGTCTTCTCCGGTTATGAGTTGGGATTCGGATGACTGGCCCTGTCTCAGCTGTGCGCCATACTGGCTTTACTGGAGGCGGCTCAGGTCTTGGTGTGACACCGCGGATGACTGCTCCATTGGTATTGGCTGCGGGAGTCTTCCTTCTGTTCTTTATGGGTTTCATCTGCCATCCTTCCTGATCCTTCAGCGGGGTGAGGAAGCAAGCTTCATAAGTATGCCTAGTACATTCTTCAACGGCCTCCTTAGGCAGCTGCTGGTAGATTGAAATCATATTGGCGGCCATTTTTAATGCCGGAGACTCAAGTGGACGAGGTGGCTCTACCTGGTAATCTCCCAGCTGTAGCTCGCCCTTTTTGACCATGCCTTCCATAATATCTTTGAAGACGTAGCAATCTTCAATTGCGTGCCCCAGCGCACGGTGATATGGACAGAATAGTGGATCACCTTTCTTTGCCGCGTCATCGGGTCTCTTTGGTTCAGGCAATGTTACCTTGTTGAACTTGTATGCCCAGTTGAATAGTGCGGCTGTCTTATCTTTCGGGAAAGAGTACGGCTTTCTCATTTTGTTTCTCAGAGAGACTTTATCTTTTCTTTCTGCTGTGTCTGCTGGCGGGGGAGCTTCATCTGCCCCCTTCTTCCCTTTTTGTTGCTCGAAGGTTCTGAAATCGACGGTGTTGGCCTCATAGTGCGATGGTCGTCGATCATTAGATTTCCCTTTCGGCACAGTTGGAGCATTGGCCGTCGGACGCTTAGACAGGAACGTCTCGACCTCCGCCACTATATTGTTCAATCGGTCAAATGTTCTGACATCTGCACCAATCATCTTTTCCAATACCTCTCTCCTGAGGCTCTGCTTACATATTTGCACTGCATCTTCTTGATGAGGAGGTCTTCTGCATCTCATAGCTAAGTTCCTCCACCTTTTGATGTAGTCCAGTGCTGTTTCATCTTGCTTTTGCCTGGTTGCATATAGTTCTGCTATTGTAATTTCTCTTTCCGTGACGTGAAATCTGTCGCGGAACTTTCTTTGCATATCAGGCCAATCAGTCACCGACCCAGCCCCCAGGCTTGAATACCAGTCAAAGGCTATCCCGGTGAGGGATGAGCCGAAGAACTTAAGCAGATAAGCTTCATCAGCTGCCAAGTCACCCATGATTGTGGTATAGTAAGCTATGTGCTCCCTGGGAGAGCCCTGGCCATTAAATTTTCAAACTTCGGCGACTTACTGACGCCTGGCGGTAGTCTCTTAGTAGCATACTGGGGAGGATACGGTACCCTGTACACATCGTAGGTACTAGCATCATCACCAGTCTTTTAGATAGCTTCATCTCCACAATCTTTTCAATCATCAGCTTCTGGGCTATGGCTGGCTCTATGTTTTCTGGGAAGAAGTGAGCTTGTTGCTGACTGTAAGGAGTTGTCATCACAGTTGCGCGCAAGGCCGGCGCGGCAAGCTGCGTCTGAGATACAGAGGGCTGAGCTACCGTCTACTGCAGAACGGGTTGGCTCGATATTTTGCCCTTATCAGCCGGTAGAGGATTAGCTGGGATAGCCATTTCTGTTGAGCTGGCAATCTGCCCCACAGGCTCGGCTTGCTTGGAGACCGGTGTAGCTTCATGCCTGTCATTTAGCTGTCTTCTGAGAGCATTGATCTCTTGTTGATATCTTCTAAACATCATCTGGATCATGGGATCCAGGGTTGACGGGATCTGTAGATCTTCTGAAGTCCCTTCAGCATCGTCGACGAAGGGATTATCTTCATCTTCGGTTGTCACCACATTAACTGTCATAGTGGTGATCTTGCGGACTTCAAAATTAGTCTCCACCTTATCTTTTGCCGCCTGGCCTCTTCTTGTGACGGGGCCTGGTCTGGTTGCTAGTCTGAGCAGTTCATCCGACTGTGTTGGCAACATATCCTGCCCTCTGACAAGCCCGGCCATATTGCAGGCAAAGATCTGCATCTTTTCCCTCTGCCTGTAGACTTTTCTTCTCATCTGATTGGGGTATTTGAGCCGGTCAAAGACCGATATTCTTTCTCTAGCTTCTTCCCTGTTCAGGTCTTCTTTCCCATATCCGGCTCTGTGGCCTTCTTCATAGTCATTGGAATCGGAGGAGGAGACTCCGAGCATCACTTCTTGAAGGGTTTCTTCTTCTTCTTCATCCATGGTGCCCAAGGCACGGGATAATCTTTGCTGTCCGAGGGCGGAGTTCCCCAGGTAGTGAAAGTAGTCTTGAGCCACTTGTTTCATCTCCTCTTGATTGTGCCTTCGTGGCTTTGGTTGGAGCATCAATCTTTCCTGGCTCTTCTGCTGATATGCCAGTCTCTCCACCTGAGCAGTCAAGTGCTCGGCTCTGCAGTATTTGAATATATCAGCCTGTCTGGCACAAGCTCTTGGTCTTCTTAGAGTGGCAGCAGCGACTGGTTCGCTTATTCTCATTTCCTCTTCCTCCCTGAACCTTCTACTCCCATCTTGGCAGCAGTTGGCAGTAGCAGCATAATTCTTTCTTTCCCATCTTTTGCCCCCAACCATGGGGTTGGTGACCGTTAGGTCTTCCTTCTGCTCATATCTTCTGCCCCTCATCCTGGGGCGAATAGTAGTCAGATTTCTTCCTTCATTCTCTTCCTCATCTCTCCTACCCCGAGCCCTGGGGTGAACAGCAACAGCATTTCTTATGCCTTTTCCTTCTTCTCTTCTGCTTCCTGCCCTGAGGCGGGCAATAGTGGTATCAACAATGTTTTCTTCCTCTTGAGTTGGGACCCAGCTCTGGATCTTCTTCGGCCGCCAGATCTGCCTGACCTTGGGCGGCTTCGGCGCCAGTGGCCTTCTATCCTCCTCTTTCATGTCGGCCCTCCTGGCGGCTAGTACCCGGAACCTGTTGGTAGTAGGTACCATCGGGACGATCACGTCTGGCTTGACCGCCCTTGGGCAACCACTGAGGTTTACCCGGACATCTCCAATCAGCATTGTCTTTCTTGAGTTGGATATCCGACGACCCGCAGCAGTGGGTCGGGCTCTCCTGTCGGATCTCCTCCTTCTTCCAGCAGCAAAGGACGTACCCCTTCTTGCCTCGTGATGGATGAAGCAGGCCACGACCTCAGGAGTATCCTGCGTCACCTGGCTCATTTTGGGGCTGGTAGCTTGCGTCAATGTCTCGACAACAGTCTTTTGCTCCTGGTTGTCAATCTCGAGCAAGTCAGTGAAGATGAGGCCCAGGCAGTTGGGCATCTCGACAGCAGGCGGCATCGATCCGAACGAAAGAGGTACCGCTAGGTAGCCCTCTCGAACATGTACATCGACTGCTTGTTGATCAAAGCGTACCGACATGATTCCAGCCGTCATCGTAGCTTCCTGAAAATAGAGAAAGCACGGAATCAGAAATTTGAGGGGGGGCCCACTGGGCCTCCTATCTTGGCGTAGAGATGAAGGGAGACTCAGTCCCACCGGGCGTGCCAGACTTGTGGACGCGGGATTTTTTTTTATCTTCATTTTATTATTAATTATTAATTTTATTTATTTTCAGTTTTATTTTATTTGTTAGGCGTGCCAGTCACATGTGTGACGATTTTATTGTGCGCTCGACTTGACTTGGTCAGTCGATTGTGAAGTCTGAGTCGGGACCAAAAATCTGTCATACCATAAAGGCTATGACGTTAATTACGCCCTTCCTAAGAAGGACAACCCTTGATTAAACGCCAAAATAGGAGGCCACTCGGGACGGTAATAAAAGAAAAATAACAGTGCGTGATATTGAAGATATTGTTATTCTGGGCAGACAATTTAGTGCACAGTAGATTACTACACCGACATGACCATCTCTTATGTGGGTCGTGCCGGGTAGGAATAGGACACCGTTCACGCAATGGCGGGACGGGATCCGGACCATCATCGGGGAGATGTCCCCTTTCATATTTCTCATCCAGCCAAGGGCCTCGCAGCATCCATATTCCCCGGAAGATTGAGCCGGACGAGGGGCGTGTGATGTGCACCTCCTGGAACTTATCGGGGTTAAAACATCGATCGACATTTCGGCAGCACCTCCCCATAATCTGGATTATGCCCAGGGGAGAATAGGCTATCACCCACGGAGTGCCGGGATGAAAGCCGAGAAAAGGAGGAAGCAAACCCCCCACACTGTACATGTATGCTCTAGGGCAATGTTTGACTCTTCCCTTATAGGAGCCGGTGACACTCATGCAGTGGCAGAGCTCACCTTAGCTAAAGGGGTTGCTCATAAACCCAGTACAGATCAGCGGAACATAAGGGAGTCTGACTCCCTTTAATTTTATCCTCGGGATAGTTCTAGTGACTCATGGATGTCCCTAAGTGGGTTTGATAGAGGTGTCGGAGGCTTGATGGGTGGCGGAGTAGGCTCTCGGCGCACCTCAGACTGGCCTGGAGGTTCCCGGCGCCAAGGCAAGGAACAGAAGGGGGTTCCCGGCGTGCCCGGGAGATATGCTCTAGGCGCAAGGGCCAAATGGCGAAGGGAGGTTGTCAGTGGGTTCAGCATGGAAGGTTCCCGGCGCGACGGGAAAAGGGCCAGGAAGTAAGCTCTCGGCGTAAGGGCCAAATGGCCAGAGGAGGTTGTCGGCGCGAAGGGCAATTGTTAAAAAGGGGGGTTCCCGGCGCGCAGGGGAGAAAGCCATGGGATGGGCTTCCCGGCGCGATGCAAAGCAGCCAAGGGGGCTTCCCGGCGCAGCCAAGGTGCACGGGTTCCTGGCGCGAAGGGCAGTTGTTAAAAAGGGGGGTTTCCCAGCGCGCAGGGGAGAAGGCCGGATGGGCTTCCCGGCGTGATGCAAAGCAGCCAAGGGGGGGTGATGAGGGCATCACTCACAATTCCCTCTGGCTTGGCACCTCTCTCCCTCCCGGAGGCTGCTAGGGAGCAGCCCTTCTTCTGGATTGGACCTTAGTGTTTACCATTGGGTCATCTTCTTGTTTTCTCCTTTTTACTTGAGTCATAATCATGTAATTTGCCTTTTATTTGAGTCTTGTACCTAGGTTATTAAGTCATTTCCCTAAGTTCGAGTCTCACTAGGCTATGGTGCTTGCTATTGGGCCTATTTCGTTGGGCTAGGCCCATGGGCGCACCCCCCTTCCTTGGTTATCTGCTATTATGTTAAAAGTCAGGGTCTTATATGTAAAAGTGGGTTTCCTATAAATAGGACCCCAATCCCTCTTTTGAAGGCTAATGAAGTATTGATGAAAATTTCCACTTAAGTGATCCTCTCTCTCTCTCTCTCACTAGCTCTCTCTTCCTCTCTCTCTAGGGGGCGAACCCCACTCTCTCTCTCCCCCCTCCCTTGGGCGAACTAGCCCCTTCACCTTCCCCTCCCCTTGCCACCTCAGCTGCCACCTCACCCTCCACCCCTTCACCTCCCCTAGGCCACTTAATACCCATTCAATTCCCCCCACTCCCCAACAACTCTTCATCTTCCCTAGGCACCCCTCCACCTTCCAAGGCGCCCCTCTCCCTTCCCCAAGCAATCTCCCATCTCCCAAGAGCCCCTTCCCCTCCCCTAGACAACTCCTCCACCTCCCAAGACCGCCCTTTCCCCTTCCCATCCAGCCAAGTTCGAACCCTTCACCCCCTCCCCACCTCCTACCATTGCCTTGGCCGACCACTCCTCACCCTACCACAACCAGCCGCGGCCACCCTCTCTCACCCCTTCTCCCTGCCAGCTCCACCCCTTCCTCCCCCTCATCACCATCCTTCCCACCCCGCAATAGCCCCCCATCACCACCAAGGCACCCCTATACCCCAACCCTCCATCAAGAGAGCCATCTTCCCCACCCCTCTCTCTTCAGCTCGTGTGCAGGGAAGACTTGCAGATCAGCATCAAGTTGCAGCATCGCCCACGACCTCATCCTGGTACTTCTGGGGGCGTGGCCTACATCGACAGAAAGGTCTGCGAGTCTTCTTCCAAAGCGAGGTGGAATCATCTCATTCCGACGTCGCTACAGTTCGTGGTGCCCCATTCTTCCCTGGCTACACGGGGCTCCCTCTGCAGAGTACCTGAACCCGGTTCGACGCTGCACCACGCCAAACAGCAGAAGATTCAGACCACGATCCCTTCAACAAACTTCTTCCTCCTCCAGTCCTCTACCAGGAGCAAGAAGAAGAACTGCATTCGGTGGCCGGAGGCCAAAGTTCCTATTTTTCTCCCTCGACTGGTCGGGTCTGCCTGCCACAGTCTGCAGTGACCTATCTCCACTCTTCTGAGTCTCCCTGTCCTCTCTGATGTCAGACGGCCACCCCGTCAGTTTTTCCGCGCAGAGGGTTCGTCCATGGTTCCAGAAACTCTGACGGTTCGTGATTCGGAGTCCGGGAGCGGTCGGGGCAACCTCTGCAAGTTGCTGTCAGAAACAGTAAGCTGCTGCGCCCAGTTTCAGTCACTCTGTTCGAAGCTCAACCCGGACTAGCAGCTGTAGCAGAAGAAATCGAGAAAATTCTGGGTCATCTGCGTGCCAGATACGAAGATTCCCACGCTGGTCTTGCCTCTGGAAGAATTCGGGAACGCGAACTACAGCCCCGGGACCGACCGGCAGTCAGTCATCACAGCCTGCAAGTGGAAACAGCCCCGGCTTCCCTCTTCCGTTCTCCGGCGATTCTCCCTTCCCCGCCTGGCCGGCTTACCGCCCCTCCCTGTGTGGAGGTAGTGTTTACTTGTAAAACTTACTTCCCCACCCCTAGTCCAACCCTCCTGTGTGAGGAGTAGTTAATGTAATTTTGAAATAGGGTTCAAGCTACACCGGCGCAGTGTGCGGGGAACCCACACTTCCCCGCTCGCCCTCGTCTCCGACCGGGGTTGGTTTCCTCAAACCAACCAGGTGATTCTCTACCCTTGCTTATTACTCCTGTTCATTTCATATCTGCAAAACTTATCTGCTGGTCGGTGAGAGAGTGCCCGACCCCGGAGCCACCAACCCTTGTGTGGTCACCGTGGATGATAGTGAGCGAGTGACCTAGTGCCCCCAAGGCACCCGGCCGCCCTTGTTTGTGGGCTTCATATCCTCGGGAGGGACAACCTTAGCGGTGCTGGTCCTCTAGTCAGCCAGGGGCTTTTTCCAAAATATCGACTCGGCATCACCGAGTCACCCCGGGAAACGTGTGCGCGCGGTGTGACGGCGACTCTCAAGTTGCTCCCAATCTTGTGGTTGTGATTGCGAATCAAGTCCAAGGGTTCATTTTTGCTTGCTGCATAGTTGTGTCACATCATGGGGGGGCTTCCCGGCGCGACCAAGGTGCAGGGGTTCCCGGCGCGGAGGCCAGAAGGCCAAGACAGTTCTCGGCGCCTGAAGGATAGCACCGAGAGCTGTTCATCTGGTTTACTGTATGCGGGGCCGAGAGGCATGAGGGCGCCGGGATAAGAACAGAGGTTTACGGTACTCTGTTCTTGAATCTGTTGAGGATTCAGGGGTTTTCCTGGTGATTCAGGCCAAGATAGACGGGCCTTAGGAGATCAAAGGGCTCAATTCATCAGACTACAACTGACTTTGGCTTGGATTTCAAAGGGAAGGCCGGAGGCGGAGAGCGATTTGGGGGAAACACGGTTTAGGGTATCTCTGTCACCAGCGTTCCTCATGATCCGTGAGGATGATTTCAGTATACTCTCCATCATCTGGGGGCCAAGAGATGACTGTCTCTGGCCCCGGGGATGACTTCGGCAAAGCCGATGAGCATGAATGCAACACCTAAGACCGAGAGGCGATTGCTATGTATCTATGCTTTGCTTCAGAGGCCAAGGGATAGTCTGTCCCTGGCTCGGAAGCAAGCGTGAGGAGCACTCAGGAAACGGGCGAATAAATAGGCGATCGATCGACCTGGGGAGGGGGATAGCATGCTATTGAGTCTTAAGAAGAGATAGACAACACGGGGGATGAGCATAGAGCTTCAGAGAAACCAAAGTAGGGATGGACTGCAGCCCACCATATTTATCCATTCGATAACATTCATTGGATGAGATACATAATGAGGAAGCAGGGGGAATACATCACTGCATCGGTGTGAAACCGGCTACGGCACTACAGGCTACATCAGAGGAGGAAAGAAGAGAGACCCTCGAAATAAAAAAAAGACGAACTATAGAAATTGGGGGGGGGAGGGTGGAGCATTGACTCCTCTCCCTCCCCGTTGCCCACCTTCGATCAGCTTCGAGAAATCTCTTTCTCTCTTCACTCTTTTCTTCTTCAGCTCTCTTTCCCTTCTCGTGGATGAGGTTGCAGGTCTCTTCTGTGTGTCTCCCCCAATCACCTTCTGTGTGTTTGTGGCTATCTGTTCAGGCTCTCTGTCCTTCTTTGCTATCTGCCCTAACTCTCTCCTCCTTGTTTTCGAATGAGGGGATTTTATATCCCTCGTTGGTGTCCTCTCGGCGGGCTCGTCCCGGCGCGCCTCAACTGTAGGCGGAGCTCCCGACGCGCGGGGCTCAAGCTTCTCGGCGCCGCCTCTGGGCTTCGACAAGGGGATCCCGGCGCCACTTTTATAGGCCCATTTAGGGCTTTTAAAACCTCGCATAGACTTTGGCCTTTATTGGTCCTTCAAATGTATCAGAACCCGAGAATGCCCTCCACTGGTGACACAGCTTCTATTGAGATCATTCATAGATTTTCATCAGTCGGTAGACTGGGGTTTCATCGGCATTGCCATCTGAATGACGACAAAGTCGGACATCATCTCATCGGTATCGTCACCTGAACGGTGACAAGATCAGACATCAGCTTTAGCCTGAAAAGACTTCAGCCAGGTGACTGCTATTTCATCAGTGCCATCGTATGACTGGCAATGGCATTGGACATCAGCTTGGCCCGGAAAGGGCTTCAGCCGGGTAGATGGTTGACAAACTTCGTCATTGATCTTTCACTATTGGTCTGATCTTCCTTTCAATTATATTTCTGCCCTCGCTCATTTTCAAGGTGTCAACAGGAGGCTCGTCTACATGAGTTGGGGGCTGCTCCGTATGTGGGTCTTCTGGCTTTCGAAGACATCTTCCGACGCCAGTGAACATCTCTTTTTTTTTCCTCCTCTTTTTGTAATACAATTCCCCCTCAGGGGCTCTTCTTGTACTCTTTTTCTTCTTTATATAGTGAAAAGGAATCTTTATGCTGGTCTCATGTGTGGCTGTTCTTCACTTATTGCATCACCATTACTTCATGATGATTTGATAGCGATTTTAGCAATCCTCATGCGGATAGCCCGTATTTAGCAGGAGAGCGTCCACCCCTTCAGAGAAAAGATGGGGAACTCGCTCCTCCGCATGACGGTATCCGGAGGGTGCTTAAACTGAATTTTGTAGGTAGTAGCGGATGTCTTTTTCGGCCATATGTGCCTCAAGTGAGGTTGTTTGCAGAAAAGTGAATGAATAGGTTTAGAGTATCATCCGGAACAGACGAATGGTCCATCCCGGGTAGGTTTCAAAGTCGGTCGGGGCAATGTGCCAGTCGACCAGTGAATGATTTTATCATCGATATTGGGTTTATATCGATGCAAAGAATTTTTATAGGTTTCATCAGAATAGACATAAGGTCTAGACTGGGTAGACTTTATCGTAGGTGGGACATGAAAGGGTATGCGGTTTTCATCAGGACAGACGTAAGGTCTGAACTAGACAGGTTCCATCATTGATCGGGCAATGTGCCGGTCGACCAACGGTTGGTTTCATCATCGATATTGGGTTTATGTCGATGCAAAGGAATGTTAAAGGCTTCATCAGAACGGACATAAGGTTTAAACTAGGTAGGGTTTTACCATTGATCGGGTGAGGTGCCGGTCGATCAACGGTTGATTTCATCATCGATATTGGGTTTATATCGATGCAAAGGAATTTCATAGGCTTCATCAGAATAGACGTAAGGTCCAAACTGGATAGGGTTTCATCATTGATTGGGCAAGGTGTCGGTCGATCAATAGCTGGTTTCATCATCGATATTGGGTTTATATCGATGCAAAGGAATTTCATAAGTTTCATCAGAATAGACATAAGGTCTAAACTGGATAGGGTTTCATCATTGATCGGGCGAGGTGCCGGTTTATATCGATGCAAAGGAATTTCATAGGCTTCATCAGAATAGACGTAAGGTCTAAACGGGATAGGGTTTCATCATTGATCGGGCAAGGTGCCGGTCGATCAATAGCTGGTTTCATCATCGATATTGGGTTTATATCGATGCAAAGGAATTTCATAAGTTTCATCAGAATAGACGTAAGATCTAAACTGGATAGGGTTTCATCATTGATCGGGCAAGGTGCCGATCGATCAATAGCTGGTTTCATCATCGATATTGGGTTTATATCGATGCAAAGGAATTTCATAAGTTTCATCAGAATAGACGTAAGGTTTAAACTGGATAGGGTTTCATCATTGATCGGGCAAGGTGCCAGTCGATCAATAGATGGTTTCATAAGAGTGGTGATGGGTTTTATCGTCGGTGGGACTTTTGAAAGAGGTATGAAGACTTTATCAGGACAGACGTAAGGTCTATCCTGCAAGGGTTTTATCGCTGATCTGGCAAGATGCTGAGCGACAAATGGAAGGTTCTTGTAAATGGTGGGAGATGAAGGTAGCATGTCATTGGCATGGAACTTTTTAAATTACCACATTACTGACCCAAGCGCCCTTTCGGGTTTTCACCGGAGCCAGTCCCCTCTTGCCTTTGCCCACGCGCCCTTTCGGATTTTCACGTGGCGGGGTACCCGATTTTGCCGGCAGTGCCCTTTCAGGTTTTCACCACAGGTGGGTTTTGGCCATTTTTGCCCTTATTCAGAATGCCTGAACAAGTCTGGCGGGGCATCTCTACTTTTAGCCCCATTTTGTCTTTCTTTTTTTTTCTCTTTCTTTTGTTGAACTGGGACTTTGGCTTTGTAAATTGTTAATCCATGTGCTCAACTGTGTATGCATCGTCATTGATGTGGGTGTTAACATCAATGCAAAGGGGTATGGGGTTTCATCGTCCACCCAAGCGGAAGGCCTGGGTCGACTTGAGTGTGTTTTGTGGCTTAGGCGTGAAACTGTTCACCGAGAGCATGACTGTAATCGTTAATGTGGGGATTGACATCAACGCAAAGGAATAGTATTTCATCATCTATCCAGACGGAAGGTCCAGATTGACTCGAGAATGTGTGTAGCAGCTTAAGCATGAGGCCGTTCGCTGGGAATGTAGGTTTCATCGTTAATGTGGGGTTTAACATTAACGCAAAGGAATAGGATTTCATCATCTACCCAGACGGAAGGTCCGGATTGACTTAAAGAAATGTGGGTAGCAGCTTGGGCACGAGGCCGTTCGCTGGGAATGTAGGTTTCATCGTTAATGTGGGGTTTAACATTAACGCAAAGGAATAGGATTTCATCATCTACCCAGACGGAAGGTCCGGATTGACTTAAAGAACTGTGGGTAGCAGCTTGGGCACGAAGCCGTTCGCTGGGAATGTAGGTTTCATCGTTAATGTGGGGTTTAACATTAACGCAAAGGAATAGGATTTCATCATCTACCCAGACGGAAGGTCTGGATTGACTTAAAGAAATGTGGGTAGCAGCTTGGGCACGAAGCCATTCGCTGGGAATGTAGGTTTCATCATCAAGGTGGGGTTTAACATTAACGCAAAGGAATAGGATTTCATCATCTATCTAGACGGAAGGTCCGGATTGATTTGATATATGGATGGGTGATGTCCCTTTCCGGGATCCTTCGTCCTTTCTCATCTCTTCTGTTTCTTTCTTTTTTTAATATATCATTCTTTTATCCCATCTTTTTTCTCATCACCATTATTTTTGCCAACTTTATTTTTTCTTTTTCTTTCTTTTTCATATCATCATTTGTTGTATGTCATTCATGCTTCACCTTCTCCTTGTCATCTCATCTTTTTCTTCTCCTTCTTTTTCCTCTCTCTTCTTTTTTTTTTTACTCACTTTATCTACTGCCACCCGCCAGCTCTTCATTGGGTAGTGGCGCAGCATGATAGAGCTTCAGGTGTTTGCCATTGAGGGGTGAGAATTGCACATCTCCGCGGTGGTTAACGACCACGTAGGCTTCGCCTTTGTAGACTCTGTGTCCTACATAAGGACCTTCCCAGTTAGTGGTCAGCTTTCCTTTTGGGTTGGAGGCCATGACCTCCCTCTTCTTGACCATAACGAGGTCTCCTTTCTTGAATTCTCGTCCTTTCACGAGTTTGTTGAAGGCATTCGCCATGCGCGCCTGGTACATTTGGATATTTTTCTGGGCTTGCAGGCGCTTCCCCTCCAATTCAGCCAGTTCTTCAAATCTTCTTTCAGCATTGGTTTGTTCGTCACGAGCTAGGCCATGCTGGACTGCAATTCTGAGTGACGGTACTTCCAGCTCTATAGGGACTACTGCCTCGGAGCCGTACACCAGTGAATAGGGCGAGCAACCCGTGGGGGTCTTATAAACGGTGCGATATGCCCATAGTGCTTCATACATCTTTTCACCCCAGTTCTTCTTATTAGAGCTGACGACCTTGGCTAGCAGGGTGCACAGCGTCTTATTGAAAGCTTCCGCCAACCCATTTGCTTGTGGATTGTAAGGAGTGGATGTCCTCCATTCAATTTTGTACTTCTCGGCAAGCTGATATATTTTCTGGTTCTTGAAGTGACTTCCATTATCAGATATTATTCGACTGGGGACCCCAAATCGGAAGATGACATTGTGCTTGATGAATCTGGCAAACAACTCACCAGTCACTTCTCTGAGTGCTACTGCCTCCGCCCACCTGGAGAAGTAGTCTGTTATAGCCAGGATGTACCTGTGTCCAGCTGAGGAAGTCGGTAGTGGCCCGACCACATCAGTTCCCCATTGAGCAAAAGGTCAGCTGGGAATTGTTGGGAGTAGAGCTACAGGAGGCCTTCTGGGTACAGCGGCATGCTCCTGACATTTTTGGCATGATTTTGCAAACTGGCAACAGTCTTCAAACATAGTGGGCCAATAATAACCCAGCTTCTTGATTTTAATCTTCATCTTAGGCCCAGCCTGGTGTGCCCCTGCTGTTCCGGCATGTATCTCTTTCATCGCTTGCCAAGCTTCTTCAGTAGACAGGTAGCGAAGCAAAATCTTCTTGCGGGCGTCTGCCATAATTCGGAACAAAGTTCCATTTCTGCATTCATAGGAATCTTTAACCCTTAGGACTTTCATTCTCTCTTCTTTGTTCTTGGGCAGCTGTTGGTGTAGGAACCACTGTAGTAGATGCTGTCTCCAATCAGACCCTTGTACTTTGTCAACGGCATCAATCTCATACCCTTCAGGACACGTTTCCAACATGCTGGGGACTTGCTGCATGTTCATGACAATGATGTTGAGCGTCTCATCTGGCGGGACTGATAGTGAGCTGGCCAACTTTGCTAGTGCGTCAGCTTGAGCATTATGTCCCCGACCCACATGATTGAGCTTAATGTGATAGAACTTCATCATGAGGCGTATAGCCTTTTGGTAATAGGGGTTCAATTCTGGCTTTCGCACTTCGAATTCCCCCTGCATTTGTTTTATTACTAACATTGTGTCACCGAATACCTGAAGCATCTGAATGCCCATACTGAGGGTGATCTGAAGACGAATTATCAGAGCTTCATATTCAACTTCATTGTTGGTGCAGGGCTTGTTTATGGAACAGGAGGTGTGCATTACTTCTCCCTCTGGCGATTTCAGCACAATGTCGGACCCTGCACGTATTCTGGTTTTCCCATTGGAATCAGTTTCTGTTCTTGATGCCCCATCGAAATAATTGCCACATGACTAGTTGGGTTTGGCATGCTTCGAGCACTTCATCATCAAGGAGCTCGGTCTCCAGTATAGCATTTTCTGGCACAGGGTGCTCTGTAAAGAAATCAGCTACAGCCTGACCCTTTATAGCCCTTCGAGGTATATAAGTGATGTCAAACTCCATCAGAATCACAGCCCATTTGCCTAGTCGACCTTTGAGTGCCGGCTGAGTTAATATATATTTGAGCGGATCTGCTGCAGATATCAAGCTGATCTCATGTGACAGTATATAGTGTCGGAGCTTCTTAACAGTGAAAACCAGTGCCAAGCAGGTCTTCTCTATGTAAGTATATCTTTCTTCAGTTCTGATTAACCTTCTGCTAAGGTAGTACAAGGCTTGCTCCTTCCCCTCTTCATTTATTTGTGCTAACATTGCCCCCAACGAATAATGTGTGGCTGCTATATAGAGGATCAAAGGGCTGCCCTTGATTGGTGCCCCCAATACCGGAGGGGTCTTGAGATATTCCTTCAGCTTTTCGAAAGCCTCTTGGCATCCGCCGTCCCACAGGAATGGCACATCTTTCATCATGAGCTTATGAAAGGGGTGGCACAGACCCGACAAATTTGATATAAATTGGCGGATGTAGGCCAGACGCCCTTGCAGAGACCTTAGCTCAGACAAATTCTTCGGTGGAGGGAGTTCTTGAATAGCCTTGATCTTGGATGGATCAATCTCAATACCCCTGTGCCGGACAATAAATCTGAGAAATTTTCCGCTGGTCACGCCAAAGGCGCACTTCATAGGGTTCATCTTCAGCTCGTATTTTCGCAGCCTTTGAAATACTACCCTCAGGTCCTGCAGATGATCTTCTTTCTTTCTGGTTTTCACCACCAGGTCATCAACATAGCACTCCACTTTTTTGAAGAGCAAATCATCAAAAAATCTTCATCATGGCTCTTTGGTAGGTAGTGCCGGCATTCTTAAGGCCAAACGGCATTCTTTTGTAGTGGAATATTCCTTTTGGAGTACGAAATGCAGTGTGTACTCTGTCCTTTTCAGCAATCCAAATTTGGTTGTATCCGGATGAATCGTCCATAAATGACAGGGCTTCATGACCAGTGGTTGCATCAATCATCACCTCAGTAATTGGCACTGGGAAATCATCCTTCGGGCAAGCCTTATTAAGGTCTCGAAAGTCAACACATATTCTGATCTGCCCATTTTTCTTCTTTACGGGCACTATGTTCGCCAGGCATGTGGTGTATTGATTTTCTGCGACGAAGTCAACATCAATAAGCTTGTCGACCTCTTTATTGATTTGGTTGATTAGCTCAGGTCGCATCCTCCTGGGTGGCTGTTTTATGGGGCTGGCTTCCGGATTAATCGCCAGCAGGTGTTGTGCCACGTCGGGGTTTAATCCCGGCATTTCATCATACGTCCAAGCAAAACAGTCTCTGAACTCCCTCAGAAATTGTATATAATGTTCTCGGACCTTTGGTTCCAGCAGAACACTAAGAAAGGTTGGCCTTGGTTCCTCTTATGTGCCCAAGTTTACTCCTACAAGCTCATCAACAGTGGCCTGGCCACCATCTTCAACTTCGGGCGGAGCCTCCTGCAAATTGACGAAACCTCCCGGGATATAGTCTTCTTCAGTCTCAGAGTTCTCTAATTCTTTATGCTGGACCCCAGCCGATGATGACTCATCATACAGGGCAGAAACCATTCGACTTTGTTCAACTTCCCCGTGGGATATGATTGGCTCGTGTACGGCTTAAAGATTAGGTCTTCCGTTTCCAGAGGCTTTACTGGCGTACATTCCTCTGGGGGATCTACATTTTGTAGAGCTCAAACTTCTTCCAGAATCCGTTCAAACTCTAAGCATTCTTTTGTATCATCAGAAATTCGACCTTCATCCGGGGTTCCTGTGTCAAACTTTGCTTCGGCTTGGAACATATCTTCTTTGCAAGACAGCTCCTCCCAACACCGACACACGTTTGCTTCATCAGACTTTTATGCCTCTGGCTGGCTATTGGAAGGCCCATCATCCATTATGGACTGGTATATAATCTCTTCATCTTCTGAGGGGTAATCGTCATAACCCATCTTAGAAGGGTTTTCATGTGAGAAGAAGGCGGAGATGACATCTACCTCGGCCTCATAGTATTCCTGAAGAGTGTAACCCAATCCCGGGTGCTGGGTGATCTTCATTAATTCCTTGTTGTTCCGGGGTGGATCCCAAAGCTCCTGGAATGCTTTCTTCTGGGCGAAGGGCTGCAGTGAAGGCATCTACATTTTGGAGAACATCTGCGAGACCCGTTGTGTGGTGTATTCCAAGCCTGTGACTGGCACCATTCGGCTTGTAGATTCTTCCGGGATCATGCAGTCCTGATTGTCTTCCTCAACAGGCTCCCCAGTGTAAAATATGAGAGGAGGCTCGCAGAAGCGAGGGACCTCCATAATCTTAAGTGGCAGCACTGTCTGGCATTCCAAACTGGTGACGGGCTTGACTAGCCCTTCCGGCACCCTGACTTGTGTATATTTTTCTTTCATTTCTTTATCAGTATCATCGGGATGAATGCCTGGAGGTACAATCCGTGCAAAATCCCCAACATGAGAGATATGGGATACCTCGTGCTTCTTGACATAGCCCCGTGGTAGTGGTGGAGACCAATCCTCTGTCTTTGCTGTCGACTCCTTCTGGCTAGTCACAGCTTCTTTCCTATTATCTTTTTGAAGAATGTCCGTATAATAGGACGCATCGAGCATGTGACACTCGAATACTTCAAAGGGGTGTAGATCTGCGAACACCCTTTCTTCTTTACCATCATGACAGTACTTAATGCACTGATGCAGCGTGGACGGCACTATCTGGTATTCATGCAGCCATGGTCGCCCCAACAAGGCCTTATACGTGGTGTTAGAATCGATCACATAGAATCGCACCACAGTAGTGAGGTCGCCCAGTGTGAGGTTGAAATCTACTACCCCCAAAGGTATCTCACACTTATGATTAAAGCCCGCAATCTTCATGTCTCTGTCCTTAGTGAGGTGCATATCAAAGTAGTACTTCTGATAGACGCGGTATGGCAGAATGTTTACAGCAGCCCCTGGATCTATCAATATCCGGCTTAATGGCTGGCAGTTGAGATGTCCTCTCATGTACAGCGGCCTGTTGTGGCTAGGATTTGGAATCAACATGTCATCTTCGGTGAAAGTGACTGCTGGCCCAGAATTTACTTCTGTCAGTAGTGCTTCATACTGTGCTGGCGACTGTAAAGCGTCGATAATTGCTTGGCGGGCATCCTCGCTCAAAGAAAGAATTTCCCATATAGAGAATCTGGTGGGGAGCTTCTTCAACATTTTCATAATTCGGATGCCTACCCGGACATTGGAGAGCTGCATCTCTTCTGCCCAGCGGGGCTTTGGAGGCTCACGAGGTGCTTGCGGCATTACCTGCCCACTTCTTGTCTCAGTTTCTTGGTTGGTTTCTTGAGGGGCTTCTTCTGTAAAGACGGCCTTTAGTGTCGCTGGGGGATCTTTTTCTTGTTCCTCGCCCTGCTTAGGCTTCAAGGTCGTTGACTGCTGGCGCTTGTTACTTCTGATTGGTGCAGCTTGTACCGGCTTTTCACCCTCTAAACTGGATAGGAATTCGAGGAATGACGGAGCTCCATCCCCTTTCTTCTCTTCTTGGTATAAACTGGCAGGAGGAGGAATCTGGACACCTCACACTTCCAGCTCTGGTATCTGATAAGGCTGCTCTCCCTGAAAATGATATTGAGATTGGCTGGTGGGGGACGTCCCCATCTTCTCCCAGAACGAGTAGCATGCGCTGAGGTTGAAGCTTCAGCATGGTTGGCTTCCAGTGGCGTGGCCAATGCCTCTGCATCATCATTTTCCCCAGGCAAGGTGAACAGCACCGAGAGGGTATTGCAGTGTACTGTCATGACTTTCTTTTCTTTTCTGATCTTTAGCTGCCTTTTCTTCTTCTGGTGCTTTGGCTTTGCCGGCTCTCGCCCCCAGAAAGGTTCAGTCTCATCTTTTTCCTATTTTTCCTTTGGTTTCTCTTCAATGGTCAATTCTTCCAGTTGCTCCCAGAATATACAATCTTTTACCAGTAGGGGCTTTGGCTCAGTCTGTTCATATTCGTCGAGCCTGTTGTTGTACTGTTGGAGACGTTTCGCCTCAGGACTTATTTCTTTATGTGTGGGAAGCGGAGCCTGCCTCCTCCGATTGTGGGTGGGGATTCGGATGACCGGCCTTGTCTCAGTTACATGCCAAATTGGCTTTACTGGAGGTGGACCCGGCTTTGGAGTAGTATTCCGAATGGATGGCCCAGTTATTCTGGCAATAGGTGCCTTTTTTTTAGTCTTCACCTGCTTCGACTGCCACCCCTCCTGATCCCTTAATGGGGTAAGGAAGCATGCCTCATAAGTGTGCATAGTGCATTCTTTAACAGCCTCTTCGGGTAACTGCTAATATACAGAAATCATATTTGCAGCCATCCTCAGCGCTGGAGGTTCATGAGGGCGTGGAGGGTTCACCTAGTAATCTCCCAATTGCAGCTCACCCCTTTTGAACATACTCTCCATAACATCTTTGAAGACATAGCAGTCTTCTATAGCATGCCCCAGTGCCCCGTCATATGGACAGAACAGTGGGTCGTCTTTCTTTACTGCATCAGTGGGTCTCTTTGGTTCGGGCAACGTTATTTTGTTGAACTTATAAGCCCAATTAAACAGTGCACCCGTCTTATCTTTGGGGAAGAAGTATGCCTTTCACATCTTGTTCCTTAGGGAAACCTTTTCTTTCATTTCTGCTGGGCCTGCTGGCGGAGGAGCATCAGTTGCCTTATTTTTTCCTTTCTGTTGTTCAAAGGTTCCGAAATCAACGGTGTTGGCTTCTGAATGTGATGGCCTTCGATCAACCGCTTTCCCTTTTTGCATAGCAGGGGCATTCGTGGCCGGACGCTTAGATAGGAATGTCTCGACCTCTGCAACTATGTTATTTAACCGCTCAAATGTTCTGACATCTGCCCCGATCATCTTTTCCAGTACCTCCCTTCTGAGACTCTATTTGCATATTTGTACTGCATCTTCTTGATGGGGAGGTCACCTGCATCTCATGGCCAGAGTCCTCCATCTCTTTATGTAATCCAGGGTGGTCTCATCTTGTTTCTGCCTAGATGCATACAGTTCGGCTATTGTGATTTCTCTTTCTGTAACATGAAACCTGTCTCGGAACTTTCGCTGCATATCGGGCCAGTCAGCTACCAACCCAGCTGGCAAACTGGAGTACCATTCAAAGGCTAACCCTGTAAGGGACGAGCCAAAGAATTTTAGCAGATATGCTTCATCGGTCGCCAGGTCGCCCATAACTGTAGTGTAATAGGCTATATGCTCCCGAGGAGAGCCTTGGCCATTGAACTTTTCAAACTTGGGCGGCTTGCTGATGCCTAGTGGTAGTCTCTTGGCAGCATAGTGTGCAGGGTATGGTACCTTGTAGACATCGTAAGTACCAGAATCATCCCCGACTTTCTCAGACAGCTTCATCTCGACAATCTTTTCTATCATCAGTTTATTTGCCACAGCTGGGTCCACTGGTTCCGAAGAGAAATATGCATGCTGATGGCTGAAAGGTGATGAGGACATCTCACGACACTCCCTCTGGCTTGGGTCGCTTGCACACTCTTGATATGGGCTGACTATGATCTACAGATGATATCTTCACTTTCTAAAGTCTCATCTTATGTATTTTCATTTTATTGAGTCCTATCTTATGTATTTTCCTTTATTGAGTCATGTTGTTCTAGTCCATTTCTCTTGTTATACTTAATTGGGCCTTAATACCTTAGTTTTGGGCCTAATAGATTGAGTCTAGGACATGTTGGGTCTTTTGTCTTATTGTCAGGGTTATTTTGGTCATGTAAAGAGTGGTTGCCTATAAATAGGCCCCATCTCTCCCCATGTAACAACTTTTGCATGAATATTGAAATCAACTTCCAAATCCCTCTAGTTCTCTCTCTCATTCTATCTATTCTCTCTCTCTTCTCTCTCTCCAAAGAGGGGGCTGCGCCCTTACTCTCTCTCCTCCCCTCCCAACCACCTCTCTCACTCTCACCTACCCCATTAAAGCCACTCCCCTTCCCCACACATCCCATTACTCCATCCCCTAGTCCCAAGGGAGCATCCCCAATCACTAGGCCACCCTCCAACCCCCAACTACCCTACCCACTTTCCCAAACACTTTTCCCTCTCCCCCATGCCACCCTCCACCTCCCAAGACCATTTGAATTTGAAAATTTCCTTCCCTCCATAGCCCTTGGTCGCCCAAACCCCTCTCCGCTAGGTCAGGTCGCCCTCCCCTTCCCTCCACCTCATTCCACCACCATTTGCCACTACAAGGTAGCAACTTCATTTGCAGGTCGTAGGCAGCAAGTTTGGTCCTAGAAGCTGCATCATCTCTGGATTTTCCTTGACTCTTATGGTGGCAAGGCATATATCTCTGGAAAGGTCGTCCACAGAGCTTTCCAAGCGAGGTGGTTTCATCCTCATCCGAGCACCGTGCTGATCGGGAGGCCCTTTCTTCCTCGACTGCGCAAAGCCTTCCTGGCAGGAGACCAGAGCCAGAGTGGAAGCTCCACTATGACGAACCTGTTGGGAATATGATCAAGAGTTATTCTACAAAAATCTTCTACTACAAGTCTTCTATCATCCCCAAGAAGCAGAGCCCAGTTTGGCGACAGGACCTGAGAGTTATCATTTTTTATTCCCCGGGTACGCGGTTCTGCCTCCACTCAGTCTGCACCGACCCCTCCTTAGTGTTCCGAGCCTACCGGTCTGCTCCGACAACGAACGACATCCCCGTCAAGCTTGTTTCGAAGAGGACTCACATACGGTTCCGTCG
Source organism: Amorphophallus konjac (assembly GCA_022559845.1). Taxonomy (NCBI): domain Eukaryota; kingdom Viridiplantae; phylum Streptophyta; class Magnoliopsida; order Alismatales; family Araceae; genus Amorphophallus; species Amorphophallus konjac. The sequence goes on along the minus strand of CM040123.1, from coordinate 267,783,781 downwards.
ACTATGGCGGCGCCTCATTATGAGTTCAGGATCGGTCGTGGCATCCTCTGCTTCCTGCTGCTGAGTTCCTGAAGCAGTCAAAACTGTCAACCTATTCCCCTGTTCAAGCTCCTACTCTGACCAGCGCCGGTGCCCGACGAAATTACCAAAATTCAGGCGTCATCCCGGCCCAGCTATGAGCAATCTCCAAGTGGTTTCGTCAACAAAAAAATTCTGGAGTGGCCACAGCACCGTGATAACCATCAGTCAGTCCTGAAGCACAGGCAGTGGACTGAATCGACATCGGCATCCTAGTTCATATTTAGTTCGGTCTCACCCCTCCCCGCTTGGCCGGCTGAAGGCCCCCCCTACGTGGAGGTAGTTTTGGCTGTAATTTCAATAAATCTCCTCCCTGAGATCCCCCCTCCTACGAGAGGCATAGTGTTATACTTCATTTAATTTTCAGGTCAAGCGTCATCGCCGCAGTGTTCGGGTGTATACCCACGCTTCCCGGCGCGCCCTCGTCTCCGAGCGGGGTCGGTGTTTTTACACCGATCAGGTGAGCATCTGATACTACCCTTGATTGCCTCTACTTTGCAAATTTAGTATTGCTTTGCATGCCCGTCGGACGGTGAGAAGAGAGCCCGATCTTGTATGCTATTTTGAGTGTGTCCACCGTGGACCGTGAGTGAGTGCCACCCAAACCCCACCCCTGCGGGCCAGCCGCCCACGAAGTTGGGTAACCTAGACCCTTAGGAGTCAGCCTAAGCCCGCTGGGACTTTAGAATCGATTGGGTTCCCCCTCGGACCCTTGCCATCATCCCCGGTCACCATCGGGAGATCACGTGCGCCATGCGAGTGAGCCGCTAGTGTAAGTTCGTTAACTACTATTATATGCTTACGGGTCTAGGTCCTAGGCTCATCAACTCATACTTAGTCAACCTTGGGCTGTTTCACATCAAGTGATATCAGAGCAAGTTCACAACTTGTCTATATCAAGTTGGTCCTAGGACGTGTTTATGCATTTAGGGTCCTCGGTTGCATCTCTTTTGTCCACTAGTATGGCCACCTCATACCGACCTTACCAATCGGCCCTCTCCATAAGTCCAAACCACCAAGGGATGCCTACCACTAACACACATAACCTCCCTGGCCATGTCAACTACCTCATGAAGGCCTTGACCCATGCCAATGAGCGGCTTGATAACATATCGGGTCGACTCAACCAACTTGGAGAAAATAGGCCCGCTCCAAGGACGGACGATAGAAGGACATGTCCCCCACCTCCCATATTTGATGGAACTCAACCTATTGACTATTTAGAGTGGGAAGTCTCGATGGACCATTACTTCACTTGGTATCCCATGTCCGAGGATGAGAAAGTACGATTTGCCAAATTGTAACTTACCAAACGGGCCCACACTCATTGGTTGAAAATTGAAGGCTTAAGGATAATTAGAAGGGAAGCTCCCCTCACGACATGGGGGGACATGAAGGAACAACTTAAGACTAGATATATTTTCCCCTCCCATTCCGAACACCAAAGCTCAAAGAGCATTTCAACTCCTTCATTTCCCCTTGGCCAAACCAAGACCCTAATCACGCATTCCCCACCATTTCCCACCTCTCCTACTCCAACCACAACATCTACATCCTACATCCAAGTCCTCACCACAACCATATGTCCACATACCCAATTGGACCCCATGACCACCCCTCCACCTAGGCCCATAATGGCCACCACCCCCAAACCCAAATCCCCTCACCAAACCCGTACCCCACAAGTCCCCTTGGCCACCACCGCAACCTCACCATCGTCCCCCAAAAGGGACACATCTCCCAAAACCAATCAACCCAAATCTCCTCACCCAACCCACCTTCCACTTCCCACCCCAATCCTACCCCAATTTAGGCCTCTACTACTTCCACTCCCAATTCCAACCCACGTCCGACCTTGCTCACCTCCTCGAGTGCGCCATGCATCGACTATCACCAACCCACCCACCATAGACCTTCCTACCCCATTGTCCTTAGGAGCTGCAACCCACACACCCACCTAAGTGGAGAGGGATACCAATCCGGATCCACCTCCCAAAATAAAGGAAATCCAAGGGCCACACAACTCACCCACCACTCCTAGCCTAGCTCCTCAAGAGCTACACACCCTTCCCCATGACACCGTCACCATAGATGAATCCATACTCCAATGGCTCAAGCGAGGCCTCACCATTCCTAGTTCACAACCAAGCCACCTACCCATGGGACATCAATCCCAAATCATTCCCACTCAGCCTCATGTCACTTATCAAACCTCCTATTGTGTGGAAGATTTGGGAGACTTAGTGGCCTACCTACATTGGCAAGTCCACTTGACCGATATGCTAGCCATGAGGCCGTCGGAGCATAGCACCATTAGCCTAGCTTACCCCGCCGTTGGCTCCATCACTTCCATCTACACTAATGGCCAATTTACGAGTGAGATCATACTCTTTCTTCCCATGGAGGAGGAACCCATCCTAGTCTACTCCCCAACCTTTGAGATCCCAAGTGCTTTGATTGGCCAACCCATTAGCAACCTTGGCCCAATTATTTTGGAGGAGGATGACTCACCATTTGAGGACCTTGAGAACATGGAGTACCCCTACCTAGGTGACCCTTACCATGATCCCTTTAACCCCTTCCTAAGGGAGCCTAGATCTCCATGTAACCCACTCTCCCTATTCACCACCCACCTCACCCTACCCATATCGCCCATGTTGACCTAAACTCCTCCCTTCCTAGAATCGGGTTACACCATGAGAGCCTTGACCTTAGGCAACAAACACCTTGGGGTTGATAAAATGCCCCACCCCATAACCACCTTCCTAGATCCCTTCGACCCACTCACATGGAAGTTCAAAAGTCATCCCACATCTATGCACATGGAAGTCACCTTTGGGATAAACATGCATGTGTCTAAGCTTACCACACCATTTGACATGATTCATAAGTCGGGTACATTCATTCACATCACCCACATGTCAAGTAGGAAGCATAAGTGGACCGTATTCGGATGTATTGGCCCACCTTCATTCATCATGAGTCTTAAGCATGAGAGGAGCATACATGGATGTCCGGGTCCCCCGACATTTGTCACACCCATGCATAAAAGGTTAATCTATGGATGTCCCGGCCCTCCTAAGTCTATCACAGTCTTCATGGCATCAAAGTGTGATCGGTCTACATTTGGCTGCCCAGGTCCACCTTTGCACACCATACTTTTCACACCAACATCGCATCATAGTGCATGGCATACGCATTCTCGCAAGCATATAGGAAAGAGCAATGAGGCTTACGAAAGGTAGGCAGATGCTCAACGGCGCCACTGCGAGTTGCAAGTGGGAGACTCGGTGATGGTGAGGACGGAGCGGCTCCTTCCAAGGCCTGCCTCCAAGTTGAGGGCACGGGGTTCGGGACCCTTTCGAGTTATGAGACGACTTGGCAGTAATGCTTATGAGCTAGACCTATCTGAGGGTTTTGGGGTACACCCTACCTTCAATGTGGTGCACCTGGTACCCTACAAGGGACCCGCGGTGGGACCTAGTGAAGAGCTCGAGCCTTTACCCCCCCTTGAGAGAGACACTCACGGTGGGACTCCACTTACTATCTTGAGAGGCCGACGAGAGCAGGTAGAGGTAATACTGGATGAGCAAAGTACCATTACTAGGCATAAGGTGTATCGGCGCTACCTGGTTAGGTGGAAGAACCGTCCCCCGATAGAGGATACTTGGGTGAGTCGGGAGAACCTGCTACGCTTGGACCCCGACATTCTGGAGCGTTACTATAGCCAGGCAGACCCATACTCGACGGGGTCGAGTTCTCCCCACCCCGGGGGATTTGATGAGGACATCTCACGACACTCCCTCTGGCTCGGGTCGCCTGCACACTCTTGATATGGGCTGACTATGATCTACACATGATATCTTCACTTTCTAAAGTCTCATCTTATGTATTTTCATTTTATTGAGTCCTATCTTATGTATTTTCCTTTATTGAGTCATGTTGTTCTAGTCCATTTCTCTTGTTATGCTTAATTGGGCCTTAATACCTTAGTTTTGGGCCTAATAAATTGAGTCTAGGACATGTTGGGTCTTTTGTCTTATTGTCAGGGTTATTTTGGTCATGTAAAGAGTGGTTGCCTGTAAATAGGTCCCATCTCTCCCCATGTAACAACTTTTGCATGAATATTGAAATCAACTTCCAAATCCCTCTAGTTCTCTCTCTCATTCTATCTCTTCTCTCTCTCTTCTCTCTCTCCAAAGAGGGGGCTGCGCCCCTACTCTCTCTCATCCCCTCCCAACCACCTCTCTCACTCTCACCTACCCCATTAAAGCCACTCCCCTTCCCCACACATCCCATTACTCCACCCCCTAGTCCCAAGGGAGCATCCCCAATCACTAGGCCACCCTCTAACCCCCAACTACCCTACCCACTTTTCCAAACACTTTTCCCTCTCCCCCATGCCACCCTCCACCTCCCAAGACCATTTGAATTTGAAAATTTCCTTCCCTCCATAGCCCTTGGTCGCCCAAACCCCATCTCCCCTAGGTCAGGTCGCCCTCCCCTTCCCTCCACCTCATTCCACCACCATTTGCCACTACAAGGTAGCAACTTCATTTGTAGGTCGCAGGCAGCAAGTTTGGTCCTAGAAGCTGCATCATCTCTGGATTTTCCTTGACTCTTCTGGTGGCAAGGCATATATCTCGTGAAAGGTCGTCCAGAGAGCTTTCCAAGCGAGGTGGTTTCGTCCTCATCCGAGCACCGTGCTGATCGGGAGGCCCTTTCTTCCTTGACTGCGCAAAGCCTCCCTGGCAGGAGACCAGAGCCGGAGTGGAAGCTCGACTACGACGAACCTGTTGGGAATCTGATCAAGGATAATTCTAAAAAAATCTTCTACTACAAGTCTTCTATCATCCCCAAGAAGCAGAGCCCAGTTTGGCGACCGGACCTGAGAGTTATCATTTTTTATTCCCCGGGTGCGCGGTTCTGCCTCCACTCAGTCTACACCAACCCCTCCTCAGTGCTTCGAGCCTACCGGTCTGCTCCGACAACGAATGGCATCCCCGTCAATCTTGTTTCGAAGAGGACTCACATACGGTTCCGTCGACTCTGGTGGCACCTCATTCTGAGTTCAGGAGCGGTCATGGCATCCTCTGCTTCCTGCTGCTGAGTTCCTGAAGCAGTCAGAACTATCAACATGTTCCCCTGTTCAAGCTCCTACTCCCACCAGCGCCTGTGCCCGAAGAAATTACCAAAATTCTGGCGTCATCCCGGCCCAACTACGAGCAATCTCCAAGTGGTTTCGTCAACAAAAAAATTCTGGAGTGGCCACAGCACTATGATAACCATCAATCAGTCCTGAAGCACAGGTAGCGGACTGAATCGACATCGGCATCCTAGTTCGTATTTAGTTCGGTCTCACCCCTCCCCGCTTGGCCGGCTGAAGGCCCCTCCCTGCGTGGAGGTAGTTTTGGCTGTAATTTCAATAAATCCCCTCCCCGAGATCCCCCCTCCTGCGAGAGGCGTAGTGCTGTACTTCATTTAATTTTCAGGTCAAGCGTCATCGCCGCAGCGTTCGGGTGTATACCCACGCTTCCCGGCGCGCCCTCGTCTCCGAGCGGGATCGGTGTTTTTACACCGATCAGGTGAGTATCTGATACTACCCTTGATTGCCTCTACTTTGCAAATTTAGTATTGCTTCGCATGCCCGTCGGACGGTGAGAAGAGAGCCCGATCTTGTATGCTATTTTGAGTGTGTCCACCGCGGACCGTGAGTGAGCGCCACCCAAACCCCACCCCTGCGGGCCAGCCGCCCACGAAGTTGGGTAACCTAGACCGTTAGGGGTCAGCCTAAGCCCGCTGGGACTTTAGAATCGATTGGGTTCCCCCTCGGACCCTTGCCATCATCCCCGGTCACCATCGGGAGATCACGTGCGCCATGCGAGTGAGCCGCTAGTGAGAGTTCGTTAACTACTCTTATATGCTTACGGGTCTAGGTCCTAGGCTCATCAACTCATACTTAGTCAACCTTGGGCTGTTTCACATCAAAAGGGGTCGTCATGACCGTTGGATGTAGCGTTGGCTGAGGTGCTGGCACAGCAGACTGCGTTTGAGATGCAGAGGGTTGGGCTGCCACCTGCTGTGGGAGAGGTTGACTTGGCGCCCTGCCTTCGTTATTTAGAAGAGGAACAGCTGGAACGGCCACCTCCGCTGAGCTGGAAGTCTACCCTGCTGGCTCGACCTGCTTAGAAACAGGTGTCTGTTCATTTCTCTCATTCAACTGTCTCTTGAGAGAGCCAATTTACTGCTGATATCTTCTGAACATCATCTGGATTATGGGATCCAGGGTTGTTGGAATTTGCATCTCTCCCGAAGTCCCCTCGGCGGGGTCTAAGAGAGAATTGTCTTCTTCTTCAGCAGTCACCACATTTACTGTCATCGTGGTGATCCTTCGGGCTTCATTGACGGTCGAGAGATTGCCTTGATTAGCAGCTACTATCTTATCTTTCGCTGCTTGGCTTCTTCTTGTGACTGCACCTGGTCTGTGCGCCAGTCTGGTCAATTCTTCTGGTTGACTCGGTAACATGCCATATCTTCCGGCGACGCCGGCCATATTGCAAGCAAGAATCTGCATTTTCCCTCTCCGCCTGCTAATTCTTCTCTTGACCTGACCAGGATACGTCAGGCGGTCAAATACGGACATTCTTTTCTCTTTTCCTTCCCTCTGCTGGATATCTTTCTCATATCTGGCCCCGCGGCCATCTTCATAGTCATTGGAGTCCGAGAACGAAACTCCTAGCATCACTTCTTCTGGAACTTCTTCTTCTTCCTCCATAGTGCCCAAGGCACGAGATAGTCTTTGTTGCCCTAGGGAGGAGTTCCCTAGGCAATGAAAGTAATCCTGAACCACCCAGTTCATCTCTTCTTGACTGTGCCCTTGTAACGTTGAACGGGGCAGCAGTCTCTCTTGAATCTTCAGCTGATAGGCCAGCCTCGAGACTTGAGTAGCCAAGTACTCTGACTTGGGGTATCTGAATACATCGGCCTGTCTAGCGTAGGCCCTGGGTCTCTTTGGAACAGCTACAGAAGCAACTTCCGCCATTCTTCTTTTATCTTTCTTTTGAAAATCTTCGCCCCTCCTCCCGGGGTGAGTGACAGCAATATCTTCCTCCTTCTTCTCCCATCTCATGCCCCCAGCTCTGGGGCGGGTGACAGCAACATTTTCTTCTTGAGCTGGTGCCCAGCTCTGAATTTTCTTCGGCATCCAGACTTGTTTAAACCTTGTCAGCTTAGGTGCCAGCGGCTGTTTTCCCTTGTTCTCCTAGTCGGCCTTCCTGGTGGCCAACGCCTGGAATCTGTTGTTGGTACAGACTGATGGAATGACCCTGTCAGGTCGTGCATCTATGGGGCGGCCGTTGAGGTTCACCCTCATGTTCCCAACCATCATAGTTGTTCCTGAGGCCAAGAGACGACCTCCAGTTGCAGCAAACCGATTCCTTTGGTTGTTTCTCCTTCCCTTACCAGCAATGGCAGAGGCAGCAGTCTTCCTCTCCATGTGATGGACAAAGCAAGAAACGATAGTACGAGCAACCGCCGTCTTCTTCTCTTCAGCTCTTGGTGCCACCGTGGCCTTTACCGTGGTAGTGTTTCCAGCTTTGTTGTCGACTTGCAGCAGGTCGACGAACACTAGGCCCAAGCAGTTGGGCAAACCCACCACCGAAGGCATGGATCCGAACTCCATCGGTACCACCAGGTACCCTCCGTAGATGTGGCCATCGACCACTTGCTGGCCGAAGCGAACAGCAACCAGTCCAGTCTCCATTTGTAATTGCTGCGAGTAAGATTAACACACAGTTAGAATTTTGAGAGAGGCCGCCGGGCCTCCTGCTTTTGGTGTAAAGATGAAGGGAGACTAGGTCCCACCGGGCATGCCAGCTTTGTGGGGATGGATTTTATCCATTTATATATATTTTTATTTATGTTGGTTATTTGTTTGTATTCATTGATGATTAGGCGTGCCAGTCACCGGGGTGACAGTTTATTATGCGCTCGGTCTAACTTGATCAGTCGATTGTGGAATTCGGGTCGGGACCGGAAGTCCGCCATACCGTAAAGGCTATGGCGTTAATTACGCCCTTCCTAAGAAGGATAACCCTTGATTAAACGCCAAAGACAGGGGGCCTCGGAAGGCGATCAAAAATATTAATGTGCGTAATAAAGATTTCAGGCTATGGAAAAATGAACGAACAAGTGACGGACTTGTTGAGTTTAATGAATTAAATCGGGCAGCATAATCCCTGACTTTGAGCCGTGCCGGGTATGAATGGGAGACCATCCACGCAAAGGCGGGACAGAATCCAGACAATCATTAGGGTATTTACCCTTTAATATTTCCACTTAACCGGATGCTCCAAAATGTTTATTTTCCCCAAGGGATGGAGCAAAATGGGATGTGTATCGGTGACACTCCCTTGGCTCGTCGGGGTTAATATCGTTAAGCCGGATTTCGGCAGCATCTCCCCTTAACTCGGATCATGCCGGGGAGGGATAGGCGATCATCCATGGAGTGCCGGGGTGAAAATCGAAAGAAAAGATCACTATGCCCCTGGACGGTGTACATGCCCGTAGCAACGTTTGATGTCCCCTCGAAAACTGATAGAGCTTATGCAGTGGCAGAGCCCCTTTGGTTCGTAGGGTTATGGAGGAATCTGAATCGGGACCGGGTAATGTAGGGGAGGTCATTCCCCGTTAGTTTAGTTCCCAGGGTGTGCATGATGACCTCTGGATATCCCTCAGACGGGTACAATGGAGTGGTCAAAAGTTAGAATGAGGTGCGGATGAAGGTTCTTGGCGTAACTTTCATATGAAAAGGGGTTCTCGGCGCAACAGGTTCTCGGTGCGTAAACCATCACGCCGGGAGCTATTCACCGCGCCAGGAAGGTTTCGCGCCGGGAAGGTCAATATGAGTGTAGAAGGGCTTTGCATGGACGCAGGTGGGTTCTCGGCACAGCTGGAGTGGGCTTCTCGGCAAGCTAGAAGGTGGTGGCTTCTCGGCGCGCACCAGGTTCTCGGCGTGCAAAGTGCCGCGCCGGGAACTATTCACCACGCCGGGAAGGTTCCACACCGAGAAGGTGGGGGCGCCGGAAGCTTTCAGGGTTTCTACGGAGCTCTGTTCTAAGGGTTCTGGGGTCCAGATTCAGATTGGGGTAGGATCTGGGATGCAAAAGGGGACTAGATCAAGGCCTTTGCTGGAGTAATACCAAGGAATCACAAGAGGGTATGGTATATAGAGGGATCCAGATCATCACCCGTTTAAAACCTTCTGGAGACATGTTTTTCCTGTCGCCAGCCGTCCGGGGAAATCAAGAGATGACTGTCTCTGATTCCAGGGGCGACCTTGATGGCTTGGAAAAAGAGAACGAAATGAAAGATAAGAAAACTTCATGGCGTAGGTATCCCTGAAGGGTAAGGGGAGGGGGGCAGAGTCCAATAATCCATAGGAGTGAGGATTGGGACTCTTCCTTCATCGTTCCTCCAGGGGAAACCATCGGAGCGTAGAAACCCGAAGCATCAAAACGACCATACAATACATTGAGTAGCATTCACTCGAAAGAGACAGAGAAGGAGAGATTCTATTATTTCACATTCAACCGAGCCACAATAGCACTATATCTCATCATCTCATTTCATCGTTTACATCATTTACAAGAAAAGCAGGACGAAAGAAAGAAAAGCACAGAAACTATAATATCTCCCCGATAACAGAAGGACTCGAATGCCTTAAACATAAACAGGGATACATATAAGGAAGAAGAAGAAAATGGGGGAGGGTGGAGAATTGACTCCTCTCCCTCCCCCTCTGCCCACCTATGAGCTTCCTCCTAGGGACACTCTCTTCTCTTCCCACGATCTCTTCTCTGATCTCTCTTCTCTCTTTTTTGTTCTTGTTCTCTCTTCTCTGGCCTCTCTTCTCTCTTTTTTTTTCTTGTTCTCTCTTCTCTGCTTCTTCTTCTGTTGCCGCTTGCCCTCCTTCTTCGGAAGAAAGGGGGTTTTATAGCTCTTTTTAGGTATCTCCTCGGCGGGCATATTTCGGCGCGCCTCAGTCGATGAGAGACTTCCTGGCGCGCAAGAGTCCAGCCTCCCGGCACCGATTTTGGGCCTTGGCGAGGGGATCCCAGTGCCACACTTATGGGCCCATTTAGGGCTTTTGATGTTTCGATTCCTCTCATCAGCGGGCTTAAGCTGTCAAAGCTGTCCAACCTACCTTTTCATTTGCTAATCCCTCGAGTCTGTCAGAATAGGCGAAGGCCTCTTCGTTGGTGAGTTGGTATAGTTTCATCAGAACATCTCTGGAGGTTTTCATCAGTCAATAGACTGCAATTTTCATTCGTACTGCCATCTGGGCGATGACAACACCGGACATCAGCTTGGCCGGGGAAGGCTTCAGCCGGGTAGATAGCTTTAGTGACGACTCTTCTTTAGTTCTGACTTTGCAAGAATTATAAGGGTCCTCATTGCTGGTTCTGTTCTCATCCTTGTCTCAGCTCATATTTCATCTGTCAACAAGGTCTTCATTGCTGGTTCTGTTATAATCCTTGTCTCAGCTCATATTTCATCTGTCAACAGAGGGGTGACGGGGTTAGAAAGAAAGGAGGACCAACGACGTTACGTCATCAATCCTCCTCAAGTGGGGCGGCGGCCCGGAGAGCAGGAGAGAGCCCGCGGCCAGGCCTCCTTCCTTCTTGTACGCCGTCAAGTGGCGGTCCCGAGGTTAGGAGCGAGCTCTTCGTCAGGCCTCCTTCTTTCCCCTATGCTGTCCGCCCCGTCCTCCTTACTTCTCCTACGCCGAAGCAACATGAACACCTCGGCGGCCGCCCGGGTCATCATCTTTTGAATCGCCCTCCATGTTTCGCTGACAATCCCCTAGCACAAAAGACAGATGCTTCGCGAAAAGGGTAAAAGAGGAAAGACTGCAAGGGGAGCCGTAAGCGGTGAAGAGAGGTGGAGACGCCCTTCGGGACCTTTTATATGCCGAAAGGGGAACCCTCGCCTTAATTGACTCTCACCTCAAAAAAATGTGAAAGGTGGGAACTCTTCCCTAAGGGCAGTTACTCCGTGGCCCTCAATGGCCCTCCCATAGGGACACGCGAAATGGCAAGTCATTCAAAGCATGGAAAGGTGGAAAGGCGCCAGTGCCACGTCAGTCGCCTGGCCAGTCAGCACGCGAGATGCCTGCAAATAAAATCTCCATTTTCTAGCAATTGCAGATACGATAGTCAAATCACACCAAAGGCGGTAAGGAACAATCAATCTGGTTCTGAATATTACTGCCATTATCTATATAGAAAGGAAAAATCTTACATTCAAAAAAAAAGAAAGAAAAAGAGCTAACACTTCGAGCCCATTTTCTTCCTAATCTATGGAAATGGGGGGACTCCGAGGGGCCCTTGGCCTTTCCTGAGGCTCGGCGGACGAAGGATCCTCAGCGCCAAGGGATCTGCCCCCGGTATCCTCAGTGACGGCCAGTCCAGGCACTGATCCCACTCGTGTGGGAACTGCCTCGATTGTGTGCCCTCCCGAGGCAACCGGAGTTGGCGATCCCCCTACTGAAATGGAGGCATCCTTGCTCCCCCCTTCACTCGACGTCGGAGAGGGAGAATCTGTGGTATCCTCATCCGAGTCATAGCGTTGCTCGGGAGAAAAAATGAGCTCGTCGAGCACATGTTGTTGGGCCTCGACGACTGCTCGATGGAAGCCTTGGGCGAATCCCTTCCACAACCCCCGATGATAGCCTGGCTCGTAGTACGGGAAGGTGACCTTCTGATAAGCTACGTGATAGCCCTCCGAGCTTCTATATCGTTCGATCACCTCCGCCCCAGCTTGCTCCATTTTCTTCTCAAGCTCGGCCACCCTCTGCTCGGCCTTGAACAACTTCATCTCGACCTCGGACAGCTTCACCTCGGCCTCAGTCTGCGCGACCTCGGCTTCCCCCGCACTCGCTCGGCCCCTCGGACCTGGCTGTTGAGCTCCTCCCGCTCGGCATTTCACTACTCGTAGCGCTCGACCTGAGATTGACGCTCCTCTTCTAGGAGTTCACCCTTCAGGTCGGCCATATAGCGAGCCTGGGCCAACTGCTCGGCCAGAGTCTGAGCCTCCTCCTGGCTCGACTGAGCCTGTGCCCGAAGCGAGGTTGCCTCTCGTCGAAGGACTTTAAGCTCGGAAGTCAACTGCCCGATCCTCCGATCGGACTCAATGCGGACCCGAGAGAGAGACCTCTCCTCACTATCCAGCCATGCAAAAAAGTTGACTATCTCGACCCCCAGCTGGGCCACGATCAAGCCGCCCTCCATGACCTTCTCGAAGAGTAGGGAGGGGGGACCACGTCTGAACTCCTCCCGAACCAATGAAGGCACCAAAGATCGGCACCTTTGATACAGAGAGGCCTGAACAGTAGACGCACCAGTCGAAGGAGGAAGAGTCCTTTCTGGAAGAATCGGGACTGGAGCATCCCCCCCTAGCGTCCCCACTTTCGGAACGGCAACGCTCGGCTCGGGCTGGGTCGTTGCCTCGCCCCGCTCCTCATCAGCCTCGGCCGGGACTTCGGAACCGATAGCCTCTGCCTGCGGTCTGGCGGGCTCGGCAGCGGTTTTTCCACCAGCAGCAGCCATCTCTGGCTCGATGGACGGGAGATCTGGATGGAAGATTTCCTCGGCTGAGGGCTCCTCAAATGGGCAAGCACGCTTCCCAACTGGGAGAACATGCTCCTCGGTCGGGCAGGCGACCCCCGCCTTCTTTAACCACTTCTTCTCAGTGATCAGGGCCTTCATTGAAGACAACAGCAGCCGCTCCCCAGGGTCCTTGCGTTTGACCCCACGGCGCTCGAGGGCATCACCCCGTGCAATCCGCTTGCCCTTATCTCAGGCGCAGGAAGGGCCCCCAGAGACTCCGAGCTCCCTTGGAGCAGGCGTCTCCTCCAAGTCAACGATCTCCTGCTCCAACGGTTGTTCCCCCTCATCATCCGTCTCCCTCGAATCTGAACAACAGAAGCCAAATCATTAGAAGGAGGCCTACCTGCCCGACCCAGAAGCACAATACAAGATCCTAAGGTTCTTACCTTGAGGTGGCACCACGCGAGAAGGATAATCCCCGATGTTAACCACCGTCATCAACTCGCCGGTCGACTGGCGATTCTCTTGGAGAATCATGATCTCTTCCTCTAGCTCCAGAGAAACCGCCACTTGATTCGGAGGGAGAGATGGATGGAAGTTGGGCTCCGTCGGGAAGCCCCAGGAGGCACCATCTTTAGATGAGCCCACCCAAAAAAATTGGGTCGTCCACCCCTTGTGAGAGGAATGTCTAGCAGAGAGGGACACGCAGCTTCTTCCCCTCTTTACCTGAAGATAGAAGAAGCCCTTGCCCGCATGGGTCTGCTCTTTCAACTCAAATAAGGAATGGAAAAGGTCCAACGAAGTGCGAAGCCTGCACGAATGGTAGAGAAAGATGGAGGAAACGATAAAAGTATACGAGTTGGAGACCAACTGGACAGGAGCCAGTCGGTAAAATTGAAGCAGTTGCGTGACAAAGGGGTGGAGAGGCAGGCAAAACCCACACTTCCAAGCCAAGAGGAAAGTGCAGAAAAAGGCCCGAACGAGTGTCCAAACTAGACTCATGAGGCTTAGGCGGAGAGAAATAGTATTGCCATATCAGCCCATAATGCCTCTCCATCGTCTTCACTTCAGCCTCGCCCAACTCACTGCGCATAGGGTGCTAAGACTATGGCTCCATACTCCCCGTGCCATGTTCAGCTTCCTGCGCCTCGGTTGCGGGGTGTTGCTCTGCCATGGAAGGATGAGAAGAACAGGAAGAGGAGAAGGAGCGCGCCGAGTCAGACGATTTAGGAGGAGGTGGAAGCTGAGGGATCACCGCCGCCGTGATCTCTGCTAACTCCGCAAAGGCCTCCGCAAGTCTTCGCTCTTCCTGACCACTCTCGCTGCGCATGAGTCCTTTCAGAATACAAGCGCGATGGAGAGAAAAAACCCTAAACGAAGGAGGCTTGGAACGCAAGCACACACGATGTTTATACTCCCAGAGGCTTAGCGGGAGGCGAAGCGACGTTCCGAACTCTAAAAAGGGGCTCCTCGCATCAACTCAAAAGAGTCATCATCACGGGCGTATTCCCAGGATAGCCGCATTAAATGGCCCCTGTCGGAGAAAATTCCCCACCCAAATCAAGCCACTAACACCATCCCCACAAATGCTACTCATCCGAGCCCAATTTTGGCTCGGGAGTAGGAGGGGGACAAGTGGAGAGGGGAAAGATTCACCGCCCAAGAGCACGGCTCAACTAGGTCCAAGTTGACCGAATCATGCCCAACTCCCCAAAGTGACAGCCCCATTTTGGGCCAACTTACTTTAAACCCAAAACTCACTCGGACCAGCATTTCCTAGGCGACCCCCGGGTCCGGAAGTCCGAGCGATAGATCGGTCGAGAAGGCCCCTGCGGGGACCCAGCGCGACCTATCCGAGGTACGGACCTATCGCTCAAGAGAAAACCCCGAGCAAGCGTCCCAAGCTCGGACCGATTGTCGGAAGCTAATCCAGGTGTTCGTTACGCATCCTTCAGGAGTAGGGAACTCCAAGGGATAAGGGAGAGCAAGAGTCCTTGTGCCATAAAGAGTCCACGACGAGGATGTAACCCCCCTGAATCCCCTCGACTCCCTGGACTCCTACATTAAACGGATCGCTATATAAACCCCAGGGAGACTCTCCGAGGAGGTAAGCAACTGTAACACCCAGAAAATTTAAAATAGAAATGTACCAAAAAAATTTTAACCATTTCAACCATTTAATTAATAATTCAAAAACCAATGGATACTTTAGAAGATGCCAAATTATATTTCAGGAAATGCCAATTTATATTCACTTAAGAAATTAATAATACATCTTATTACACTATGCTAAAGAAATAGGAAACAAGTTATATAGATAGAGTGTTAAAGGATAAACATCACTTTTACAAGATGCCAAATCATATTTTCATAAATTATAATCATATTTTCATAAATTATAAACTTTAATAATTTAAAATTTTCATTTATATCATTGCTTGAAAGAAATAAAGATATATAGACGAAGAATTAAAGGATAAACCTAATTTAGGAAGTAAGAAAGGGTATATAGATAATTTTGGTTAAGTATAGGGTGAATACAAAAATCTCCGTTCAAAATAACGACCGTTGTTAAGTCGTTACTTATGAAATAACGACATGGAAGATGTCGTTATTCAAGCAAAGTAAATACACAAGGTTTAAAGAGATATATATCCAATTTCGGTTCTTTGAGGGGGATGGGAAAATGCTCCAAGTGATTCACGTGATCGTTATTCACAGGCAAGTCATTATTTCCTAACGTGAATAGTGCCATGAATAGTACCACTTTTTATTTAAAAAGAATTTTTTAAAAAATTTTATATGTAAAAATAGAGAAAAATATAAAGATCGTATCCATGAAATTTCATAAACTAACTCCATCAATCTTTAAAGATAAAAATAAGTGAAGTTAAGTGGGAAGTTTATACATCCGACAACTTTTACGATATTTCATCACCAACAGCCTGTTTGAGTTGGCATCCCACTCAGATCCTATTATTCCGGATCTTATCTCCCCACCTGTCGACCCTAATGCTATAATATATCCCCGTATTCCCCTTCTATCCCGTTAGCTCTAAGGCTTGCTACAAGGGAACACTCTCTGAAGTTGCAGAGGTGTCTCTCTTCTTCCTGTGCCTAGTCTCTCATTCCAAAGAGGTAGGTGATCTCGAGTTTTAACCAAACCATAGCTAATCTAGGTTATATTAGCATGTAAAATTAGTGATTAGTCTCATCTCCATGCGGTATTTAGTAGTTACACATCATGTTTTAGTAGGTGTTCTCAGGCTTTTAACCAAACATTAGCTAATCTAAGATAGCTAATCTAGGATAAAAATTAGTATTAGCTCATCTCCATGCGATGTTCCATGCGATAAACCATGTTTACAGTAATTTCTATCATGCTTTCACATAGATCAAGTAAAATGTTAGCTAATCTGTTAGAATATGTTAACTAATCAGTTAGATTACCTAATCTAATCACATGATAAACTAAATATTCATGTTACTTGTTTTACGGACATATTTTACGCTAAATGACTACACCATATTCTATATACACTATGATAAAGATGTTATATTAGAGTTAAATTAATATGTTAGCCTACCTAACCTAATAACATGTTAGGCTAAATCTCCATGTTACTTGATTTACCAACACGTCTTACGTTGAATGACCACATCAGATTTGATATAGTTCATGCTTTAGTAAATGGCCTGTCATTATGTCAATTTCTGTGAAACTGAAACCACCATGTTAAAAATATTATATTAGAGAAACTAAAACCTAAAAATAGTGAAAGAAGAAATTGTAACCAAGAGGATGAAAAACGTGGAAAAAGACCAAGTTGAAAAAGACCAAGTTGAAAGCATAATGAAATTATATTGAAAATAGGGGGTTCTAAGAAGGAAAATAACGTAAACTTTAGAGAGAATGAGAATATGTGAAAGAAGAGAAAGTTGTAAATTGGAGGGTTAGGAAGAATTTTTATGAAGAGTGCAGAGAGAGAAAATGAGAGGAAGAAGGTAAAAAATGTGAAAAATCAAGATCTATAGGCGCAGGTGAACAGTGATTGAGTAGAAAATAGAACCGTAGAAAATTAATTATAACTTAAAAATTAAAGGGAATTGGAGGAGGTGGTAGAAGAAGAAAATCTAGATCTACAAGAGAAGAAGAACTTTTGTGAAGAACTCAGAGAGAAAAGAGGATTGGAAGCACATGAAAACTGGGGAACAAAAGAAGATATCAACTCGGATGAACAGTAATGTGCCAGGACAGCAAGTAGAAAAACATGCAATAACTTGAAAACGGAGAGGAATTAGAGAAAGAGATAGAAGAAGGAAATGTAAAGCACTTAAGGATGAACAAGTTTGTAGAAGACATGAAATTGAAATGAAGATCCGAAAAGTATGTAAAGGGCTAAGAAAGACTAAAATCTTAAGAACTTACATTAATAACAACATAAACATACAAACCCAAAACCCCTCTCAATTGCATGTTTAGCAAATAGATATAAAGTATATACAGCATGTTTCTCATGTATTAGCCTTATACCCAGAATAATTAGCGAGTATTAGTCTCATACCTAGAATAATTAGCATGTGTTAGCTTAAATCTAGGATGATTAGCATGTATTAGCTTCATACCTAAGATGATTAGCATATATTAGCTTCATACCTAAGATGATTAGCATGTATTAGCCTTATACCCAAGATGATTAGCATGTATTAGCTTCAATCTAGGGTAATTAGTATGAATTAGCTTCATATCCCTACGATATATCCGTATAACGCAAGTTTTATCATTTAACTAACCTATTAAAATTTCATGGTAGCCCCCAGGGCGCCTTCTAATAGAAGGTGGCAGACCCAAGGGCGCTTTCTTCTAAGAGATGGCAGCCCCATGGGCGCCTTCTAACTGCATGATGTTAAACTAATCATCCAGTTAACCCTAACTTAATCAAAGATAAATACCTTAAGCCATTTTGAGCAGATTTGAACTGAGGGGTTGACCCAGCCTGTTCACCGCGTTGACGCGATGAACTGTCGAGTCGACCCAGCCTGTTCACCGCGTTGACGTGATGCACTGCTGAGTCGACGCAGCCGGCTCAGTGCATTAACGCGATGGGGGCATTCCAGAAGGCTATTTTGAGCAGATTTGAACTGCAGAGTCGACCCATCTTGTTCACCGCGTTGACGCGATGAACTGCAGAGTCGACCCAGCCTATTCACCGCATTGACGCGATGAACTGCAGGGTCGACCCAGCCTGTTCACCGTGTTGACGCGATGAACTGCAGAGTCGACCCAGCCTATTCACCGCGTTGACGCGATGAACTACTGAGTCGAAACAGCTGGCTCATTACGTTAACGTGATCGTTAGGCTTTCACTTTTGCCATCTCCACTGATAGATGGCAATCTGAGAGGTGCCATTTAACTCCTGATAGGGTCCTCTAAACCCTGTATAGTTCCCAGGAAGGGCATCCAACAGTGAGGGTGTCGTTTCTAAACTTGTCAGGTGGCCCATAAGGCACCTCTCTTATCTAATGTTTTTTCCGTGTATCAAACGTTACTGGTTTCCACTCCAAGGTCGTCCCTACACATCAATGCACCTTTGTATTCCATTCCATAATTCCGACTTATATATCATACTGGTCAAACCTTGAAATTCCATATTGGCTATAAATGAGAGTGGATGTCGACAAACATGATTAATGCTGTGCATATAGGGCCCGGTCTGGTCTTGGGAGGAGTACCCGAAGGTACTTGTGCCCATGGGAGTTTATTGACCACGGTGTTTGGCATTGCACCGGAGTACTTGCTTGCTAGACTTTAGACATTCCACTCATTCTCGTGATATTACTTGATTGATTTGACTTGAAACCTGCAGAAGGGTAAAGTTTTTGCTTGAATGAAATTGATAAATAGCCAATTCCAGTTTTACATGCTTGAATTTATGTGCCCCGAAATTTACACCCGCTCGGTGGGATACTGCCGGTGGTAGAGTTCACAAAGAAAAACCCGACTACGGTCTGTTCTTGGCACCAATAAAGTGGGGGTATAGAGATGAACCTCTTGTGCTGAACTGTCTGGCCGTCCAGTTTAAGTATCAGCTAGCTGCTGGTTGGTTCGGGGACGCCAAGGTAACCGGCGCCCATCTATTCCTAGTGGGAGCAGTAGAATTCACAGTGTTTATTTTGAAGGAATACGCCCCTCTGCTGATCAGAGCCGGGGTATATCACAGCGTCTTTGCTTCCAGATTCCGCTATCCCATCTCCCGAGGATTATGCTGCGGAATGTTTGAAGTGTTTTGCTCCTTATTCAACACATTTTATACAGCAGAGGGTGAAACGTCTCTCGACCTCTGGAGCTTGTCACAGCTTTCTGGCCTGCCCATTGACGGCGAGCCGTACGAAGAGGTTTGTTTGGAAGACTCTGAGAAGGACAGTTCTGATGGCGAAGGCAGGTACTCACTTGGTTACTCGTACCGGTATTTAATGAAAGCCTATCGCTCCATCTGTTTGGCTTACAGTAGAGGATCTTCCAGGGGTTACCAACCCCGAGAGAAAAGTAGTAAGTTAAGGGTCCGAATCGGACAGTGGGTCCAGTATTTCTTCGGGGGTCCTTTCAGATATGCGGACTTTCCTTCTGTGGGGCCGACTGCCAGTAAGCAGATAAGGACTCCCCGTTACAAGTCAACACTGCTAGCTTCACTGCGTCGTATAGGCAAAGATGGTCTGAACCCAGCAAGGGCGGATCCTGTCACACATTGTGCAGCTTATTTGACACTTTGGTTCTGCACCTTCGCTCTCCCTCAGGGGGACGAGACGATTATCCAGCCAGAAGCTGTATACTCGGCCTGTCAAATGGCCTGGGGGGTGAGGTTGTCACTCTGTCCGGTGGCTTTATGTTTGATTTACAAATCTCTAGGGGACCTGTACAAGCACCGGGCTCCCCGCTCTTCAAGGACCGTAGGTCCATTTCATTTCTTCAACGCCTGGGTATGCAGTCTGTTTCCCGAGCTGGCTCCCAGAACTCTGCAGGTGGATACATTATTTCCCCGGATGATTGAGTTTGCCAGTGCCGAGCCCGGCTCTTTTTCTGATCAGCTGTTCAAGATAAGGGGCAGACTGATAAGGGTACCAGTAGATGCCCCCGACAACATTCATTTCTGGAGTTTGGCAGCGGGTTCAGCTCCTTTGATCCATCCTCAGAGAGAATGTAAAATGGAAGAGGTAGAGACCTATATTCATCTTGTCTCAGGGGCTAATGTCGTTCGGTCTCTTCTGGAGCCAGAGCTGGTCAGGTGGGCCATGGCCATCCGGCCTAGTGTCTTAGTCTTCAGAAAAGGCGGTCTACTCCTCTTGGAACCATATTACCCATTCCGCTTCGGGAGGAACTTGGGCTATGACCAACACATCCCCACATCAGTTGCTCAGTTCCCTCTGGACAGTCGGGCAAGCACGGATCCACAATTGTTAGTGACGGCCGGTTATGATGGGATTTCTTTCATCGCCAAGATGGCACAGCCTTCAGGGTTCCGACCATTTCTAACCGTGTTCCCCGCGTCACATCAGAGTACATCAAATGGTGTAACACCCGGACCAGCTTTTACAGGGATGGCAGGGGTGCATTCTAGGACGTGGCTGAGCGTTCTTTCTTGAAGCAGCAACCCGGGCCAGTATTTAACATTGCCGAGGCCCATCTGAAGAGGATTTATTCACAGCACCCAAGAGAGGCAGAAACCTACTTGGCCAAACATCGGGCTTTGAAAGAAGAAGGCTATGATCCACCCACTCCTATTTTTGCTGCCATCAATGAAGACACTTTTATGAAGAACTTAAGGCATCTGTGCCATGTGGGGAGTGCTCATCTGGAGACGCAGCAGTATCCGTTCCCCCTCGAAGAGCCGATCCCGACAGCAGCCCTTGGAAGGGTCCAGTAGACAGATTTCATCCTTATAGGACGTTTGTGCGCAGGGAAGACCGAACTCAGACGTATTATAAGCTTGTGCGCAGGGAAGACCGAACTCAGACGTATTATAAGCATACGTCTTGGCTGTTGCTTTTGTTGAATGTCCATGGGCTGTCTGTGGAGAGTCCGATAGCTGGCATTTTGAATAAGCCACTATTTTTTTCCTTTCACTATGTTGATGGCTGGGGTATGGACCACCTTGGCATGTTTCATTATCTTGACTTTCACGGTCACAGCGACCTGGCTGCACTAGTGGAGAAGTGTCAGACAGTTAGTGACGTCTGCTGGCTCATTAAGGAGGCTGCCTCTCGCTCAAAGGAGGTGGCCTATCTGTATTGGCCGATTTCCATTTTCTATGATGGCCCAGCATGTACGATCTTTCCTTTTTGACTGTAGTGCCTTCTGCTCAGTGTTAAACTTTGCATCTATTGATTTTCATTGCTCTTCCTGTGTCTTCAACAGACAGGCCAGACATAAAGCGACAAGGACTTTATAGGAAGATCGTTGCACAGGCTGAGAAGCCTGCTTATTTTGAGGTTGCTGCAGCAGCACCGACCACCACTCCCTTGCCTCCGGGAAAGAAGAGAAAGACTTCCGCAGTTAAGGCTGCAGTCGTGAAGGCCAAGACAACTCACGCTCAGCAACCGGCCCTGACAGTGACGGACGCTGGGACCCCTCTCCCTGATATCCCTTCATTTGATGAGTTTGCATCCCAGAGGGAGGCCGCCCAGGCATCCGCTGAGGGTAACATTAATAGCCTACAGCTGCATCTTTCTCTATCTTCTTTGCTGAATCTTAAGGAGATCTCTGGATCTAACCCCTCCCCCCCTTTTTTTATACAGCCCAAGAGCAGATTGTGGCACCCTCTGAGGTGGACACCAGATTGCCTTCTCCTACGCCGGCTAGCGAGGCGGGGGGTAAGTGTGCTTTCTCATCTCTTCTTGCGCATTTCAATTATCCTTCTATCATCTTTCTCACAGGCTTTTCACTGCAGTGATAGCCGGAGAGGAGGCTGGAGTCATAGCAGCAGCAAGAGATGTGCCTCAGCCACAGAAGGGTCACAAAACCCAGACGAAACGGGGCATTGTCCCCACAAGGCGCATAGTTACCCGGTCCACATTCCGGCATGTTCCAGAAATGACTGCCCAGCCTATGGATAGTGTGGAAATATCTTCCAGTAGCTCTGCGACTATCTCTGATGCAGAGGGAGAAGAAGTAGGTTTCAGTGACAGTGAGGCGGACATCTCCAAATCAGAGGTCCCGTCCGTATCCGCCGAAGTTCTTCCGCCATTCCACCCTCCCAAGCTGCTGGTGTTGTCTTCCGAGGATGAGCTACAAGAAGAGTTTGCTGGTCTGGATACCGAAGCAAATATAACGCCCCCCCCCCCCCCCCCTTGTTGCTTTAGCTGCGGAGCTTTCCACTCCCCTGCACTCTTTTGAAGACATTGACATCACATTAAGAGTGAGTCTCTCTTCTTCTTTTTTACCTTGTCATTTCGTCGGTTCTTCTTTCTTTCATTCATTGCTTGATGTCGTCTTGATCTGTTCACAGGAACCTACCGTCATCAGCTCAGTAACGACTGCAGCTTCTGAGGCCACTCCATATGAAGTCTTGGCTATCATCCCTGTTCTGCCAGCAACCTATGTGGGCATTTCTGGGATTGTTTGCCCCGTGCCAGTGAGGGTACAGTCTTCTACGGACCTGGCATCATTGGACTTGGGAGCCTCGGGGTAGAGCTCGGCTCTTATCAGAGTTTTAGATTTTAGAGCTGAGGCGGACCCAGCTAGGGGTTCTGCTTTTGTACCGGTCGCAGTGATGACCATTGCGCCTGAATCAGTGATCCCTACAACAGCGATTATGGAGATTGAACCCCTGCCTCTTCGAGTCTTAGCCCCTGCGGCCTCATCACTGAAGGAAGTAGCCGTTGCAGAAGAGATGGCCGAGCAGGGGGCATCTGCTACAGAGACTGGCCTGTTATCCATAGCTGGCCTAGAATCAATCCCCATGGTTTCAGAGCCGGAGGAGGGGGTGCCCCGGGAAGAGAACGTTGAAGATGCAGCCATTGCACCGGAGACCCATGAAGAAACAGCTCCAGCACTCACGAGCCCTTCCCATCCGAGCCTTCAAACAGCAGTCCTTGAGGAGGTTGCGGTGGAAGAACCCTCAGCTCCGCAAGAAATTATAGAGAAGGTCCAATCAGCCTCTTCAGCAGATCTCCCGTCTTCTTCCTTCCAGCCAGATGTTGCATTATGGGCAGATATTGACAGTGAGGTGACTTTTGAAGTAACCCCATTCCCTTCCTTTGGCTTTGCTTCATCCGAGAGCTTTGTTTGGCAAAATCTGCACATGTTGCGCCAACTGGTGGAGTCCCAGCCTGGATTGACTTATCCGTAGCTAAAAGAGATAGCCAAACGCTTCACCGCTGGTCTGCAAGCGATGGGCTGTCCTTTAGAAACATGGGCCCATCGTGTTCTGTTGTTGCTAAAACTTGTACACCGCTGGGATTTCCTGGCGCGTGTTATGTCTGAAAGACTGGCAGCTTTGAAGTTACAGAAGGTAGAGTGCAAATATGAGCTGGGGAAAATGAGCTCTATCCTTCAGGAGTGCCGAGGCCAACTGCAGTCTCTGACACAGCGGGAGCAGTTTATATGCGACCGGATAAACATTCTGGAAGATGAATTGGCTGATCTCTGAGCTGAACTGCCGCAGATAACAACCTCTCGGCCACAGTTCGCAGAGGAAGTAGCTCTGTTGGAGGGGCAGGTGGTGTCTCTTCAGGACGAGTCCGCTCGGCTACAGGAGGAGGAGGCTCATCTGCATGAGTTGGGGGCTGCTCCGTATGTGGGTCTTCTGGCTTTCGAAGACATCTTCCGGCGCTAGTGAACATCTCTTCTTTTTTCCTCCTCTTTTTGTAATACAATTCCCCCTCAGGGGCTCTTCTTGTACTCTTTTTCTTCTTTATATAGTGAAAAGGAATCTTTAAGCTGGTCTCATGTGTGGCTGTTCTTCACTTATTGCATCACCATTACTTCATGATGATTCGGTAGCGGTTTTAGCAATCCTCATGCGGATAGCCTGTATTTAGCAGGAGAGCGTCCACCCCTTCAGAGAAAGGATAGGGAACTCGCTCCACCACGTGACGGTATCCAGAGGGTGCTTAAACCAAATTTTGTAGGTAGTAGCGGATGTCTTTTTCGGCCATATGTGCCGCAAGTGAGGTTGTTTGCAGAAAAGTGAATGAAAGGTTTAGAGTATCATCCGGAACAGACGAATGGTCCATCCTGGGTAGGTTTCAAAGCCAGTCAGGGCAATGTGCCAGTCGACCAGTGAATGGTTTTATCATCGATATTGGGTTTATATCGATGCAAAGAAGTTTTATAGGTTTCATCAGAATAGACGTAAGGTCTAGACTGGGTAGACTTTATCGTAGGTGGGACATGAAAGGGTATGCGGTTTTCATCAGGACAGACATAAGGTCTGAACTGGATAGGTTTCATCATTGATCGGGCAATGTGTCGGTCGACCAACGGTTGGTTTCATCATCGATATTGGGTTTATGTCGATGCAAAGGAATGTTAAAGGCTTCATTAGAACGGACATAAGGTTTAAACTGGGTAGGGTTTTACCATTGATCGGGCGAGGTGCCGGTCGATCAACGGTTGATTTCATCATCGATATTGGGTTTATATCGATGCAAAGGAATTTCATAGGCTTCATCAGAATAGACGTAATGTCCAAACTGGATAGGGTTTCATCATTGATCGGGAAAGGTGTCGGTCGATCAATAGCTGGTTTCATCATCGATATTGGGTTTATATCGATGCAAAGGAATTTCATAAATTTCATCAGAATAGACGTAAGGTCTAAACTGGATAGGGTTTCATCATTGATCGGGTGAGGTGCTGGTTTATATCGATGCAAAGGAATTTCATAGGCTTCATCAGAATAGACGTAAGGTCCAAACTGGATAGGGTTTCATCATTGATCGGGCAAGGTGCCGGTCGATCAATAGCTGGTTTCATCATCGATATTAGGTTTATATCGATGCAAAGGAATTTCATAAGTTTCATCAGAATAGACGTAAGATCTAAACTGGATAGGGTTTCATCATTGATCGGGCAAGGTGCCGGTCGATCAATAGCTGGTTTCATCATCGATATTGGGTTTATATCGATGCAAAGGAATTTCATAAGTTTCATCAGAATAGACGTAAGGTCTAAACTGGATAGGGTTTCATCATTGATCGGGCAAGGTGCCAGTCGATCAATAGCTGGTTTCATAAGAGTGGTGATGGGTTTTATCGTCGGTGGGACTTTTGAAAGAGGTATGAAGACTTTATCAGGACAGACGTAAGGTCTATCCTGCAAGGGTTTTATCACTGATCGGGCAAGATGCTGAGCGACAAATGGAAGGTTCTTGTAAATGGAGGGAGATGAAGGTAGCATGTCATGTTGAATCTCTGTAGTTTTGATGATGACTAACACTATGAATCAAATTATGTGTTGCTTCCTGGTGACTGTTAAAGATCCTGCATTGTTTGGATAATCTCTGGATCTTGGTTCTGAAAGGAGCCTTGGGAAATTTCTTGTTTGCATGCACATCGTCTGATTAAAATGTCTTCATCATGCTTTTCTGATTGAATGCTCCTCTAACACGTTCACCCATTAGCTCGTACCTGTCTGTCTTCATCTATATGGGTTATGTGCTTTTGAGTGTGTTGACGCACTTGGCTGACTGCGTAGATGCAATTGTGCGTATTTCACTTGCTGTCTTGTTCATTGCGTCGACGATGACACTGGATGCGTTGACGCATTGGCCAGTTGCCAAGGGCGTGAGCATCTCGCTTGAGGAGCTGAGGTGACGCTGCACGATGGAAGCGTTGACGCCTTGGGCTGATGTCCAAAGGTCTTTTGATCACCAACCAAGCCGATGCGTCGACGCTGTCACTAATGCGTTGACGCATTGGTGTGTATTGTGAAGGGTCCTGCTCTCCATTATAAACTCATTGCGTTAACGCCTTGGCTTTACTGCGTTGACGCGTTCTTCAGTCCTTTGATAAGTTCCGTGCAATCTGTGTGAACAAACGTATGACTTGAATATTTCTGAGAGTGACTGAATGTTCTCTGAAACCTTACAGGGACTTAAAGATAAATTGGAACTTTATTCCAATCATGTGAGCACGTGATTTGAGGGAATAATCGTCTAACACGTGGCTCGGCTCATCTGGAAGCATCTTCTTCGCTCGTGTCTCCCACACCCTTAGTCTCTCGTGAGTCTGGATATAAAGGAAGGTTTCTGCTCCTGAAAAGCTGCCGAAGCCACAAGAAAAAGGGTGAGGCCAGAGCAAGAGGAAGGAGAGGAGAAGCCATCCTGATCCATTCGTTGAGCGTACCTGGAAGAGAGAGAGTGATGAAGGAGAGGATGGTTTTCTGCTACGTTTTGTCTATGCTTCTTTAAGAAGCTACATTGTTTCTCCGTTCGATTGTCTTTCAATATATTTTTTATGTCTTCGTTTGTTCGTTCTCAAATTCTGATACTCTATTTTCGTTCCCTCTAGGTGTAGAGGAAGAGAGGTGAATCCTCTGGGTCGCAGTGTGGCTTCCCTCTGATTTAGATCAGAGGAAGAGAGGAGTTCTCCGGGGTTTTGTGTTCAGGTAGTGAGAAGGCTACCTGGGTTCTTCCCTCCGGCTGAGGAGGAAGAGAGACAGCGTCTCTGAATTGCAGTGAGGGTGGGTCACTGCTGGGTTCCCTCTTGTCTAAGAGGAAGGGAGAGTTATCTCCGGGTCAGGTCTTGTGGTGTGAGACCTGGGTGCAAGTTGTGAGTTCAGCGTCTATAGGGATATCGATCCCCAAGCTATGGATCAACGTGTTGTTGGCAGACTGAGTCTGCGGTTCTTTCTTGTGAAAGGGAAGCCTCACTCTGCCTTGAGTGAGGGATGGACGTAAGTCTGCAGGTTGCAGACTGAACCATCTAAATCTCTTGTTCTCCGTGGTGTGGTTGTGTGCATCTATTTTCCTTATGCTTCTGTTTGGCTTCATGAAGTAAGTGTGATTGTTGATGATCGAAACCTTGGTCTGACTGCTCGCTTAGTGCTTGTGCATATGTGCTGATGAAATTCTGAGTGATATATGTTCTGCGCTCGTGACCTGCTTTATCTCGGTTAAGGTTTCGGATCATTTTACATATTGTCAGTCTTCCTAGCAAATCTCATCTTCTAAGATCTCCTCGGCTCGGACAAATATTTTTTAAACGGTGATCTATTCATCCCCTCCCCTTCTAGCTCACCGTCCTCCTGTCTAACAGTTGGTATCAGAGCAGGTTTACCCGAGATGTGGTCCAACGATCAGGGTAATCCTGGAACCAGTGGTCCTCGCAGCTACATAGCTGAAGGACAGTCAATCTCTCGTCCCCCATATTTTGATGGTTCTAATTATTTCTTTTGGAAAAATAGGATGGAAGTTTTCATCCGATCTCAGAGCCACAAGCTGTGGAGAGTCATTACAACTGGGCCTTATGATTTACCTCCGAATGAGGAGATGTGGTCTGAAGAACTAGTCAAATTATCCGGACTGAACTGGTCTGCGCTCAACATCATCCAGTGCGCAGTTCACCTTGAAGAATATGCCCGAATTTCGGCGTGCAAGACAGCTAAGAAGATGTGGGATGAACTAGCGCTGATTTACGAGGGTACCTCTCAGGTCAGAGCTACCAAGGTAAACTACCTAACCTCTGAGTATGAATTATTCAAGATGAAGTCAGAGGAGAGCGTGACAAATATGTACGCTAGGCTCTCACTGATCACAAACAGCCTCAAGGGATTTGGAAAGGAAATATCTGAAGGGGATATAGTCAGGAAGATCTTAAGATCCTTGACTCCAGCGTGGCACACAAAAGCTACTGTGATAGAGGAATCAAAGGATTTAACAACCATGACCGTCACTGAACTCATTGGGTCTCTTATGACCTATGAGATAAATCTCAAGAAAACAGGAGAAGGAAATGACAGAAGGGGCAAGAATGTCGCTCTTAAAGTTGAACGACACAGCATCAGCAGCAGTAGTAGCAACAGCAGCAGCGGAGAGTCTAATGGAATTCCAGACCTTGACAGAAGTGAAAAAGCACTGCTCACACGTCAGTTCAGGAAATTCCTGAAAATGCAGGGAAATTCATATAGGAAAAGAAGAAACTACTCATCAGGTAAATATTTGAACAATGGCAATGACAAGGATAGGAATGCTAAAGGTGTGATGTGTTATCATTGCAGGAACTTTGGGCACATGAAGCAAGATTGCCCTGAGCTTCAGAAGAAGACACCAGACTACCACAAGAAAGGCTCCAAAGTGTACAAGAAAAAGCCAAAAGCTATGGTATGCACTTGGAGCGATGAAGAAGAAGACTCAGAGACTAATTCCTCAGGAAAGGAGACTGAAGGAGTATGTCTGATGGCCGACGATGAAAATGAGGTAACCAATCCCTTTGTAACTTACTCTATTGATGACTGGGAAGAGAAATATGGTGAACTGCTAGATATGTACAATGCCTTAGCTAAAGAACATAGAGTCATCAAACGCAAACTCAATATGGTTAATGAAGTACAAGAACTTGTCAAGATAGAAAATTCCAAACTGGTAGCTGAATTAGCTCAGATGGAAAATGTAAGAAATGAGAATAATCTTTTTAAGAATGAACTTGAAAAATTTAGAAAACAGCTTGATGAAACCAATCAACATACTGAAGAAAACCTGAGACAAATTGACTTAATCAAGGAAGGGTATGAAGCTGTTATAAAGGTCAATGATGAATTGCTGGAAAACAACATATCTCTGCGGAAGGAGTTGGAAGATAAGAAGAAAACTCTTGAGAGGTTTGTTTTGGGAGAAAGCAATTTGAACGCCTTGTTAGGCACCAAAGTAAACTTTAACAGAGAAGGTTTGGGTTTCAACCCAAATAAGAAGGAAGCATTTGGGATAAAAACCACCACATTTTGTACTGAGAAAGGAAAAGAGAAACTGGACATCCCATCCAGTTCCAAAAGTACTGAACAACAAAAGAACATTCATAAACAACAGCCTGATTTTGGAAAAAATGTCTTTAAGAAATTCAACAAGCCCACGCACCAGAAACAAGGTGCCTGTCAGTTCAGTAACTATGACTCTAATAAAAGAATGGGCTATTTGAAAAGAAACATGGGAAGGTCTAACTACACACAGAATACTGTCAATAAAATGTCTTCAACTAGACAGTTTAGAAATTATGGTCTGGCTGGGACCCAAGCTTTTATCAACAGAAACTGGACACACTTTGAGAAACAAAAGGAAACAACTGAATTGCACATCAATAGCAAAACTGTCAATTCTCAGCACAGAAAGAAAAAAGGGGTGAAGCAGATCTGGATCCCCAAAACTGTGCTTAATCATTTGAGTAGTATTTTTGGACCCAACTTACCTTGGGCTCCAAAGCACACTACTTAAATTGTTATTGTGCAGGTGAGCCTAGCAGCCGAGAACAACAAGTGGTATCTCGACAGTGGCTGCTCGAGGCACATGAGAGGGGATCAAAGAAAGTTCAGCAAGCTTGAATTGAAAGCAGGAGGGACAGTCAAGTTTGGAGGTAAAAACAAAGGCCAAATAATTGGGACCGGAACCATCGGTAAGAAAACCTCCAACTCTGTTGAATAAGTTTTGTTGGTCGAAGGTCTGCAACATAATTTATTGAGTATTAGTCAGTTATGTGACAAGGGTCACAAGGTCCTCTTTGATGAGCATGCTTGCAAAATTTTAGAACCAAACTCTGATAAAATAAAGTTCATTGCAAATAGAGTCAATAATGTCTATATTGTGGATCTTGATGTTGAGTCTGAGTCTAATCTGTGTCTCTCTGCTGATTCAGAGAATAACATGTTTGACTGGCATAGGCGACTAGGTCATGCTAGCTTTAACACCTTGCATAAATTAGCTAAATTTGACTTAGTTAGAGGCATGCCTAGCTTGAAGTTCAAATCATTCTCTAAGCCTTGCGATGCCTGTGCTCTAGGCAAGCAAACCTGAGCTTCTTTTAAAATAAGAACTGAGAGCTTGTCAAACAAGCTTATGGAACACTTGCACATGGATCTCTTTGGTCCTACTAGAACCCATAGCCTAAATGGTAAGAGATTTGGTTTTGTCATTATCGATGACTACTCTAGATTTGCATGGTTGTTTTTCTTGGCGAATAAGAGTGACGTTTTTCAAAAATTTGAACATTTTTTCAATAAGCAGAAACATGTAGGCCACAAGATCATTGTTATCCAATCAGATCATGGAGGAGAGTTTGAGAACTCCTCATTTTCTAATTTTTGTGACAAGGAGGGACTGACTCACAAATTTTCTTCTCCCAGGACCCCAGAGCAGAATGGAATTGTGGAGAGAAGGAATAGGACAATAGTGGAAATGGCAAGAACATTACTAATGGAGAGTCAGCTACCGAAGAGTTTTTGGGCAGAAGCGGCAAACATTGCCTACTATATACTAAATAGAGCTTTGGTAAGACCCATACATAAGAAAACACCATATGAACTCCTGAAAGGTAAGAGACCTAATGTCTCATATTTCAAAATTTTTGGTTCAAAATGTTTTATTCATAATAACAACAAGAGAGACTTAGATAAATTTGATGCCAGAAGTATTCCGAGAATATTCCTAGGATACTCTGAAACATCTAGGGCCTTCAGGGTCTTTAATAAAACTGATAGAACTGTAGAGGAAACCCCTCATGTCATTTTTGATGAAACAAAAATCTCTAACAGTCTAAATGATGATAACAGGTCTACAAGTCATGATGGAGAGTTCCTGAATCAAATGCAAGAGGAGGAAGTACAACCGGCTGAAGAACCCACTGATATGAACCCAGTAAGTACAGCCGAACAAGGTGAGTCCTCAACAAATGTCAGAATTTTAAAAGACCACCCTGTAACCAATATTATTGGTAGTCTTCATGATCCCCCTAGGACAAGATCCCATTTCAGAAATGTTCAGAATCAGGACTTAATTGCTTTAGTTTCTCAAATTGAGCCTAAGACCATTGAAGAAGCCTTAAGTGATGAGAATTGGGTAACTGCCATGTGTGAAGAACTAGGGCAATTTGATAGAAACAATGTCTGAGAACTTGTACCTAGACCTGAAAATTTCAATGTAATAGGAACAAAATGGGTTTTTAAGAACAAACTGAATGAAGAAGGTGTCATCTCTAGGAATAAAGCTAGACTTGTAGCTAAAGGCTACAGTCAGGAGTATGGAGTGGACTTTGATGAATCCTTTGCTCCAGTAGCTAGAATGGAGGCTATCAGAATCTTATTAGCATTTGCTTGTTCAAACAACATAAAACTTCAACAAATGGATGTTAAGAGTGCTTTCTTGAATGGAATTCTAAAAGAAGAAGTTTATGTTGAACAACCTCCTGGTTTTCAATTTTTGACTAAACCTGATCAAGTTTTCAGGTTAAACAAAGCTCTTTATGGACTAAAGCAGGCTCCTCGGGCCTGGTATGAAAGGCTGACCAGTTTCTTACTGAATAAAGGATATAACAGAGGTAATGTTGATCAAACTTTATTCACTAAGAATTCAAGACAAGATCTCATCATAGTTCGGGTATACGTAGACGACATCATCTTTGGATCAACAAATCCTGAACTATGTAATGAATTTTCACAACTTATGTCAGCTGAATTTGAGATGAGCTTAGTTGGAGAACTGACTTATTTTCTTGGCTTACAGATAAATCAAATGTCAGATGGCTGCTTCTTCCACCAAACCAAGTACACGCTGGATATCCTAAAAAGGTTTGGGATGACTAACCTGAAGCAAATATCCACCCCAATGAGCACAAGCATGACCCTTAATGCAGATGAGTCAGGTAAACAAGTGGATGAAAAACTCTACAGAGGTATGATTGGATCCCTCTTGTACTTAACAGCTTCTAGGCCAGACATACAATTCAGTGTTGGCTTATGTGCAAGATATCAGTCTAGGCCTACTGAACTTCATTTGTCTGCTGTAAAAAGGATCTTTAGATATATGTCTGCCACACACACATTAGGATTATGGTATCCTGCTTCTCGCACATTAGATTTAGTTGCATACACTGATGCAGACTTTGATGGATGCAAATTAGATAGGAAGAGCACCAGTGGCCACTGCCAATTCTTAGGAGGATGCCTAGTTTCTTGGAGTTCAAAGAAACAACATTCAGTGGCCCTTTCCATTGCTGAGGCTGAATACATGGCTGCAAGCAGCTGTGGCACTCAAGTTATCTGGATTAAGCATCAGCTTCAGGATTACCAAGTAGAGACAGGATGCACTCCCATTTTTTGTGACAACACGAGTGCCATAAACATTGCAAAGAATCCTGTTTTACACTCACGAACAAAATACATTGAAATCGGGCACCACTTTATTAGAAATGAAATTGCAAATAAAACATTTGAATAATTCATGTTGGGACTGCAAATCAAACTGCTGATATTTTTACAAAACCTTTAGATAGTGAAAAATTCACTTCATTGAGAAGAGAACTTGGTATTTACAAACTATGACTGATCTGTGGCAATGAATTCAGTTTTATGTCTTTCCATGATTTTAGTGATAGTTCTGTCTTACTTTTTCTGATGGGGTCACTATGTGAGGGGGAGCGAGTGTGAGATTTGAGAGGTATCAGGTCTGTTTCTCTACTGTTATCAGGGTAGAATGGGAGATAGAGCTACTAGAGAGGGGGAGCTTGACTAATTAAAAATGTTTGAAAGATGGTTGTTGTTACTGGATTAATTGTCAGAATTGATCTTGAGTATCCCTTTTTAGTAGAACCTCGTTCATTTCCTACATTCTTAAGTTTGTGCAATTAAAGTCCAGCCAGAACCTTCTTCTAGTAAGTCTTAAGAGGCTAAGATTAACCTTCATAAGTATATACTCTTACTTTGTTTCTTGACTGATGAACAAGCTAGACTCATATGAAATGGGTTCTATTATACGCTTTTCATTGGATTTCGTGATAAGACCACGAGTAATTGCCCTGGCTTTGTCTTCAAACAACCTTCTTGAAGAGCTAGTTAAACTGATCAGTGTTTAAAACTGTGTACTGAGAAACTAGGAATCCCATCAATGAAATGGGAACCTTCTAAGTCATGAAGTATCAGTTCTCATAAACAAAAACAAAAGAAAGAAATTCAATTCAAAATTTATGGTTGGCAGAGCAATGATGCCATGTGGTGAGTAACTGGGGATTCTGGCCTCTGATCAAGGTGTCTCCTCATGTAAAAACCAATAGTCACTATCTCTGTTCTCTAACCTAGAAGGTATGAGGCTCTTACACTGAGTAATTGAGGATGCTAGCCTCTGACCAAGGTGCATACTTACTGTCAAAGGTGTAACTGGCCAAATACACTCTACAACAGTGCTTTCTCTCCTTGGAATGTTTGTCCTCAGCGCCTACAGGTTGTTTTCATGGTTCAAACTCTTGTTGTCCTTTTGACGAGCCTTAACAGCTACCTCAGTCATATTTGTTGACACTTGTTCTTCTTTCACATTCAACGTAAGTTGATAAACTTCAAGTTTCTTCTGAATCTCTTTCTCTTACCAGAACTCCAAGATTCTTCACTGACCTTAAAGCCCCACTTAAGCATCTAAGATTTGACACTGAGTTTCTACTGTTGGGACTCTCTCCATCTTTTCTCATCAATCCAGCGTCAACATCTCTCTTTCTCTTTTGTTTTGATGATGTCAAAGGGGGAGAAGGTTGAAAGGAGGAGGTTGAGCTAGTGAAAAGGAAGTTTTTGGAATGTTTTGGGTAAAAGATATTGAGTGCTGTGAGTTCAGTTTTTAAGAGGTCACCTTTGCTATTTTATCGAGAACTATTGCTGTTGTTATTGAGACTGCTTTAGGTTGGTGTTCCTTTTTCACTAAATTTGACTCATGGTGTTGCCATCATCAAAAAGGCGGAGATTGTTGAATCTCTGTAGTTTTGATGATGACTAACACTATGAATCAAATTATGTGCTGCTTCCTGGTGACTGTTAAAGATCCTGCATTGTCTGGATAATCTCTGGATCTTGGTTCTGAAAGGAGCCTTGGGAAATTTCTTGTTTGCATGCACATCGTCTGATTAAAATGTCTTCATCATGCTTTTCTGATTGAATGCTCCTCTAACACGTTCACCCATTAGCTCGTACCTCTCTGTCTTCATCTATATGGGTTCTATGCTTTTGAGTGTGTTGACGCACTTGGCTGACTGCGTAGACGCAATTGTGCGTCTTTCACTTGCTATCTTGTTCATTGCGTCGACGCTGACACTAAATGCGTTGACTCATTGGCCAGTTGCCAAGGGCGTGAGCATCTCGCTTGAGGAGCTGAGGCGACGCTGCACGATGGAAGCGTTGACGCCTTGGGCTGATGTCCAAAGGTCTTTTGATCACCAACCAAGCCGATGCGTCGACGCTGTCACTAATGTGTTGACGCATTGGTGTGTATTGTGAAGGGTCCTGCTCTCCATTATAAACTCATTGCATTAACGCCTTGGCTTTACTGCGTTGACGCGTTCTTCAGTCCTTTGATAAGTTCCGTGCAATCTATGTGAACAAACGTATGACTTGAATATTTCTGAGAGTGACTGAATGTTCTCTGAAACCATACTGGGACTTAAAGACAAATTGGAACTTTATTCCAATCATGTGAGCACGTGATTTGAGGGAATAATCGTCTAACACATGGCTCGGCTCATCTGGAAGCATCTTCTTCGCGCGTGTCTCCCACACCCTCAGTCTCTCGTGAGTCTGGATATAAAGGAAGGTTTCTGCTCCTGAAAAGTTGCCGAAGCCACAAGAAAAAGGGTGAGGCCAGATCAAGAGGAAGGAGAGGAGAAGCCATCCTGATCCATTCGTTGAGCGTACCTGGAAGAGAGAGAGTGATGAAGGAGAGGATGGTTTTCTGCTACGTTTTGTCTATGCTTCTTTAAGAAGCTACATTGTTTCTCTGTTCGATTGTCTTTCAATATTTTTTTTATGTCTTCGTTTGTTAGTTCTCAAATTCCGATACTCTGTTTTCGTTCCCTCTAGGTGTAGAGGAAGATAGGTGAATCCTCTGGGTCGCAGTGTGGCTTCCCTCTGATTTAGATCAGAGGAAGGGAGGAGTTCTCCGGGGTTTTGTGTTCAGGTAGTGAGAAGGCTACCTGGGTTCTTCCCTCCGGCTGAGGAGGAAGAGAGACAGCGTCTCTGAATTGCAGTGAGGGTGGGTCACTGCTGGGTTCCCTCTTGTCTAAGAGGAAGGGAGAGTTATCTCCGGGTCAGGTCTTATGGTGTGAGACCTGGGTGCAAGCTGTGAGTTCAGCGTCTGTAGGGATATCGATCCCCAAGCTATGGATCAGCGTGTTGTTGGCAGACTGAGTCTGCGGTTCTTTCTTGTGAAAGGGAAGCCTCACTCTGCCTTGAGTGAGGGATGGACGTAAGTCTGCAGGTTGCAGACTGAACCATCTAAATCTCTTGTTCTCCGTGGTGTGGTTGTGTGCATCTATTTTCCTTATGCTTCTGTCTGGCTTCATGAAGTAAGTGTGATTGTTGATGATCGAAACCTTGGTCTGACTGCTCGCTTAGTGCTTGTGCATATGTGCTGATGAAATTCTGAGTGATATATGTTCTGCGCTCGTGACCTGCTTTATCTCGGTTAAGGTTCTGGATCATTTTACATATTGTCAGTCTTCCTAGCCAATCTCATCTTCTAAGATCTCCTCGGCTCGGACAAATATTTTTTAAACGGTGATCTATTCATCCCCTCCCCTTCTAGCTCACCGTCCTCCTGTCTAACATGTCATTGGCATGGAACTTTTTAAATTACCACATTACTGACCCAAGCACCCTTTCGGGTTTTCGTCGGAGCCATCCCCCTCTTGCTTTTGCCCACGCGCCCTTTCAGGTTTTCACATGGCGGGGTACCGGATTTTGCCTGCAGTGCCCTTTCGGGCTTTCACCACAGCTGGGTTTTGGCCATTTTTGCCCTTGTTCAGAATGCCTGAACAAGTCTGGTGGGGCATCTCTATTTTTAGCCCCATTTTGTCTTTCTTTTTTTTTCTCTTTCTTTTGTTGAACTGGGACTTTGGCTTTGTAAATTGTTAATCCATGTGCTCAACTGTGTATGCATCGTCAATGATGTGGGTGTTAACATCAATGTAAAGGGGTATGGGGTTTCATCGTCCACCCAGGCGGAAGGCCTGTGATGGAAATCAAGCTAGCTGCCGCCAAAGCCGATCGATGAAGCTGCTGGGCTGGAGATTAATGCGCTACCTTTGGGTAGCGCGACCTGAAGAAGGCGCTAGGTTTCCCTAGCGCGATCTCAGGCAGACGGTCAACTGCAGACACCCCAACTACCCAGCACTTGGAACTCCCAATGACTTCAATGTTCACTGTTTCCCACTGTTGTAATTGATGTTTTAGTGTCGTTTAGGCTTCCCCTTCCCCCCTATATATGTACTCCATCTCGTTGATTAAGTAATGGAATAGAAATGAGTTGAGAAAATGAGTGAGTATAGCATGGCTATATCTCTTATCTCCCCCCCCCCCCAATCTTTGGAATCCCTCCCTCCTCCCCTCTACGGGTGTGATGCCCACGTTCTTCTTCTAATCCTCCCCTTTTCCCCTTCATGGAGGCCGTTCGAAGCTCCGGGTGCATCGTCTTTGAGAAGAGGCTGGGTGTGAGGCCCCATTCGGGCTCCGTT
Source organism: Amorphophallus konjac (assembly GCA_022559845.1). Classification (NCBI taxonomy): domain Eukaryota; kingdom Viridiplantae; phylum Streptophyta; class Magnoliopsida; order Alismatales; family Araceae; genus Amorphophallus; species Amorphophallus konjac. The sequence goes on along the minus strand of CM040123.1, from coordinate 267,747,409 downwards.
CTCCCTCCACCGACGATCGACGTCCTCCACCACCGCCAACGACGTGGCTATGATCAAGACGGAGCTTGGTTGCACCGGTCCTGCGATGGGATCGGGTGTGATGCCCCAGCCAACTCCCTACTGGTCCTAGCTCGCCCTGCCATGCCCCTTTCTCCCTCGTCGCCCACCCCCGCTCCCACATTCACCAAGTTATCCTAGCTAGCAATAGGTTAGTTTAATCGATGTTTAGGGCCCCCATGTTTTGTTTAAGATCCCCCCCGTGTCATATCCACCCTCCTATGTGCCCTCCCCTCGTGAATCACTCCCCCGAAGTCATCCACGAGTTCCCCTAAGTCCAACTTCTTCGTCCGGCGACTGTCTGAGAACGCGCTGTATCGTCCTAGCGTGATCTTCATGAAGGCACCATGCTCCTATAGCGCGACTATGGTCAGAAGGTTGAAGAAGGCCACCCCCTCCCTCTACCAGCAAGGGCCCAACCCCTCAACCTCACCTTGGCATTGCCAAGTTACCCCGGGCTTGGGTGAGCGACGAGAGAGCGGCGGCCCAAATTGGCCCATTTAGATTGCGAATGTGCTTGCTTGCTTAAGTCCAAGGTCGTGTCACATCAAATGGTATCAGAGCTTAGGGAACCAGCCTGTTCTCACAGACTGGGATCTTGAGCTTTTAGGTTCGAGGACGAACCTTCCAAAGTGGAGGGGTTTGATGAAAATCAAGCTAGCTGCCGCCAAAGCCGATCGATGAAGCTGCTGGGCTGGAGATTAACGCGCTACCTTTGGGTAGCGCGACCTGAAGAAGGCGCTAGGTTTCCCTAGCGCGATCTCAGGCAGACGGTCAACTGCAGACGCCCCAACTACCCAGCACTTGGAACTCCCAATGACTTCAATGTTCGCTGTTTCCCACTGTTGTAATTGATGTTTTAGTGTCGTTTAGGCTTCCCCTTCCCCCCTATATATGTACTCCATCTCGTTGATTAAGTAATGGAATAGAAATGAGTTGAGAAAATGAGTGAGTATAGCATGGCTATATCTCTTATCTCCCCCCCCCAATCTTTGGAATCCCTCCCTCCTCCCCTCTACGGGTGCGATGCCCACGTTCTTCTTCTAATCCTCCCCTTTTCCCCTTCATGGAGGCCGTTCGAAGCTCCGGGTGCATCGGCTTTGAAAAGAGGCCGGGTGTGAGGCCCCATTCGGGCTCCGTTCTCCCTCCACCTACGATCGACATCCTCCACCACCGCCAACGATGTGGCTATGATCAAGACGGAGCTTGGTTGCACCGGTCTTGCGATGGGATCGGGTGTGATGCCCCAGCCAACTCCCTACTGGTCCTAGCTCGCCCTGCCATGCCCCTTTCTCCCTCGTCGCCCACCCCCGCTCCCACATTCACCAAGTTATCCTAGCTAGCAATAGGTTAGTTTAATCGATGTTTAGGGCCCCCATGTTTTGTTTAAGATCCCCCCCATGTCATATCCACCCTCCTATGTGCCCTCCCCTCGTGAATCACTCCCCCGAAGTCATCCACGAGCGCCCCTAAGTCCAACTTCTTCGTCCGGCGACTGTCTGAGAACGCGATGTATCGTCCTAGCGCGATCTTCATGAAGGCGCCATGCTCCTATAGCGCGACTACAGTCAGAAGGTTGAAGAAGCCCACCCCCTCCCAATCTCGTTTCACATCAGCCTGGGTCGACTTGAGTGTGTTTTGTGGCTTAGGTGCGAAGCCGTTCACCGAGAGCATCATTGTAATCGTTAATGCGGGGATTGACATGAACGCAAAGGAATAGTATTTCATCATCTATCCAGACGGAAGGTCCAGATTGACTCGAGAATGTGTGTAGCAGCTTAAGCACGAGGCCGTTCTCTGGGAATGTAGGTTTCATCGTTAATGTGGGGTTTAACATTAATGCAAAGGAATAGGATTTCATCATCTTTTGACTTAAAGAAATGTGGGTAGCAGCTTGGGCACGAAGCCGTTCGCTGGGAATGTATGTTTCATCGTCAAGGTGGGGTTTAACATTAACGCGAAGGAATAGGATTTCATCATCTATCCAGACGGAAGGTCCGGATTGATTTGATATATGGATGGGTGATGTCCCTTTCCGGGATCCTTCGTCCTTTCTCATCTCTTCTGTTTCTTTCTTCTTTTTTTTATATCATTCTTTTATCCCATCTTTTTTTCTCATCACCATCATCATTCATTCACCATTATTTTTGCCAACTCGCTTTTTTCTTTTTCTTTCTTTTTCATATCATCATTTGTTGTATGTCATTCATGCTTCACCTTCTCCTTGTCATCTCATCTTTTTCTTCTCCTTCTTTTTCCTCTCTCTTCTTTTTTTTTACTGACTTTATCTGCTGCCACCCGCCATCTCTTCATAGGGTAGTGGCGCATCATGATAGAGCTTCAGGTGTTTGCCATTGAGGGGTGAGAATTGCACATCTCCACGGTGGTTAACGACCACGTAGGCTCCGCCTTCGTAGACTCTGTGTACTACATAAGGACCTTCTCAGTTAGCAGTCAGCTTTCCTTTTGGGTTGGAGGCCATGACCTCCCTCTTCTTGACCATAACGAGGTCTCCTTTCTTGAATTCTCGTCCTTTCACGAGTTTGTTGAAGGCATTCACCATGCGCGCCTGGTACATTTGGATATTTTTCTGGGCTCGCAGGCGCTTCCCCTCCAATTCAGCTAGTTCTTCAAATCTTCTTTCAGCATTGGTTTGTTCATCACGAGCTAGGCCATGCTGGACTGCAATTCTGAGTGACGGAACTTCCAGCTCTATAGGGACTACTACCTCGGAGCCGTACACTAGTGAATAGGGCGAGCAACCTGTGGGGGTCTTATAAACGGTGCGATATGCCCATAGTGCTTCATACATCTTTTCACCCCAGTCCTTCTTATTAGAGCTGACGACCTTGGCTAGCAGGGTGCACAGCGTCTTATTGAAAGCTTCCGCCAACCCATTTGCTTGTGGATTGTAAGGAGTGGAGGTCCTTCATTCAATTTTGTACTTCTCGGCAAGCTGATATATTTTCTGGTTCTTGAAGTGACTTCCATTATCAGATATTATTCGACTGGGGACCCCGAACCGGAAGATGACATTGTGCTTGATGAAACGGGCAACCAACTCCCCAGTCACTTCTCTGAGTGCTATTGCCTCCGCCCACCTGGAGAAGTAGTCTGTTATAGCCAGGATGTACCTATGTCCAGCTGAGGAAGTCAGTAGTGACCTGACCACATCAGGTCCCCATTGAGCAAAACGCCAGCTGGGAATTATTGGGCGTAGAGCTAAAGGAGGCCTTCTGGGTACAGCGGCATGCTCCTGACATTTCTGGCATGATTTTGCAAACTGGCAACAGTCTTCAAACATAGTGGGCCAATAATAACCCAGCTTCTTGATTTCAATCTTCATCTTAGGCCCAGCCTGGTGTGCCCCTGCTGTTCCGACATGTATCTCTTTCATCGCTTGCCAAGCTTCATCAATAGACAGGCAGCGAAGTAAAATCTTCTTGCGGGCGTATGCCATAATTCAGAACAAAGTTCCATTTCTGCATTCATAGGAATCTTTAACCCTTAGGAGTTTCATTCTCTCTTCTTTGTTCTTGGGCAGCTGTTGGTGTAGGAACCACTGCAGTAGATGCTGTCTCCAATCAGACCCCTGTACTTTGTCAACGGCATCAATCTCATACCCTTCAGGACACATTTCCAACATGCTGGGGACTTGCCGCCTGTTCATGACAATGATGTTGAGCGTCTCATCTAGCAGGACTGATAGTGAGCTGGCCAGCTTTGCCAGTGCGTCAGCTTGAGCATTATGTCCCCAGCCCACATGATTGAGCTCAATGTGATAGAACTTCGTCATGAGGCATATAGCCTTTTGGTAATAGGGGTTCAATTCTGGCTTTCGCACTTCGAATTCCCCCTGCATTTGTTTTATTACTAACATTGAGTCACCGAATACCTGAAGCATTCAAATGCCCATACTGAGGGTGATCTGAAGACCAATTATCAGAGCTTCATATTCAGCTTCATTGTTGGTGCAGGGCTTGTTTATGGAACAGGAGGTGTGCATTACTTCTCCCTCTGGCGATTTCAGCACAATGCCGGCCCCTGCACGTATTCTGGTTTTCCCATTGGAATCAGTTTCTGTTCTTGATGCCCCATCGAAATATAAGTGCCACATGACTGGCTCGGTTTGGCATGCTTCGAGCACTTCATCATCAGGGAGCTCGATCTCCAGTATAGCATTTTCTGGCACAGGGTGCTCTGTAAAGAAATCAGCCATAGCCTGACCCTTTATAGCCCTTCAAGGTATATAAGTGATGTCAAACTCCATCAGAATCACAGCCCATTTGCCTAGTCGACCTTTGAGTGCCGGCTGAGTCAATATATATTTGAGCGGATCTGCTGCAGATATCAACCTGATCTCATGTGACAGCATATAGTGTCGGAGCTTCTTAACAATGAAAACCAGTGCCAAGCAGGTCTTCTCTATGTAAGTATATCTTTCTTCTGTTCTGATTAACCTTCTGCTAAGGTAGTATAAGGCTTGCTTCTTCCCCTCTTCATTTATTTGTGCTAACATTGCCCCCAACGAACAATGTGTGGCTGCTATATAGAGGATCAAAGGGCTACCCTTGATTGGTGCCCCCAATACCGGAGGGGTCTTGAGATATTCCTTCAGCTTTTCGAAAGCCTCTTAGCATCCACCGTCCCACAGGAATGGCACATCTTTCATCATGAGCTTATGAAAGGGGTGGCACCGACCCGACAAATTTGATATAAATCGACGGATGTAGGCCAGACGCCCTTACAGAAACCTTAGCTCAGACAAATTCTTCGGTGGAGGGAGTTCTTGAATAGCCTTGATCTTGGACAGATCAATCTCAATACCCCTGTGCCGGACAATAAATCCGAGAAATTTTCCGCTGGTCACGCCAAAGGTGCACTTCATAGGTTTCATCTTCAGCTCGTATTTTCGCAGCCTTTGAAATACTACCCTCAGGTCCTGCAGATGATCTTCTTTCTTTTTGGTTTTCACCACCAGGTCATCAACATAGCACTCCACTTTTTTGAAGAGCAAATCATCAAAAATCTTCGTCATGGCTCTTTGGTAGGTAGCGCCGGCATTCTTAAGGCCAAACGGCATTCTTTTGTAGTGGAATATTCCTTTTGGAGTACGAAATGCAGTGTGTACTCTGTCCTTTTCAGCAATCCAAATTTGGTTGTATCCGGATGAACCGTCCACAAATGACAGGGCTTCATGACCAGTGGTTGCATCATTCATCACCTCAGTAATTGGCAATGGGAAATCATCCTTCGGGCAAACCTTATTAAGGTCTCGGAAGTCAACACATATTCTGATCTGCCCATTTTTCTTCTTTACGGGCACTATGTTCGCCAATCATGTGGTGTACTGATTTTCTTCGACGAAGCCAACATCAATAAGCTTGTCGACCTCTTTATTGATTTGGTTGATCAGCTCAGGTCGCATCCTCCTGGGTGGCTGTTTTATGGGGCTGGCTTCCGGATTAATCACCAGCAGGTGTTGTGCCACGTCAGGGTTTAATACCGGCATTTCATCATACGTCCAAGCGAAGCCGTCTCTGAACTCCCTCAGAAATTGTATATAATGTTCTTGGACCTTTGGTTCCAGCATAACACTAAGAAAGGTTGGCCTTGGTTCCTCTTATGTCCCCAAGTTTACTTGTACAAGCTCATCAACAGTGGCCTGGCCACCATCTTCAACTTCGGGTGGAGACTCCTGCAAATTGATGAAACCTCCCGGGATATAGTCTTCTTCAGTCTCAGAGTTCTCTAATTCTTCATGCTGGACCCCGGCCGATGATGACTCATCATACAGGGCAGAAACCATTCGACTTTGTTCAGCTTGCCCATGGGATATGATTGGCTCCGTGTACGGCTTAAAGCTTAGGTCTTCCGTTTCCGGAGGCTTTACTGGCGTACATCCCTCTGGGGGATCTATATTTTGCAGAGCTTGAACTTCTTCCAGAATCCGTTCAAACTCTAAGCATTCTTTTGTATCATCGGAAATCTGGTCTTCATCCGGGGTTCCTGTGTCAAACTTTGCTTCGGCCTGGAACAGATCTTCTTTGCAAGACAGCTCCTCCCAACACCGACACACGTTTGCTTCATCAGACTTTTCTGCCTCTGGCTGGCTATTGGAAGGCCCATCATCCATTATGGACTGGTATATAATCTCTTCATCTTCTGAGAGGTAATCATCATAACCCATCTCCGGAGGGTTTTCATGTGAGAAGAAGGCGGAGATGACATCTACCTCGGCCTCATAGTATTCCTGAAGAGTGTAACCCAATCCCGGGTGCTGGGTGATCTTGATTAATTCCTTGTTGTTCTGGGGCAGATCCCAAAGCTCCTGGAATGCTTTCTTCTGGGCGACGGGCTGCAGCGAAGGCATCTGTATTTTGGAGAACATCTGCGAGACCCGTTGTGTGGTGTATTCCAAGCCTGTGACTGGCACCATTCGGCTTGTGGATTCTTCCGAGATCATGCAATCCTGATCATCTTCCTCAACAGGCTCCCCGGTGTAAAATATGATAGGAGGCTCGCAGAAGCGAGGGACCTCCATAATCTTGAGTGGCAGCACTGTCTGGCATTCCAAACTGGCGACGGGCTTGACTAGCCCTTCCGGCACCCTGACTTGTGTATATTTTTCTTTCATTTATTTATCAGTATCATCGGGATGAATGCCTGGAGGTACAATCCGTGCAAAATCTCCAACATGAGAGATATGGGATACCTCGTGCTTCTTGACATAGCCCCGTGGTGGTGGCAGAGACCAATCCTCTGTCTTCGCTGCCGACTCCTTCTGGCTAGTCACAGCTTCTTTCCTCTTATCTTTTTGAAGAATGTCCGTATAATAGGACGCATCGAGCATGTGACACTCGAATACTTCAAAGGGGTGTAGATCTGCGAACACCCTTTCTTCTTTACCATCATGACAGTACTTAATGCTCTGATGCAGCGTGGACGGCACTATCTGGTATTCATGCAGCCACGGTCGCCCCAACAAGGCCTTATACGTGGTGTTAGAATCGATCACATAGAATCGCACCACAGTAGTGAGGTCACCCAGTGTGAGGTTGAAATCTGCTACCCCCAAAGGTGTCTCACACTTCTGATTAAAGCCCACAACCTTCATGTCTCTGTCCTTAGTGAGGTGCATATCAAAGTAGTACTTCTGATAGACGCGGTATGGCAGAATGTTTACAACAGCCCCTGGATCTATCAATATCCGGCTTAATGGCTGGCAGTTGAGATGTCCTCTCATGTACAGCAGCCTGTTGTGGTTGGGATTTGGAATCAACATGTCATCTTCGGTGAAAGTGACTGCTGGCCCAGAATTTACTTCTGTCAGTAGTGCTTCATACTGTGCTGGCGACTGTAAAGCATCGATAATTGCTTGGCGGGCATCCTCGCTCAAAGAAAGAATTTCCCATATAGAGAATCTGGTGGGGAGCTTCTTCAGCATTTTCATAATTCGGCTGCCTACCCGGACATTGGAGAGCCGCATCTCTACTACCCAGCGGGGCTTTGGAGGCTCACGAGGTGCTTGCGGCATTACCTGCCCACTTCTTGTCTCAGTTTCTTGGTTGGTTTCTTGAGGGGCTTCTTCTGCAAAGACGGCCTTTAGTGTAGCTAGGGGATCTTTTTCTTCTTCCTCACCCTGCTTAGGCTTCAGAGCCGTTGACTGCTGGCGCTTGTTACTTCTGATTGGTGCAGCTTGTACCGGCTTTTCGCCCTCTAATCTGGATAGGAATTCGAGGAATGACGGAGCTCCATCTCCTTTCTTCTCTTCTTGGTATAAACTAGCAGGAGGAGGAATCTGGACACCTCGCACTTTCGGCTCTGGTATCTGATAAGGCTGCTCTCCCCTGAAAATGATATTGTGATTGGCTGGTGGGGGACGTTCCCATCTTCTCCCAGAACGGGTAGAAGAGAGAGGAAAAAGAAGGAGAAGAAAAAGATGAGATGACAAGGAGAAGGTGAAGCATGAATGACATGAACACATGATGATATGAAAAAGAAAGAAAAAGAAAAAAGAGAGTTGGCAAAAATAATGGTGAATGAATGATGATGGTGATGAGAAAAAAGATGGGATAAAAGAATGATATATATAAAAAAAAGAAAGAAACAGAAGAGATGAGAAAGGACGAAGGATCCCGGAAAGGGACATCACCCATCCATATATCAAATCAATCCAGACCTTCCGTCTAGATAGATGATGAAATCCTATTCCTTTGCGTTAATGTTAAACCCCACCTTGACGATGAAACCTACATTCCCAACGAACGGCTTCGTGCCCAAGTTGCTACCCACATTTCTTTAAGTCAATCCGGACCTTCCGTCTGGGTAGATGATGAAATACTATTCCTTTGCGTTAATGTTAAACCCCACATTAACGATGAAACCTACATTCCCAGCGAACGGCTTCGTGCCCAAGCTGCTACCCACATTTCTTTAAGTCAATCCGGACCTTCCGTTTAGGTAGATGATGAAATCTTATTCCTTTGCGTTAATGTTAAACCCCACATTAACGATGAAAGCTACATTCCCAACGAAAGGCCTCGTGCCCAAGCTGCTACCCACATTTCTTTAAGTCAATCCGGACCTTCCGTCTGGGTAGATGATGAAATCCTATTCCTTTGCGTTAATGTTAAACCCCACATTAACGATGAAACCTACTTTCCCAGCGAACGGCCTCGTGCTTAAGCTGCTACACACATTCTCGAGTCAATCTGGACCTTCCGTCTGGATAGATGATGAAATACTATTCCTATGCATTGATGTCAATCCCCACATTAACGATTACAATCATGCTCTCGGTGAACGGCTTCGCGCCTAAGCCACAAAACACACTCAAGTCGACCCAGGCCTTCCGCTTGGGTGGACGATGAAACCCCATACCCCTTTGCATTGATGTTAACACCCACATCAATGACGATGCATACACAGTTGAGCACATGGATTAACAATTTACAAAGCCAAAGTCCCAATTCAACAAAAGAAAGAGAAAAAAAAGAAAGATAAAATGGGGCTAAAAATAGAGATGCCCCGCCAGACTTGTTCAGGCATTCTGAACAAGGGCAAAAATGGCCAAAACTCAGCTGTGGTGAAAACCCGAAAGGGAACTGCACGCAAAATTGGGTACCCCGCCACATGAAAACCCGAAAGGGCGCGTGGACAAAAGCAAGAGGGGGCTGGCTCCGGTGAAAACCTGAAAGGGCGCTTGGGTCAGTAATGTGGTAATTTAAAAAGTTCCATGCCAATGACATGCTACCTTCATCTCCCACCATTTACAAGAACCTTCCATTTGTCGCTCAGCATCTTGCCCGATCAACGATAAAACCCTTGCAGGATAGACCTTACGTCTGTCCTGATAAAGTCTTCATACCACTTTCAAAAGTCCCACCGACGATAAAACCCATCACCACTCTTATGAAACTAGCTATTGATCGACCGGCACCTTGCCCGATCAATGATGAAACCCTATCCAATTTAGACCTTACGTCTATTCTGATGAAACATATGAAATTCCTTTACATCGATATAAACCTAATATCGATGATGAAACCAGCTATTAATCGACCGGCACCTTGCCCAATCAATGATGAAACCCTATCCAGTTTAGATCTTACGTCTATTCTGATGAAACTTATGAAATTCCTTTGCATCGATTTAAACCCAATATCGATGATGAAACTAGCTATTGATTGATCGGCACCTTACCCGATCAATGATGAAACCCTATCTACTTTGGACCTTACGTCTATTCAAATGAAGCCTATGAAATTCCTTTGCATCGATATAAACCGGCACCTCGCCCGATCAATGATGAAACCCTATCCAGTTTAGACCTTACGTCTATTCTGATGAAACTTATGAAATTCCTTTGCATCGATAGAAACCCAATATCAATGATGAAACCAGCTATTGATCGACCGGCACCTTGCCCGATCAATGATGAAACCCTATCCAGTTTGGACCTTACGTCTATTCTGATGAAGCCTATGAAATTCCTTTGCATCGATATGAACCCAATATCGATGATGAAATCAACCGTTGATCGACCGGCACCTCACCCGATCAATGGTAAAACCCTACCCAGTTTAAACCTTATGTCTGTTCTGATGAAGCCTTTAACATTCCTTTGCATCGACATAAACCCAATATCGATGATGAAACCAACCATTGGTCGACCGGCACATCGCCCGATCAATGATGAAACCTGTCCAGTTAAGACCTTACGTCTGTCCTGATGAAAACCGCATACCCTTTCATGTCCCACCTACGATAAAGTCTACCCAATCTAGACCTTACGTCTATTCTGATGAAACCTATAAAACTTCTTTGCATCGATATAAACCCAATATCGATGATAAAATCATTCACTGGTCGACTGGCACATTGCCCCGACCGGCTTTGAAACCTACCCGGGATGGACCATTCGTCTGTTCCAGATTATACTCTAAACCTTTTCATTCACTTTTCTGCAAACAACCTCACTTACGGCACATATGGCCGAAAAAGACATCCGCTACTACCTACAAAATTCGGTTTAAGCACCCTCCGGATATCGTCATGCGGTGGAGCGAGTTCCCCATCCTTTCTCTGAAGGGGTGGACGCTCTCCTACTAAATACGGGCTATCCGCATGAGGATTGCTAAAACCGCTACCGAATCATTATGAAGTAATGGTGATGCAATAAGTGAAGAACAGCCACACATGAGACCAGCATAAAGATTCCTTTTCACTATATAAAGAAGAAAAAGAGTACAAGAAGAGCCCCTGAGGGGGAATTGTATTACAAAAGTAGAAGGAAAAAAGAAGAGATGTTCACTGGCGTCGGTAGATGTCTTCGAAAGCCAGAAGACCCACATACGGAGCAACCCCCAACTCATGTAGACGAGCCTCCTCCTCCTGTAGCCGAGCGGACTCGTCCTGAAGAGACACCACCTGCCCCTCCAACAGAGCTACTTCCTCTACGAACTGTGGCCGAGTGGTTGTTATCTACAGCAGTTCAACTCGGAGATCAGCCAGTTCAACTTCTAGAATGTTTATCCAGTCGCATATAAACTGCTCCCGCTGTGTCAGAGACTGCAGTTGGCCTCAGCACTCCTGAAGGATGGAGCTCATTATCCCCAGCTCAGATTTGCACTCTACCTTCTGCAACTTCAAAGCTGTCAGTCTGTCAGACATAACAAGCGCCAGGAAATCCCGATGGTGTAGAAGTTTTAGCAACAATAGAACACGCTGGGCCCATGTTTCTAAAGGATAGCCCATCGCTTGCAGACCAGCGGTGAAGCGTTTGGCTATCTCTTTTAGCTGCGGATAAGTCAGTCCAGGCTGGGACTCCACCAGTTGGCGCAACATGTCCAGATTTTGCCAAACAAAGCTCTCGGATGAAGCGAAGCCAAAGGAAGGGAATGGGGTTACTTCGAAAGTCACCTCACTGTCAATATCTGCCCATAATGCAACATCTGGCTGGAAGGAAGAAGACGGGAGATCTGCTGAAGAGGCTGACTGGACCTTCTCTATAATTTCTTGTGGAGCTGAGGGTTCTTCCACCGCCACCTCCTCAAGGATTGCTGTTTGAAGGCTCGGATGGGAAGGGCTCGTGAGTGCTGGAGCTGTTTCTTCATGGGTCTCCGGTGCAATGGCTGCATCTTCAACGTTCTCTTCTTGAGGCACCCCCTCCTCCGACTGTGAAACCATGAGGATTGATTCTGGGCCAGCTATGGATAACAGGCTAGTCTCTGCAGCAGATGCCCCCTGCTCGGCCATCTCTTCTGCAACGGCTACTTCCTTCAGTGATGAGGCCGCAGGGGCTATGACTCGAAGAGGCAGGGGTTCAATCTCCATAATCGCTGTTGTAGGGATCGCTGATTCAGGCGCAATGGTCATCACTACGGCCGGTACAAAAGCAGAACCCCTAGTTGGGTCCGCCTCAGCTCTAAAATCTAAAACTCTGAAAAGAGCCGAACTCTCCCCCGAGGCTCCCAAGTCCAATGACGCCAGGTCTGTAGAAGACTGTACCCTCACTGGCACGGGGCGAACAATCCCAGAGATGCCAACACAGGTTGCTGGCAAAACAGGGATGATAGCCAAGACTTCAGATGGAGTGGCCTCAGAAGCTGCGGTCGTTACTGAGCTGATGACGGTAGGTTCCTGTGAACAAATCAAGACGACATCAAGCAATGAATGAAAGAAAGAAGAACCGACGAAATGACAAGGTAAAAAAAAATAAGAGAGACTCACTTTTAATGTGATGTCAATGTCTTCAAAAGAGTGCAGGGGAGAGGAAAGCTCCGCAGCTGAAGCAACAAAGGGGGGGTTATATCTTCTTCGGTATCCAGACCAGCAAACTCTTCTTGTAGCTCCTCCTCGGAAGACAGCACCAGTAGCTTGGGAGGGGGGAACGGCGGAAGAACTTCGACGGATACGGACGGGACCTCTGATTTGGAGATGTCCGCCTCACTGTCACTGAAACCTACTTCTTGTTCCTCTGCATCAGAGACAGTCGCAGAGCTACTGGAAGATATTTCCCCACTATCCACAGGCTAGGCAGTCATTTCTGGAACATGCCGGAATGTGGACCGGGTAACTATGCACCTTGTGGGGACAATGCCCCGTTTCGTCTGGGTTTTGTGACCCTTCTGTGGCTGAGGCACATCTCTTGCTACTGCTATGACTCCAGCCTCCTCTCCGGCTATCACTGCAGTGAAAAGCCTATGAGAAAGATGACAGAAAGATAATTGAAATGCACAAGAAGAGATGAGAAAGCACACTTACCCCCCGCCTCGCTAGCCGGCATAGGAGAAGGCAATCTGGTGTCCACCTCAGAGGGCGCCACAATCTGCTCTTGGGCTGTATAAAAAAAAGGGGGGAGGGGTCAGATCCAGAGATCTCCTTAAGATTCAGCAAAGAAGATAGTGAAAGATGCAGCTGCAGGCTATTAATGTTACCCTAAGCGGATGCCTGGGCGGCCTCCCTCTGAGATGCAAACTCATCAAATGAAGGGATATCAGGGAGAGGGGTCCCAGCGTCCGTCACTGTCAGGGCCGGTTGCTGAGCGTGAGCTGTCTTGGCCTTCTTGGCCTTCACGACTACAACCTTAACTGCGAAAGTCTTTCTCTTCTTGCCCGGAGGCAAGGGAGTGGTGGTCGGTGCTGCTGCAGGAACCTCAAAATAAGCAGGCTTCTTAGCCTGTGCAATGATCTTCCTATAAAGTCCTTCTCGCTTTATGTCTGGCCTGTCTGTTGAAGACACAGGAAGAGCAATGAAAATCAATAGATGCAAAGTTTAACACTGAGCAGAAGGCACTACAGTCAGAAAGGAAAGATCGTACCTGCTGGGCCATCATAGAAAATGGAAATCGGCCAGTACAGATAGGCCACCTCCTTTGAGCGAGAGGCAGCCTCCTTAATGAGCCAGCAGACGTCACCGACTGTCTAACACTTCTCCACTAGTGCAGCCAGGTCGCTATGACCGTGAAAGTCAAGACAATGAAACAGGCCAAGGTGGTCCATACCCCAACCATCAACATAGTGAAAGGAAAGAAACAGTGGCTTATTCAAAATGCCAGCTATCGGACTCTCCACAGACAGCCCATGGACATTCAACAAAACAAACAGCCAAGACGTGTACTGATAATACGACTGAGTTCGGTCTTCCCTACGCACAAACGTCCTGTAAGGATGAAATCTGTCTGCTGGACCCTTCCAAGGGACTGCTATCGGGAGCGGCTCTTCGAGGGGGAACAGATACTGCTGCGTCTCCAGATGAGCACTCCCCACATGGCACAGATGCCTTAAGTTCTTCATAAAAGTGTCTTTATTGATGGCAGCAAAAATAGGAGTGGGTGGCTCAGAGCCTTCTTCTTTCAAAGCCCGACGTTTGGCCAAGTAGGTTTCTGCCTCTCTTGGGTGCTGTGAATAAATCCTCTTCAGATGGGCCTCGGTAATGTCAAATACTGGCCCGGGTTGCTGCTTCAAGAAAGAACGCTCAGCCACGTCCCAGAACACACCCCTGCCATCCCTGTAAAAGCTGGTCCGGGTGTTCCACCATTTGATGTACTCTGATATGACGCGGGGAACACGGTTAGAAATGGTCGGAACCCTGAAGGCTACGCCATCTTGGCGATGAAAGAAATCCCACCATAACCGGCCATCACCAACAATTATGGATCCGTGCTTGGCCCGACTGTCCAGAGGGAACTGAGCAACTGATGTGGGGATGTGTTGGTCATAGCCGAAGTTCCTCCCGAAGCGGAATGGGTAATATGGTTCCAAGAGGAGCAGACCGCCTTTTCTGAAGACTAAGACACTGGGGCGGATGGCCATGGCCCACCTGACCAGCTCTGGCTCCAGAAGAGACCGAACGGCATTAGCCCCCGAGACATGATAAATATAGGTCTCTACCTCTTCCATTTTACATTCTCTTTGAGGATGGACCAAAGGAGCTGAACCCGTTGCCAAACTCCAGAAATGAATGCTGCCGTGGACGTCTACTGGTACCCTTAGCAGTCTGCCCCTTATCTTGAACATCTGATCAGAAAAAGAGCCGGGCTCGACACTGGCAAACTCAATCATCCGGGGAAATAATGTATCCACCTGCAAAGTTCTGGGAGCCAGCTCGGGAAACAGACTGCATACCCAGGCGTTGAAGAAATGAAATGGACCTACGGTCCTTGAAGAGCGGGGAGCCCGGTGCTTGTATAGGTCCCCTAGAGATTTGTAAATCAAACATAAAGCCACCGGACAGAGTGACAAACTCACCCCCCAGGCCATTTGACAGGCCGGGTATATAGCTTCTGGCCGAATAATCGTCTCGTCCCCTTGAGGGAGAGCGAAGGTGCACAACCAAAATGTCAAATAAGTTGCAAAATGTGTGACAGGATCCACCCCTGCTGGGTTCGGACCATCTTTGCCTATACGGCGCAGTGAAGCTGGCAGCGTTGACTTGTAACGGGGAGTCCTTATCTGCTTACTGGCAGTCGGCCCTACAGAAGGAAAGTCCGCATATCTCAAAGGACCCCCGAAGAAATACTGGACCCACTGTCCGATTCGGACCCTTAACTTACTGCTTTTCTCTCGGGGTTGGTAACCCCTGGAAGATCCTCTCCTGTAAGCCAAACAGATGGAGCGATAGGCTTTCATTAAATACCGGTACGAGTAACCAAGTGAGTACCTGCCTTCGCCATCAGAACTATCCTTCTCAGAGTCTTCCAAACAAACCTCTTCGTACGGCTCGCCGTCAATGGGCAGGCTGGAAAGCTGTGACAAGCTCCAGAGGTCAAGAGACGTTTCACCCTCTGCTGTATAAAATGTGTTGAATAAGGGGCAAAACACTTCAAACATTCCACAGCATAATCCTCGGGAGATGGGATAGCGGAATCTGGAAGCAAAGACGCTGTGATATACCCCGGCTCTGATCAGCAGAGGGGCGTATTCCTTCAAAACAAACTCTGTGAATTCTACTGCTCCCACTAGGAATAGATGGGCGTCGGTTACCTTGGCGTCCCCGAACCAACCGACAGCTAGCTGATACTTAAACTGGACGGCCAGACAGTTCAGCACAAGAGGTTCATCTCTATACCCCCACTTTATTGGTGCCAGGAACAGACCGTAGCCGGGTTTTTCTTTGTGAACTCTGCCACCGGCAGTATCCCACCGAGCGGGTGTAAATTCCGGGGCACGGGTCAGCATCTTTTTCTCTGGCTCTAGCTCTGATATACCGAGGATTGCGTCCCAATCGCACTTCTCCCCGGGAAGATAAATAGCCTTACCGCGGTATACTGATTCCTTCAGGCTATCCCTTTCGGCAAGAATAGCGGCTTCGACCGCACGGGCTACCCGAGGGTCTCGCATGCCGCCCACTGTAAAAGTCTGGATGAATGGCATCAAGTGGCGGTCCTTTGGAAGATCCGGATGATAGTCATTGCCCCGCCTGAAGCACGTCTCCACTATAGTAGAATAGACCCTGGACGTCGATACCGTATCGGTTTCAGAATCAGAGGATTTGTCAACGGCGGTAATTCTGCCATATCCAAAGTCCAGGCTGTGCACATTCAACCAGTTCACTAAAGCACGCGATATATCTGGCTGGGCTGACAAGCTTGCTCCAACAACCCCAGAAGACGCAGCAGCGGAGCTGGAGGCCATTTCAGCACCTACAGTCAAAGAATGACATGGATGTGAACCCCAAAATAATGAACAGTCTTATGAAGATTAAGTGTAGAGTTTTGTGAAAATTTCGGCAGCATCTCCCCTTATTCAGGGTCTGCCCAAAGAAAATAGGGAGTCACCCACCAAGAGGGAGTGATCCCGGAAGCAAAAGGGGATTAATCCCCAAATAAATGCTTTACCCGGATGAAGTCTGCTGAAAGGGAAGAGAATGGGATGGTTCAGGGGGAAGAGCTCGCCGTCGCCGCCGAGAGGATGAAGAAAGAGAAGAAGCAGGGGGAAATGAGGGGGAAAGGAGGCCCTCGGCGCCCTAAATAGTGCCCCGAGAGGAGGGTTCTCGACGCGATGAAATGCGCGCCGAGAACCACCACCCTGGGCCAAAGGTGCACCGAGAAGGCATGGATTTTATCAACAATGTAGATTGTTAATCCCACCGGGCGTGCCAGCTTTATGGGGATGGATTTTATCCGTTTATATATTTTGTTATTTATGTTGGTTATTTGTTTGTATTCATTGATGATTAGGCGTACCAGTCACTGGGGTGACAGTTTATTATGCGCTCGGTCTGACTTGATCAGTCGATTGTGGAATTCGGGTCAGGACCGAAAGTCCGCCATACCGTAAAGGCTATGGCGTTAATTACGCCCTTCCTAAGAAGGACAACCCTTGATTAAACGCCAAAGACAGGGGGCCTCGGAAGGCGATCAAAAATATTAATGTGCGTAATAAAGATTTCAGGCTATGGAAAAATGAACGAACATGTGATGGACTTGTTGAGTTTAATGAATTAAATCGGGCATCATAATCCCTGACTTTGAGCCGTGCCGGGTATGAATGGGAGACCATCCACGCAAAGGCGGGACGGAATCTGGACAATCATTAGGGTATTTACCCTTTAATATTTCCACTTAACCGGATGCTCCAAAATGTTTATTTTCCCCAAGGGATGGAGCCAAATGGGATGTGTATCGGTGACACTCCCTTGGCTCATCGGGGTTAATACCATTAAGCTAGATTTCGGCAGCATCTCCCATTAACTCGGATCATGCCCGGGGAGGGATAGGCGATCATCCACGAAGTGCCGGGGTGAAAGCCGAAAGAAAAGAGCACTAGGCCCCGGGACGGTGTACATGCCCGTAGCAATGTTTGATGTCCCCTCGAAAACCGATAGAGCTTATGTAGTGGCAGAGCCCCTTTGGTTCGTAGGGTTATGGAGGAATCTGAATCGGGACCGGGTAATGTAGGGGAGGTCATTCCCCATTAGTTTATTTCCCAGGGTGTGCATGATGACCTCTGGATATCCCTCAGACGGGTACAATGGAGTGGTCAGAAGTTAGAATGAGGTGCGGATGAAGGTTCTAGGCGTAACTTTCATATGAAAAGGGGTTCTCGGCGCGTAAACCATCGCGTCGGGAAGTTTTCGTACCGGGAAGGTCAATATGAGTGTAGAAGGGCTTTGCATGGATGCAGGTGGGTTCTCGGTACAGCTGGAGGGGGCTTCTCGGCAAGCTAGAAGGTGGTGGCTTCTCGGCGCGCACCAGGTTCTCGGCGCGCAAAGTGCCGCGCCGGGAACTATTCACCGCACCGGGAAGGTTCCACGCCGGGAAGGTGGGGGCGCCGGGAAGTGTTGTGTTAGATGGAAGCACTCTGTCACCACGAAGTGTGGATCTAGAGGGGGTGAATAGATCGATGACCTAATTTAAATCACAATGAGACTCTAATGCGGAATTTAAGCAGATCTACTAGATCACTAACTCGAGTGATAGATCTGAGCAGAAACAAAAACGATCTGAGAAGAGAATCAAGAGAAGCAACCACACACCATATCATATGCAATCACACAAGCACATAACACACCAAGTTTTTAGGTGGTTCGGTCCTCCAGACCTACGTCCACCCCACACTCAAACCCAAGTGTGGCTTACTGCTACGCAACACAGCTTGCGTCCGCTGGGCCTTACAGCTTAGCCTATAACCGCTAAGCTTCACAGCTTACTGTCTGAGACCTAGTCTCGACCGCTGAGGAATTACAGCTTCACCTGTCCAGAGGCAACACCTCTGCAACCGCTGGGGACTACAGCTTGACCCGACCAGAGGCAACACCTCTGCAAACCGCTGAGCAATATAGCTTAGCTCTGCTGACAAACAGCTTGAAGAAAGGTTTCAGAAAATAAAAGATAGAATCAGAACGAAAACAAGAAATCTCAAAAGAGAATGTAGCTCACAATGAGCAATCTCAGCTCTGGTATCTGAACCAAGAGACTGAGGAACAATCGTTCAACTAAACTCTCAATTCTATCTTCTCAATCTTCTCTTCTCTCTCTCTTTTTCTTCTCTGCTCTCGGTGGCTCTCTGTTGCTTCACTTTCACTGCTCGAGCTTCACCATACCCTTCTCCAGATGAAGAAGTGTTCCTTTTATACCAGCAGCAATTAGGAGGGCGTGTGGCTTCCAGATTCTCGCCCAGAGAGCCTTGACCACGTGGCAGCATTTCAGCCTTCTACACTACACGTGTCACAATCCTGGCACCTCCTCAAGTCTTGGATCACGTGCCATTCTTAATCTTCTCGACCAGATATCCTGCAGACGTTAGACTTAATATCAGTTAAAATTAATATGAGGATAGTAGAGAGATGTACAGAGTTGGTTCGAGAATGTATAGACTTGCCACCGACGAGTGTAC
Organism: Amorphophallus konjac; assembly: GCA_022559845.1. Lineage (NCBI taxonomy): Eukaryota > Viridiplantae > Streptophyta > Magnoliopsida > Alismatales > Araceae > Amorphophallus > Amorphophallus konjac. The sequence goes on along the minus strand of CM040123.1, from coordinate 267,728,510 downwards.
AGACTCTGTGTGCAATGGGCAAACAATGTGCAGACTTGCTAGTGGGTAGTGCAGAATGCATTTAACAAAGTATGCACAATGATGATGAGTGCACATGCAAGTCACCAAGCAGTGTATGGACTTAGTATGCATGCGACAATGATGTATAGACTTGCTGGTGTGTAATGTAGAATGCATCAAGCAAAGTATGTACATTAGAAATGGATGCACGGACTTAATGATGCAGCTATGCATAGACTGCAACGAACTCTGCACATACTTCATTCATGCAAGCAAAACATTGCATGGCTGTACTGACTTGGTCGAGTGAACCAATGGAGGTTGTACGGACTTTGTGTATTAGCATGAAGCAACTGAATACACTGACTATGTTTATGAATGTATAGACTTGATAAACTGGCGCATGGAGATAACAGCAAAGGATGTATAGACTTGTGTGTGTGCGACCAGACAATGTATAGACTTTGTTAAAGTGATGCACGAGCATAACTGTAAAGAATGTATAGACTTTATGTGCAATGTACAAGACGATGTATAGACATGCCAGCAACGAGTGTATGGGCTTAACAGTAAGGAATGTGCAGACTTCGTGGAAGTGCTTGAAGCACACGACGCAACAAGACCCTGTACAGACTTTAAATGCATGAAGCACATGATGCATAGACTTGCCAAGGGAGTGATGCATGAACTATGCACATGCATGAAGAGCACTGGCTGTACTGACTAAGCCACGAGCTGAGCTAATGGATGTATAGACTTGCTCAGTTCAGCTGGTGGATGAACAGACTTTCTATGCCTAGTGTATGTGTGCGAGGACGGCGAATGCACTGACTTGTGACTCATAGTGTTTGCTATCATCAAAACTCCAGGGGCACAACAATCTCTCCCTTTTTGATGATGGCAACACTATGGGTTACACTGACTCCGAATGCATGCTATGAGATGAAATAACCAATGCACTGATCTCCCCCTTTGCCATAACAATGTATACACACCCCCTGGAATTCATCAAAAAGATAATATATTCTCCCCCTTTGCCATCAACAAAGAGGAGGGAAAGAAAGTGTAAGGGAAGAAGGATATATGACTGGCATTCTGAGCAAGTAGTTCAGGAATTAAGCATTCTAAAGCACAGAGCCTTCAGTCATATGAATTTAGAAACTGCTTAGAGAGTGAATTCTGGTTTGAAGGTTATAAAAGTTAGAGTTCATGCACTACAATCATTGAATGAGTTTGTTGTGCATGATAATAGCAATAAACCAGAATCACATTGGCATGAGAGATTTAGTTTCAAAGTATCTTACTTTCTTAGACTCAGTAAAATTTGTTAAGAGATACCAGGTCATGTATTGAAATTAAACAATTTGACATACCTGAGTTTTCCTTTTTGAAGGAACAACATTTTCAATTTTATTTCATTAAGGGCATTCATGTACCATTTGTCTTTTTACGTAAGGGTACTGTTCGAACACATTTTATTTTATCTGGTTTATTTGTTTATTTATTTTATTTATTTTATGGATTTATTGGCGTGCCAGTCACCATGGTGACGATTCTTATTGTGCGCTCGATCGAACTTGGTCAGTCGATTGTGAGTGATCGTGTCTGGACTAGAAGTCCGTCATACCCTGAACGCTATGACGTTAATTACGTCCTCCCTGAGGAAGACAACCCTTGATTAAACGCTAGAGGTAGGAGGAAGACAGCGGTAAAGCCGTATGCTCAAAGGAGACAAAGTTCATCTGTTTGCAAGACGTTAAATGTATTCGGGCAAAGCAGGGGTTTGTTAATTACGGGGACAAATCCGACGGCATATTCCCACCATCTTGGATGATGCCAAGTGGGGAATAGGAAACCACCCGTGCAGTGGCAAAGTGGGAACCGTAAAGGATCGGGCATAATTGACCCGGAGTCCGAATAGGGACCGGCATGCCATGGCACGCCCCATATGGGTGCGGTAGCACGTTTATATCCCCCCTTCGAGGGGACCATCGGAGGGCATACAAAGGCATGACTCCGTGGGCCGACGGGGTTGAGAGATAATATCACAGTGACCTGGCCAGGTGTGTGTGAATTTCGGCAGCATGTCCCCTTGACTTGGATTGTGCCAAGAGAAGATAGGTCATCACCCACGGAATGCCGGGATGACAACCGAATGAGGATGGGCACCGGGCCCCGGGACATTGCTTGCCTCTGTTTCATCGGTCAATATCCCCTTGAAACCCTTCAGAACGCATGTAATGACATGGCCCTTTAGGTTCATAAGGGTGGAACCCGGATCGGGAATGAGGGCTGTAGGGGAGGGAGGTCCTCCCCATTACTGTATCTTCTCAGATCATTCATGACGGTCTCATGGCAGTGGGGAGAAAGTCCCCTGACTGGGCTTCATTGGGCCAAGAAGAGGGGTCTCGGCGTGGCTTACTGGTTGGCCAAGGGGAGCTCTCGGTGTGGCTTTTTGATTGGCCAAGGGGGCTCTCGGCGTGGCTTATTGGCTGGCCAAGGGGGGTTCTCGGCGTGGCTTCTTGGTTGGCCAAGGGGGCTCTCGGCATGGACATTTGGTGGATGAAAGGGGCTTCTCGGCGCGGGCCTTTGATTGGCCAAAGGGGGGGCTCTCGGCCTAGACATTTGGTTGGCCAAGGGGGGCTCTCGGCCTGGGCATTTGGTGGATGGAGGGAGCTCTCAGCACAAGGCTTCCCGGCGCGCTCATGGCCGCGCCGGGAGCCTAGCGCCGGGAGGCTGTGGGCTGTGGGTGCTTCACAAAAGGACTTGTCGTTTAGCTGAAAGGAGGGGAAGGCCTCTCGGCCTTATGGTTCTCGGCGGGGAAACTCGCACGCCGAAAAGATGAATATACAGAAGGATTTCAGGGTTTCAGAGCTCAAAAACGATGCTCTGTTTCTGGGATTTCTGGGTTTTATGGCTCAGATCGAGGCCGAATCGGGGGAGTATGAGGAGATTTCACGAACACCTCTGCTGGAAGGATGCCAAGGGATCTGAGAGGCCAGATCATCAGGAGGAGGAGAGACCATCATCGGGGCTGAGTAGCCTTTATCTGTATACTGCCAGACGTCTGGGGGAGTCAAGAGATGGCTGTCTCTGATCCCCCGGACTAGCATGGTATCATCTGGGAAGCAGATCTGCAACGAGAGAACCCTTGATGCTGAGACCTCAGACCCTAATCATTCAACGATTGGAATGGGGATCCAGGGTAGCATTCGGCCTTTATCTGTATACTGCCAGACGTCTGGGGGAGTCAAGAGATGGCTGTCTCTGATCCCCCGGACTAGCATGGTATCATCCGGGAAGCAGATCTGTAATGAGAGAACCCTTGATGCTGAGACCTCAGACCCTAATCATTCAACGATTGGAATGAGGATCCAGGGTAGCATTCGTCTACGGGTTCAAATGCATCATTTATAGCCGGCGGGCCAGGGAACCAAGAGATTGATGTCTCTGGTTCCCAGACAGCACAAGGGGCTTGAGGAACAGACTCAAATACATACGGAGGGCATGCTATTGAAGCGGGAAGAAAGAAGAGAATAGAACCCAGCAACCCATTGAACAAGGGTGGGGGTTCTACCTTCATCCCCGTTCGAAGAACAGACCTGACTCCGAAGCCTGAGTCATTTCGCCCATGGGGCATTCATACAAACAGTATGCATACATATGGAGACAAAAGAAGATAGTATTGCCCAAAATCCATCACGGCCATTGCATTTACTTCATCTCACCATCATTTACATCGAGAAACATAGAGGGGAGGAACAAGGAAAGAATCGTATGAATAATCTAAACATCAAGACTTCGACTATTACATACGGAGAATCAGTAAAAAGAAGAAAAAGAAACATCGAACATGGGGGGGGAGGGTGGAGCATTGACTCCTCTCCCTCCCCCTATCAGCCCACCTGGAGCCCTTCTTCTTTCCTTTCTTCTGCTTCTTCTTTCGACGGAGACTCTCTCCCTCTCTTTTCCTTTCTCTTTCTCTTTCTGGCTATCTGTTCGCTCTTTTCTTCTTTTCTCTTTCTTCTTTTCTTTTCTGTCTATCCTCTTTCTTGCTATCTCGCTGCTTCTCTCTTCGAAGGGAGGGGGTTTTATAACCCTTTTCCCTTTTCCTTCTCGGCAGGCATCTTCACGGTGCGCTTGAGGCAGGCTTCCCGGCGCGCTTGAATTTGATCTCTCGGCGCCAGTATCTGGGCTTCGACATGGGCTTTCGGCGCCACCTTCATATAGGCCCACTTGGGGTTTCTTTAAATGTATCATCATCCCAAAGGGTCTATCATCTATGAAATATCTTGTATTGAAATCACGATTGCAATCTCCATCAGTTCGCAGACGGGGTTTTATCAGTCCGTAGACAGGGGTTTCATCAGTCCGCAGACAGGGTTTTATCAGTCCGTAGACAGGGATTTCATCAGTCCGTAGACAGGGGTTTCATCAGTCCGCAGACAGGGTTTTATCAGTCCGTAGACAGAGATTTCATCAGTCCGTAGACAAGGTTTTATCAGTCCGTAGACAGGGATTTCATCAGGATTGTCATCTGAACGGTGACGAAGCCGGGTATCATCTTATCAATATCGTCACTCTAATGGTGACGAGCTCGGACATCAGCTTTAGTCTGGGAAGACCTCAGCCGGGTGTATAATCTGTGTAGACGATTCTTCTTCTGCTCTATCTTTTCAGGGGCCTTTACCATCTTCATCTGCCGGTGCCGGCTTCATCTTTATCTCATATTACTTCCGTCAGTAAGCCGACATCTGACTTACCCTGACATATCATCTGTGACTTCTTGGACGAAGCAGTAGTACAGCTGGAAGGTCTCATCAGTCGAGTGACTGCTGCTTTATCAGTGCTGCCGTCTGAGTGACATTGGCACCGGGCATCGGCTTTGGCCGACAAGGGCTTTAGCCGGGTGAAAGGTTGATAAGCTTCATCATTAGTCTTTCATTGTTGGTCAGACCCTCTTTTCAATTATGCTTCCACCCTTGTTCATTTTCCAGGTGTCAACAAATGCCCCCCACCTGCGGGCGGCGTAAGTGCAGAATAAGCGCCACGGGGGTTGCAGGTGTCTTTTACTATTGGAGGGTATCTTCCTCAATTTGTCTTCAATTCAGTTCTCAGACCTGATCATCTCGCTGTAACAGTATTCTGCACATCGATGTTTCTTCTCTTCATATTTTCTGTCATTATTTTCAGCATTTGGGGCTTTTAGGCCTGCAGGACCTCCCGGCGCGAAGCTTCTCGGCGCAGGGGTCTCTCGGCGCAGCCTGGTTGGCCAGGCTCTCGGCCTGGACCTTCTCGGCGCGCCCTGGCGCAGGGGGTCTCGGCCTGGGGTCTTCTCGGCCTGGGGGCCTTCTCGGCGCGCCCTGGCCGCAGAGGGGCCTCGGCCTGGGGGCTTCTCGGCGCGCCCTGGCCGCAGGGTGGCCTCGGCCTGGGGGCTTCTCGGCGCGCCTTCTGGCCGCCGGGGGCTCTCGGCCTAGAGGTTCTCGGCGCGCATTTTACCGCGCCGAGACCCTCGTCGCCTGGGCCCCTATTTAGGGCGCCGACGGCCTTTTTTTCCTCATTCTTCACCGTTCTTTCTCTTTCTTCAGTTTTTTTTTCATTTCCTCTCTTCGGCGCGAGCCGTCTTCGTCCTCTCGACCGTGGCCGCGGGTCCTTCCGTCCTGGGTGACGTCTTTTAGGGATTCAATCCCTTTGCTTCTGGGATCACCCCCTCTTGGTTGGTGACTCCCTATTCTTTTTGGGCAGATCCCGAATAAGGGGAGATGCTGCCGAAATTTTTATAGAATCTCATGTTGCAATCCTTATAAGACTGACTTTTAATCCACATTTCTTCTTTTGTTTACAGATATAGCAATGGCTTCTGGCTCTGCTGCTGCGTCTTCCGGAGCTGTTGGGGCTAGTTCATCGGCCCAGCCAGACATATCTCGGGCCACAGTGAATTGGTTGAACGTGCACAGCCTGGATTACGGATATGATAGAATAGCTTCAGTTGACGAATCATCTGATTCTGAAACTGACACAGTGTCGACGGCCCGGGTATACTCCACGGCGACCGAGACATGCTTCAGGCGGGATAATAACTACCGGCCAGACTTCCCGAAGGATCGCCACTTGATGCCGTTCATCCGGACCTTCACAGTGGGTGGCTTGCGAGATTATCGGATAGCTCACGTAGTTGAAGCTGCCATCCTTGCCGAGCGGGATAGCCTGAAGGAATCAGTGTATCGCAGCAAGGCTATATATCTTCCCGGGGAGAAGCGGGACTGGGACGCAGTCCTTGGAATATCGGAGCTAGAACCGGAGAAAAAGATGCTGACCCGGGCACCGGAATTTACACCTGCTCGGTGGGACAATGCTGGCGGCCGAGTTCATAGGGAGAAGCCCGGCTATGGTATGTTCCTGGCACCTATAAAGTGGGGATATCGTGAAGAGCCCTTCGTGCTAAATTGTTCGGCTATTCAGTTCAAGTACCATTTGTCGGCTGGTTGGTTCGGAGACTGCAAGATCACTGACTCCCATCTATTCCGAGTAGGGGCAGTAGAATTTACCGAGTTTGTTCTGACGGAATATGCCCCTCTGCTGATCAGAGCGGGAGTATACCACAGTGTTTTCGCTTCCAGATTCCGATATCCCATCTCCAGGGGGTTATGCTGTGGGATGTTTGAAGCGTTCTGTCCTTTGTTCAACACTTTTTATACAGCAGAGGGTGAGACATCCCTAGACCTCTGGAGTTTATCACGGCTTTCCGGTCTGCCTATTGACGGTGAACCGTATGAAGAAGTCTGCTTGGCGAACTCCGAGAAAGACAGCTCTGATGGAGAAGGCAAGTATTCCCTTGGCTTCTCTTACCGATATCTGATGAAGGTCTATCGCTCCATCTGTCTGGCATATAGTAGAGGATCCTCCAAAGGCTATCATCCCCGAGAGAAAGGTAGCAAACTGAGGGTCCGGATCGGGCAGTGGCTCCAGTACTTCTTCGACGGTCCCCTGAAATATGCAGATTTCCCCTCCATGGGTCCTGTTGCGAGCAAGCAGATAAGAGCTCCCCGCTATAAATCGGCACTGCCATCTTCATTGCACCATGCGGGCAAAGGTGGTCCCAACCCGGCAGGGGTAGATCCCATCACACACTGTGCAGCTTATTTCACATTCTGGCTGTGTACTTTTGCTCTTCCACAAGGGGACGAGACAGTCATTCGGCCAGAGGCCATATATCCAGCTTGTCAGATGGCCTGGGGGATGAAGCTGTCGCTCTGCCCAGTGGCCCTGTGTTTGATCTATAAATCTTTGGGGGACCTGCACAAGCATCGGACTCCCCGTTCTTTGAGGACCGTGGGTCCTTTTCATTTCTTCAATGCCTGGGTCTGCAGTATATTCCCTGAATTAGCTCCGAGAACCTTGCAGGCGGATACAGTGTCACCCAGGATGATTGAATTTGCCAGCGCTGAGCCTGGTCCCTTTTATGATCAGCTATTTAAAATAAGGGGCCGACTGATAAAAGTACCAGTGGACGCCCCTGGCAGCATACATTTCTGGAGCTTGGCAGCAGGTTCAGCTCCTTTGATTGATCCTCAAAGAGAGTGCAAGCTGGAGGAGATAGAGACATATATCCACCCTGTCTCAGGGGTCAACACTGCTCGGCCAATCTTGGAACCGGAGCTGGTGAGATGGGCCATGGCAATTCGGCCCAGTGTTTTGGTTTACAGAAAGGGTGGCCTGCTTCTGTTGGAGCCATACTATCCGTTCCGATTTGGGCGGAACTTTGGTTATGACCAGCACATCCCTACATCAGTTGCTCAATTTCCCCTGGATAGCAGGGCCAAGCACGGGTCCACCATTGTCGGTGACGGCCGGTTGTGGTGGGATTTCTATCATCGTCAGGACGATGCAATCTTCAGGGTGCCCACCGTCTCCAACCGTGTTCCCCGGGTAACACCAGAATATATTAAATGGTGGAACATTCGGACCGGCTTTTTCAGGGATGGCAGGGGTGCTTTCTGGGATGTAGCAGAGCGCTCTTTCCTGAAACAGCAGCCTGGGCCGGTGTTTGAAATCCCCGAGGCCCATTTGAGAAAGCTTTATTCGCAGAACCCAAGGGAGGCAGAGAACTATCTGGCCCAGCGTCGAGCTCTGAAGGAAAAGAATTCTGAGCCGCCCGCTCCTGTTTTTGCCGCTATTAACGAAGACAGTTTCGTAAAGACCCTGAAACATCTGTGCCATATAGGAGATGATCGCTTGGAGGCACAACAGTATCCATTTCCTGTTGAAGAGCCGCTCCCGGCAGTAGCTCATTGGAGGGGTCCAGTTGATAAATTTCATCCGTATAGGACGTTTGTACGCCGGGAAGATAGAACTCAGACGTATTATAAGCAAACGTCCTGGCTGTTCATTCTGCTGAATTTGCATGGATTATCTGCAGAAAGCCCGATAGCTGGCATTTTGAACAAGCCGCTGTTTATATCATTTCATTATGTCGATGGCTGGGGCATGGACCATCTTGACTTGTTTCGCTGCCTTGATTTTCATGGCCATAATGACCTGGCAGCTTTAGTGGAGAAATGCCAGATATTCGGCGATGTTTGCTGGCTTATCAAGGAGGCTACTTCCCGCTCCAAAGAAGTGGCTTATCTGTACTGGCCGCTCTCTGTATTTTATGATGGACCAGCAGGTATAATCTTTTCCTTTCTGACTGCAGTGTTTTCTGTTTAGCATCTGAATTTTGCATCTATTGATCCCATCATCTTTCTGCCGTTCTTAACAGACCGGCCCGACATAAAGCGGCAGGGGCTCTACAGGAAGATTATTGCGCAGGCCGAGAAGCCCACTTATTTTGGAGTCCCTGTAGCAGCACCGACTACTACTCCCCTGCCTCCTGGCAAGAAGAGGAAGGCTTCTGCAGTCAAGGCTGCGGTTGGGAAGGCCAGGAAGGCCAAAAAGGCCCATGTTCAACAATCGGCTTCGATAGTGATGGACACCGGGACCCCTCTCCCTGACATTCCCTCATTTGATGAGTTCGAAACTCAGAGGGAGGCTGCTCAGGCATCAGTTCAGGGTAACATCAATATTCTGCCATTGCATTCTTCATTCTCTCTTGCTGGATTTCAGAGGGGTGTTTAAATCTGACCACTCCTTTTTGCATAGCTGAAGAGACAGTCATGGCACCTTCTGTGGTGGAGACCAGATTGCCTTCTCCTACGCCGGCTAGTGAGGCGGAGGGTAAGCATGCCCTTTTCATCTTTTTCTGTTCATTTCAACTGCTTTTCATCGTCCCTCTCACAGGCTTTTCTTTATAGTGCTGGCCGGGGAGGAGACTGAGATTACAGGAGCGGCTGGTGACATTACTCAGCCGCGGGAGGGTTATAAGACCCAGGCAAAATGGGGCCCCACTCCCGGAAGGCGCATAGTTACCCGGTCTTCCTCCAAGCAGGTGTTAGAATTGATGGCCCCGCCCATGGACAGAGTAGAAATCTCTTCCGGTAGCTCTGCGGCCGCTTCTGAGGCAGGTGGAGAAGAAACAGATTTCAGCGGGAGCGACACGGAGGATGCCTCCAAACCAGAGGCCCCATCCGTATGTACCGCCATTGCTTTATCATTTACACCCCCCAAGCTGGTGGTGCCATTTTCTGGAGAAGAATTACCAGAAGAGTTCGCCGCTCTGGATATCGAGGCAGATATAACTCCTCCTTTTGTGGTCTCATCAGCGGGGCTTTCTTCTTCCCTACAGTCTTTTGAGGATATTGGCATCACTTTAGAAGTGAGTCTTTTCCCTTTATGGTTTCCTTTTTTTCCATCTTTATCTGCTGCTTGACGCTGCATTGATTCGTTCACAGGAATCCCCCGTTGCCCTCCCGGCTACAAGTGCAGCCGTTGAAGCCACTTTATCTGGCACCCTAGCTATTGTTCCTGCTTCGACAGCCGTTCTTGAGATAATTCGCCCTGTGGGGTGCAGTCCTCCACAGACTTAGCATTATTGGACCTGCGGAATGCAGGGGAAGGCCCGACTCTCATCAAGGCTTTGGATTTCAGAGCTGAAATGGACCCAGCCAGGGGTTCTGCCTTTATGCCAGCTGCAGTGATGACCATCACTCCAGAATCAACAGTTCCCACAGTATCAGTCATGGAGAGCGAACCTTTGCCTCTTCAGACCGTGGCCCCCGCAGCCTTGACATTGCAGGGGCTAGGCACCGAGATGGAAGAAGGAGAGGTATCTGTTGCAGAACTGGGAGTATCGCCTACAACGGCCACGGAATCTGCTTCCGTATTTTCAGAATCTGAGGAGGAGATGCCTGAAGTTGCATCCGAGAGTATTCTGATGGCCGCCTCCGAGGAGATGGAGGTCGAAGATCTCCCGGCCACCTCAGAGGTTATGGGCGGAGCTCAGTTGGTGGCTTCGGCAGACCTGCCGTCTTCTTCTTCGCAGTCGGATATCACCCTATGGGCAGATATAGACAGTGAAGTAACTTTTGAAGTAGCTCCTCTTCCTTCGCCTGGCTTCACTTCCCCTGAAAGTTTTGTCTGGCAACATCTGGGCATGCTGCGTCAACTGGTGGAGTCCCAACCTGGACTAACTTATTCACAGTTGAAGGAGATAGCCGGGCGCTTCACCGCCGGCTTACAGGCGATGGGATGTCCCACAGAAATATGGGCCCAGCGGGTTCTTTTGTTGTTAAAATTTGTTCATCGCCGGGATTTCTTGACACACATCATGTCGGACAGATTGGCAGCCTTGAAGTTGCAAAGAATGGAGTGCAAGTCCGAGCTGGCAAAGATGAACTCTATCCTTCAGGAGCGATAGCGTCAAATGCAGTCTTTGGCGGAGCGGGAGCATTTCGTGCGCGACCGGATAACTATCCTGGAAGCTGAACTGTCTGATCTCCGAGCTGAGCTGCCACAGCTAACAACTTCTCGACCGCAGCTCGAGGAAGAAGCAGCTTTATTAAAGGGGCAGGTGGCATCCTTTCGAGACTAGTCTGTTCGACTGCAGGAAGAGGAGGCTCGGCTTCATGAACTAGGAGCCGCCCCTTCTGTGGGTCTTCTGGCATTCGAGGATATCTTCCGACAGCCATGAATCATTTTCTTTTTCTTTTTTTTTTTTGCTCTTTTGTGATACAATGTCCCCTCGGGGCCCTTCATGTACTCACTTCTTAATGAAAGGAAAAATTTTGCTTTGTGTGTATCCACCTTCTTTTCCATGTGGTTTTATCACTTCAGGGAAGTGGGGTAGTGGTTTTAGCAACCCCTCATGCGGATGGCTCGTATCTGGCAGGAGAGCGTCCACCCCTTCAGAGAAAGGATGGGGAACTCGCTCCACCGCGTGACGGCATCCGAAGAGGTGCTTAAACCGGATTCTGTTGGTAGCGGCAAACGTCCCTATTGGCAATATGTGCTGTGAGGGAGACAATTTGCAAGAATGTGAAAGAAAGGGCCTTATCAGAATAGACGGAAAGTCTAGACTAGGTAGAGGTTATAGCAGGTGGGACGATTATAGGATACGTGGTTTTCATCAAGACAGACGTCGGGTCTGAACTGAATAGGGTTTTATCATTGATCGGGCGAAATGCCAGTCGATCAACAGCTGGTTTCATCATCGATATTGGATTTATATCGATGCAAAAAGGATTTATAAGTTTCCTCAGAATAGACGAAAGGTCTAAACTGAGTAGGGTTTCATCATTGATCGGGCGAGGTGCCAATCGATCAACAGTTGATTTCATCATCGATATTGGATTTATATCGATGCAAAAAGGATTTATAAGTTTCCTCAGAATAGACGAAAGGTCTAAACTGAGTAGGGTTTCATCATTGATCGGGCGAGGTGCCAATCGATCAACAGCTGATTTCATCATCGATATTGGATTTATATCGATGCAAAAAGGATTTATAAGTTTCCTCAGAATAGACGAAAGGTCTAAACTGAGTAGGGTTTCATCATTGATCGGGCGAGGTGCCAATCGATCAACAGCTGATTTCATCATCGATATTGGATTTATATCGATGCAAAAAAGGATTTATAAGTTTCCTCAGAATAGAGGAAAGGTCTAAACTGAGTAGGGTTTATCGCAGGTGGGACTTTGCCAAGAAATGCGTAGGTTTTATCAGGGCAGACGTAAGGTCTGAGCTGGATAGGCTTTAGCAAAATGGTGATGGGCTTCATTGTTGGTGGGATTTGCGAATGGGGGTATGTGGATTTTATCAGGGCAAACGTAAGGTCTGTCCCAGAAAGGCTTTATCATCGGTGGGGCATGGAGCCATATGACCGACGGAAGGTTTTACCAATGAAGGCATACGAAGGTATTGTGCCGGTTGGCACGGAACTTTTTGAATTACCATATTACTGACCCAAGTGCCCTTTCGGGTTTTCACCAGAGCCAGTCCCCTCTTGCTTTTGTCCACGCGTCCTTTCGGATTTTCACATGGCGGGGTACCCGATTTTGCCTGCAGTGCCCTTTCGGGTTTTCACCACAGCTGGGTTTTAGCCATTTTTTGCCCTCGTTCAGAATGCCTGAACAAGACTGGCGGGGTATCTCTATTTTTAACCCCATTTTGTTTCTTATTTTCTTCTCCCTTTCTCTTTTTTTTTATTGAAACTTTGATTCTATAACTGATGGGCGCAGCTTGTGCATATGTCATCATTGATGTGGGTGCTAACATCAATGCAAGGGTTTCATAGGTCTCATCAAGATAGACGTAAGGTCTAAACTGGACGGGTTTCATCGCTGATTGGACAATGCGCCAATCAATCAGCAACGGGTTTCATCATCGGTATTGGGTTTATACCAATGCAAGGATTTTTATAGGTTTGATCAGGATAGACGTAAGGTCTAAACTGTACAGGTTTTCATCGCTGATCGGGCAGTGCGCCAATCGATCAACAGTTGGTTTCATCATTGGTATTGGGTTTATACCAATGCAAGGATTTTTATAGGTTTGATCAGGGTAGACGTAAGGTCTAAACTGGACATGTTTCATCGCTGATCGGGCAATGCGCCAATCAATCAGCAACGGGTTTCATCATCGGTATTGGGTTTATACCAATGCAAGGACTTTTATAGGCTTCATCAGGATAGACGTAAGGTCTAAACTGGACAGGTTTCATCGCTGATCGGGCAATGCGACAATCAATCAGCAACGGTTTTCATCATCGGTATTGGGTTTATACCAATGCAAGGAAATTTTTTATAAATTTCACCAGGATAGACGTAAGGTCCGAACTGGGTGGGTTTTATCACGGCGGGACGTAAAGAGCTATGCGGGTTTCTTCGTGGTTACCACATTACCGACCCAAGTGACCTTTCAGGTTTTCACCAGAGCCAGCCCCCTCTTGCTTTTGCCCGTGCGCCCTTTCGGGTTTTCGCACGGCGGGGTACCCGATTTTGCCTGCAGTGCCCTTTCGGGTTTTCACCACAGCTGGGTTTTGGCCATTTTTGCCCTTGTTCAGAATGTATGAACAAGACTGGCGGGGTATCTCTATTTTTAACCCCATTTTTTTATTTCTTCTTTTTTTTTATCCCCCCCTCCCTGTTTAGAGGGTGTCAGACCGTGACGACACAAGATCACGATAAGTGGTAGCCTGGTTAGGACGGGGTGTCACTATACCAAGGAAAGGATATCTCGGCTAGGGCGGAGTGCCATTAGACCAAGGAAGGGTAGTTCGGCTAGGGCGGAGTGCCGCTAGACCAAGGAAAGGATATTTCGGCTAGGGCAGAGTGCCACTAGACCAAGGAAGGGTAGTTCGGCTAGGGCGGAGTGCCACTAGGCCAAGGAAGAGGTATCTTGACTAGGGCGGGGTGCCGCTAGACCAAGGAAAGGATATCTCGGCTAGGGCGGAGTGCCACTAGACCAAGGAAGGGTAGTTCGGCTAGGGCGGAGTGCCGCTAGGCCAAGAAAAGGGTATCTCTTACCCGATTACTCGGGGAATATCAGCTGTGCAGCATGATACAGCTTCAGGTGTTTACCGTTGAGTGGTGAGAATTGGATCTCCCCTCGATGATTAACAACTATGTAGGCCCCTCCTTCGTAGACCCTTTGTATCACATATGGACCTTCCCAATTGGGATTTAGCTTTCCCTTCGGGTTGGACGCCATGACTTCTTTTTTCTTGACCATGACAAGGTCACCTTTCTTGAATTCTCGCCCTTTTACGAGTTTGTTGAATGCGGTGGCCATGCGGGCCTGATACATCTGGATATTCTTCTGAGCTTGGAGACGCTTCCCTTCCAATTCAGCCAATTCTTCTAATCTTCGTTCTGCATTGGTTTGTTCGCCATGGGCAAGGTCATATTGGACTGCCACTCTGAGTGACGGGACTTCCAGCTCTAGTGGGACTACTGCCTCTGAGCCGTATACCAAGGAGTATGGTGAGCACCCTGTAGGTGTTTTGAAGACGGTGCGATACGCCCACAGAGCTTCATACATCTTTTCTTCCCAATCCTTCTTATTGGCACTGACGACTTTGGCCAACAGGGTGCACAAAGTCTTATTGAAAGCTTCTGCCAATCCATTTGCCTGTGGATTGTAAGGAGTGGAAGTCCTCCATTCGATCTTATATTTCTCGGCAAGCCGATAGACTTTCTGATTTCTGAAATGACTCCCATTGTCAGATATTATTCGGCTGGGGATCCCAAACCGGAAGATGATGTTTTGCTTGATGAATCTAGCGACCAACTCACCAGTAACTTCTCTTAGTGCTATAGCCTCTGCCCATCGGGAGAAGTAATCTGTTATGGCCAGTATATACTTATGCCCGGCCGAGGAAGTCGGTAGTGGACTGACTACATCAGTTCCCCATTGTGCAAACGGCCAGCTAGGGACTGTAGGGTGCAGAATCGTAGGTGGCCTTCTAGGCACAACAGTATACTCCTGACACTTCTGGCATGACTTTGCAAATGTGCAGCAGTCTTCAAACATAGTGGGCCAATAGTAGCCCAGCTTCTTGATTTCTATCTTCATCTTGGGGCCAGCCTGGTGGGCACCTGCTGTCCCAGCATGTACTTCTTTCATCGCTTGCCAAGCTTCCTCAGTGGACAGGCAGCGGAGCATAATCTTCTTGCGTGCATCTGCCATTATTCGGAACAGAGTCCCATTCCTGAATTCATAAGAATCTTTGATTCGCAAGAGTTTCATCTTTTCTTCTCTTTTCTGCGGCAGCTGTTGGTGTAAAAACCATTGTAGCAGGTGTTGTCTCCAATCAGATGCCTGTTCTGTACTGATCGTGGTGACTTCATTTTCTTCGGGGCAGCCTTCTAGCATGCTGGGGACTTGCCGCCGATTTATGACAATAATGTTCAGTGTCTCATCTGGTGGGACTGCTATTGAGCTGGCTAGCTTTGCCAATGCATCAGCCTGGGCATTATGTGCACGGCCCACATGCTTGAGCTCAATATGATAGAATTTCGCCATGAGGCGCACAGCTTTTTGGTGGTAGGGGTTCAACTCCGGCTTTCGCACTTCGAACTCACCTTGGATTTGCTTTATTATCAACATTGAATCCCCGAATACCTGAAGCATCTGGATACCCATGTTGAGGCTGATATGCAGTCCGATTATCAGAGCTTCATACTCGGCTTCATTATTAGTGCAGGGCTTGTTTATAGAACAGGAAGTATGCACAACCTCTCCATCTGGCGATTTCAGCACAATACCGGCTCTGGCTCGTATTCTGATCTTTCCATCGGAGTCCGTCTCTGTTCTAGATGCTCCGTCAAAGAACAGCTGCCACATAGTTGACTGAGCCTGGCAGGCTTCTAGTGTCTCATCATCGGGTAACTCAGTCCCCAACATATCATTCTCTGGCACAGTATGTTCTGCGAAGAAATCGGCTACAGCCTGTCCTTTTATTGCCCTCTGGGGTATATACGTGATATCGAATTCCATCAGAATTACTGCCCATTTGCCCAACCGGCCTTTCAGTACTGGTTGAGTCAGTATGTATTTGAGTGGATCTGCTGCAGATATCAATCTGATTTCATGTGACAGCATATAGTGCCGAAGCTTTTTAACGGCAAAGACTAGTGCCAAGCATGTCTTCTCTATATAGGTGTAACTTTCTTCAGTTCTGATCAGCCTCCTACTCAGGTAGTATAGAGCCTGCTCTTTGCCTTCTTCATTTATCTGTGCTAGCATTGCCCCCAGGGAACAGTGTGTGGCTGCAATGTACAGTATCAGGGGTTTGCCCTTAATAGGTGCCCCCAGCACTGGAGGGGTTTTGAGATATTCTTTCAGCTTCTCAAAGGCCTCCTGACAGCCATCGTCCCAGAGGAACGGCACATCTTTCATCATGAGCTTGTGAAAAGGGTGGCATTTCCCCGACAGATTTGATATGAATCGTCAGATGTAGGCCAAACGCCCTTGTAAAGATCTCAGCTCGTGGAGATTCCTTGGTGGAGGGAGCTCCTGGATAGCTTTAATCTTGGATGGGTCAATCTCAATGCCCCTATGACGGACAATGAACCCAAGGAATTTTCCACTGGACACGCCGAAGGCACATTTCATAGGATTCATTTTGAGCTCATATTTACGCAGCCTCTGGAACACTACTCTCAGATCCTGCAAATGGTCTTCTTTTTTGCTGGTTTTCACCACCAGGTCATCAATGTAGCACTCTACCTTTTTGAAGAGCAAATCATCAAAGATCTTTGTCATAGCTCTTTGGTAAGTAGCGCCGGCATTCTTGAGGCCGAACGGCATCCTTTTATAGTGGAATATCCCCTTCGGAGTGCGGAATGCAGTGTGCACTCTGTCTTCTTCAGCGATCCAGATCTGGTTATATCCGGATGACCCATCCATGAATGACAGGGCTTTATGGCCAGTGGTTGCATCGATCATTACTTCAGTGATTGGCACTGGGAAATCATCCTTCGGGCAAGCCTTATTCAGGTCCCTGAAATCTACACATATTCTGATCTGCCCATTTTTATTCTTCACGGGCACTATATTGGCCAGCCATGTAGTATATTGGTTCTCTTCAACAAAGCCCACATTGATCAGCTTGTCGACTTCTTTGTTGATCTGATTTATCAGTTCGGGACGCATTCTCCTTGAAGGCTGCTTTACAGGGCTTGCCCCCGGGTTTATCGCCAATCGGTGTTGTGCCACATCAGAGCTCAGTCCCGGCATCTCATCATATGTCCATGCAAAGCAGTCTCGGAACTCTTTCAGAAACTGTATGTACTGTTCTCTGGCAGCTGGTTCTAGCAGTGCACTGAGGAATGTCGGCCTTGGTTCATCTGCTGACCCCAGATTCACTTCTATCAGCTCATCGACGGTGGCCTGGCCTCCGTCCTCAACTTCGGGTGGGGCTTCTTGCAAATCAATAAAGCCTCCCGGGATATAATTCTCTTCAGTTTCATGTTCTTCTGTATCGTCATCCTGCTCATCAGCGGATGTCGGCTTATCATATAAGGCCGATACCATCGGATTCTGTTCAGTCTGCCCCGAGGACGAGACTAGTTCAGAAGAGAATTCAAAAGTGGAATCTTCCGCTCTTAGGGATCTTTCTGTTGCAGGCTCCCCTGAAAGGTCATCTTTCTGTAGAGCCCGGACTTCTTCCAGAATGCGCTCAAATTCCAGGCATTCTCTCAGTTCTTTGGCCATCTGGTCTTCATCCGGAGTTCCCGTATCAAATTGTGCTTCGGCCTGGAATAGATCCTCCTTGCAGGACGGGTCCTTCCAGCACCGACCCCTCTTAGTTTTATCAGACATCCCTGCTTCTGGCTGGTCATCTTGGGCTTCATTGTCTGTTATGGTTTGATACATAATCTCTTCATCCTCAAAGGGATATTGATCATATCCTAACCCAGGGGAGTCTCCATGCTGGTAGAAGGTAGAGATGACATCCACCTCGGCTTCATAATATTCTTGAAGGGTATAACCCAATCCCGGATGCTGTGTGATCTTCCTCAGTTCCTTATTATCTCGAGGCGGATCCCATAGCTCCCTGAATGCTTTCTTCTGGGCTGCAGATTGTAGTGATGGCATTTGCATCTTGGAGAACATCTGCGAAACCCGCTGGGTAGTATACTCCAGGCCTGTAATCGGCACCATCTGGTTTGCGGCTTCTTCAGGGACCATGCAGTCTTGATCATCTTCTTCGACTGCCTCCCCGGTGTAGAATATGGTAGGTGGCTCGCAGAAGCGAGGGATTTCCATAGTCTTCAGTGGCAGCACTGTTTGGTATTCTAGGCTGGCGACGGGTTTGATTAAACCTCGTGGGACCTTCACCTGTATGCACCTTTCTTTCATTTCTTGATCAGTGCTATCTGGATGGATGCTAGGAGGGGTGATCCGAGCAAAATCATCAACATAAGAGATGTGAGCTACTTCATGCTTTTCAACATAGCCCCTGGGTGGCGGTGGAGACCAAGCTTTTGCCTTCGCCGCCGGCTTCTTCTGGCTGATTACAGCCTCTTTCTTTTCATCCTTTTGTGACACCTCGGTGTAGTAGGATGCATCGAGCATATGGCACTCGAACACTTCAAAGGGATGTAGGTCTGCAAACACCCTTTCTTCCTTTCCTTCATGGCAGTATTTTATGCATTGGTGTAGCGTGGATGGCACTATCTGGTATTCATGCAGCCACGGTCTCCCCAACAGGGCCTTATACGTGGTGTTGGAGTCGATCACATAGAATCGTACCACGGTAGTGAGGTCGCCCAATGTGAGGTTGAAATCAGCCACCCCGAGAGGTGTTTCACATTTCTGGTTGAACCCAGCAATCTTCATGTCTCTGACCTTGGTAAGCTGCAGATCAAAGTAGTATTTCTGATAGATGCGATACGGGAGAATATTTACAGCAGCCCCGGGATCTATCAGTATCCTGCTCAGCGACTGACAGTTCAGGGAGCCCCTCATATACAACGGTCTGTTGTGACTGGCATTTGGGATCAGCATATCATCTTCTGTGAACGTGACTGATGGTCCAGCATTCACTTCTGCCAAGAGTGCTTCATATTGTGCCGGCGACTGCAGGGCATCCACAATTGCTTGGCGGGCCTCTTCACTCAGAGAGAGTATCTCCCAGATGGAGAATCTGGTGGGGAGCTTCTTCAACATTTTCATGATTCGACTGCCAACCCGAACATTAGACAGCCTCATCTCCTCTGCCCACCGGGGTCTTGGAGGTTCGTGTGGTGCCTGTGGCCTTTGCTGCCCAGTCCCAGTTTCATTTTCTTCATCGGTCTCCCGGAGGGCTTCTTCTGTAATGACTGCCCTTGGTTTTGCTAGAGGGCTATTTTCCTCATTTTCTTCATGTTGTTTCTGCTTTCCAGTTGCTGTCTGCTGGCATTTATCGCTTTTAGCTGGAGCAGTATGAGACGGCTGCTCGTTTTCTAAACTGGACAGGAACTCCAGGAATGAAGGGGCTCCTTTTGCTTTATCTTTTCCTTGGTACAAGCTGGCAGGGGGAGGAACCTGGACACCGCGCACCTCTGGTTTTGGGATTTGATAGGGTTGCTCCCCTCTGAACATAATATTATGGTTAGCTGGTGGCGGACGCCCCCATTTTCTCCCAGAACGTGTTGCATGGGCTGAGGTAGAGGCCTCAGCATGATTGGCTTCTAGCGGGACATCTGATGCTTCTTGTTCATCATCCTCCCCGGGTAGGGAAAAGAGTACCGACAGAGTATTGCATTGTACTGTCGTGACCTTCTTTCCCTTTTTGGCCTTAGGCCGTCTCTTCTTTTTCTGGGAAGTTGGCTTTGCTAGTTCCTGCCCCCAGAAGGACTCAGTCTTATCTTTTCTTTGTTCTGCTTCCGGCTGCTCTTCAATTTTCAATTCTTCAAGCTGCTCCCAGAGTATACAGTCTTTCACCAACAGGTGTTTCGGCTTTTTCTGCTCATACTCATCAAGCTCATTAATATATTGCTGCAGACGCCTGGTCGCAGGACTTTCTTCTTTATGTGCAGGGAGGGGAGTTTGTCTCCTCCGGTTGCGAGTATGGATCCGGATGACTGGTCCGGTCTCAACTGCAGGCCATATTGGCTTTATTGGAGGCGACTCAGGCCTTGGGGTGACACCCCGGATAACTGCTCCGTTGGTTTTAGCTGCGGGAGTCTTCTTTCTGCTTTTTGTGGGTACCGTCTGCCATCCTTCCTGATCTCTCAATGGGGTGAGGAGGCAGGCTTCATAGGTGTGCCTGGTGCATTCTTCAATGGCTTCCTTAGGCAGCTGTTGATAGATTGAGATCATATTAGCGGCCACCCTCCAGGGCGGAAGCTCATGTGGCCGAGGAGGCTTCACCTGGTAATCTCCCAGCTGCAGTTCACCCTTCTTGACCATTCCTTCCATGATATCTTTGAAGACATAACAGTCCTCAATTGGGTGCCCCAACACCCGGTGAAATGGACAGAACATCGGATCATCTTTCTTTTCTGCATCTTCGGGCTTCTTCGGTTCAGGCAATGTTACCTTATTGAACTTATATGCCCAGTTAAATAATGCTGCAGTCTTATCCTTGGGAAAAGAGTAAGCCCTTCTCATCCTGTCCCTCAGAGAGACTTTGTCTCTTCTTTCTGCTGTATCTGCCATCGGGGGAGCTTCATCTGCCCCTTTCTTCCCTTTTTGTTGCTCAAAGGTTCTAAAATCGACGGTGTTGGCCTCAGAGTGTGACGGCCGCCGATCATTGGATTTACCTTTTGGCATGGCGGGAGCATTGACGGTCGGACTTTTAGACAAGAACGCCTCGACCTCCGCCACTATATTGTTCAGTCGGTCAAATGTTTTGACATCTGCACCGATCATTTTTTCTAGTACTTCCCTCCTGAGGTTCTGCTTGCATATCTGCACTGCATCCTCCTGATGAGGAGGTCTTCTGCATCTCATGGCTAGATTTCTCCATCTTTTGATGTACTCCAGTGTAGTTTCATCCTGTTTCTACCTAGTAGCATACAGTTCTGCTATTGTGATTTCCCTCTCCGTGACATGAAACCTGTCGCGGAATTTTCTCTGCATATCGGGCCAATCAACCACTGATCCTGCTGACAAGCTTGAATACCATTCAAAGGCCAACCCAGTGAGGGACGAGCCAAAGAACTTGAGCAGATAGGCTTCATCGACTGCTAGGTCGCCCATGATGGTAGTATAGTAGGCTATATGCTCTCTGGGGGAGCCCTGGCCATTGAATTTCTCAAACTTTGGCGGCTTGCTGACGCCTGGAGGCAGCCTTTTGGCAGCATACTGGGGAGGATACGGTACCTTATACACATCATAGGCACTAGTATCATCTCCAGTCTTTTCTGACAGCTTCATTTCCACAATTCTTTCAATCATCTGCTTGTGGGCTACAGCTGGATCTATATCTTCTGGAAAGAAGTGGGCTTGTTGCTGGCTGTGAGGAGTTGTCATCACAGTGGCGCGCAAGATGGGCGCGGTAGGCTGCGTCTGAGACACAGAGGGCTGAGCTATTGTTTGCTGTGGAACAGGTTGACTTGGTGCTTTGCCCTTATCAGCTAAGAGAGGATTAGCCAGGATAATTGTTTCTGTGGAGCTGGATGTCTGCCCCGCAGGTTCAGCTTGCTTCGAGACTGATGTAGCTTCCTGTCTCTCATTGAGCTGTCTTCGGAGAGCATTGATCTCCTGTTGGTATCTTCTGAACATCATCTGGATCATGGGATCCATGGTTGATGGAATTTGTATATCTTCAGAAGTCCCTTCAGCATCATCAACGAAGGGGTTATCTCCATCTTCCGCTGTTACCACATTAACTGTCATAGTGGTAACCCTGCGGGCTTCATCATCAATTTTGATTTTATCTTTTGCTGCCTGGCCTCTTCTTGTGACAGGACCAGGTCTAGTTGCCAGCCTGAGCAATTCCTCTGGCTGAGTTGGTAGTATATCTTGCCCCCTGGCCAGTCCGGCCATATTGCAGGCGAAGATTTGCATCTTTCCTTTCCGCCTGTAGACTTTTCTTTTTATTTGGCTAGGATATCTGAGCCGGTCAAAGACCGATATTCTTCCTTTGGCTTCTTCCTCGTACAGGTCTTCTTCATTATATCCGGCCCTGGGGCCTTCTTCATAGTTATTTGAATTGGAGGAAGAGGCTTCGACCATCATTTCTTGGAAGGTTTCTTCTTCTTCATCATCCCTGGTGCCCAAGGCACGGGACAGTCTTCGCTGGCCTAGGGCAGAGCTCCCTAGGTAGTGGAAGTAATCTTGGACTACTTGCTTAGTCTCCTCTGGGTCGCGCCTTTTCGGCTCAGGTCGGAGCATCAGTCTGTCCCGGCCCGTTTGCTGCCAGGCCAGTCTTGTCACCCGAGCATTTAGATGTTCGGCCCTGGGATATTTGAAGATATCAGCCTGTCTGGCACAGGCTCCTGATCTTCTTGCAGTAACCATAGTGACTGGCTCACTTCTTCTTATATTGCCAACTTGGCAGCGGTTGGCAGCAGCATTGTAGCTCTTCTTTTCCCATCTCTTGCCCCTGGCCATGGGATGGGTGTTGGTGAAGTTTTCCCTGGTCTCATATCTTCCGCCCCTCATCATGGGACGAACAGCAATCATATTTCTTTCTTGACCCTCAATCTCATCGCTCTTCCCCCGGGTCCTGGCGTGGACAGCAGTAGCATTTCTTTCATCTTTCTTCATCTCCCTTCTGCCCCCTGCTCTGAGGCGGGCAACAGTGATATCAGTGAGGCTCTCTCTGTCTTCAGCTGGGGCCCAGCTTTGGATCTTCTTCGGTCGCCAGACCTGTTTGTATTTTGCTGGCTTGGGCGCCAGCGGCTTCCTTTCAGCAGCTTCCCAGTTGGCCCTCCTAGAGGCCAAAACCTGGAATTTGTTGTCAGTTGGGATGGTCGGGACGATTCTGTCCGGCCGGACTCCCCTGGGGCGACCGTCGAGGTTCGCCCTAATAGCACCCATCATTATCATCTTTCCGGAATTGGAAAGATGACGATCAACAGCAGTAGACCGGCTCCTCCGGTTGGTTTTCTTCCCCTTCTGGGCAGCAGTGGGGACCATGTCCCTTTTCTGGACATGATGAACGTAGCAGGCGACGGCCGTGGGGGCCGTTTTCTTGGGTAAGCCATCCTTGCGATCAGTGGCCTCCACTGGGGCGTTTGCAGCAGCGCCTTGCTCCTCGTTATCGACCTGTAGAAGGTCGGTGTAGACAACGCCCAAGCAGTTGGGCAGCCCGACAGCTGGGGGAAACGAACCGAACGTCAGTGGTACCGCCAGGTACCCCTCCTGGACGTGCATGCCCACCGGTTGCTTGTCGAAGCATACAGACGCGATTTGTGTTGTCATCGTAGTTTCCTGGAAACAAGGAAACACACGGAATCAGAAATTTGAGGGAGGCCCGCTGGGCCTCCTACCTTAGCGTAAAGATGAAGGGAGACTCCGTCCCACCGGGCGTGCCAGACTTGTTCGAACACATTTTATTTTATCTGGTTTATTTGTTTATTTATTTTATTTATTTTATGGATTTATTGGCGTGCCAATCACCATGGTGACGATTCTTATTGTGCGCTCGATCTGACTTGGTCAGTCGATTGTGAGTGATCGTGTCTGGACTAGAAGTCCGTCATACCCTGAACGCTATGACGTTAATTATGTCCTCCCTGAGGAAGACAACCCTTGATTAAACGCTAGAGGTAGGAGGAAGACAGCGGTAAAGCCGTATGCTCAAAGGAGACAAAGTTCATCTGTTTGCAAGACGTTAAATGTATTCGGGCAAAGCAGGGGTTTGTTAATTACGGGGACAAATCCGACGGCATATTCCCACCATCTTGGATGATGCCAAGTGGGGAATAGGAAACCACCCGTGCAGTGGCAAAGTGGGAACCGTAAAGGATCGGGCATAATTGACCCGGAGTCCGAATAGGGACCGGCATGCCATGGCACGCCCCATATGGGTGCGGTAGCACGTTTATATCCCCCCTTCGAGGGGACCATCGGAGGGCATACAAAGGCATGACTCCGTGGGCCGACGGGGTTGAGAGATAATATCACAGTGACCTGGCCAGGTGTGTGTGAATTTCGGCAGCATGTCCCCTTGACTTGGATTGTGCCAAGAGAAGATAGGTCATCACCCACGGAATGCCGGGATGACAACCGAATGAGGATGGGCACCGGGCCCCGGGACATTGCTTGCCTCTGTTTCATCGGTCAATATCCCCTTGAAACCCTTCAGAACGCATGTAACGACATGGCCCTTTAGGTTCATAAGGGTGGAACCCGGATCGGGAATGAGGGCTGTAGGGGAGGGAGGTCCTCCCCATTACTGTATCTTCTCAGATCATTCATGACGGTCTCATGGCAGTGGGGAGAAAGTCCCCTGACTGGGCTTCATTGGGCCAAGAAGAGGGGTCTCGGCGTGGCTTACTGGTTGGCCAAGGGGAGCTCTCGGTGTGGCTTTTTGATTGGCCAAGGGGGCTCTCGGCGTGGCTTACTGGCTGGCCAAGGGGGGTTCTCGGCGTGGCTTCTTGGTTGGCCAAGGGGGCTCTCGGCATGGACATTTGGTGGATGAAAGGGGCTTCTCGGCGCGGTCCTTTGATTGGCCAAAGGGGGGGCTCTCGGCCTAGACATTTGGTTGGCCAAGGGGGGCTCTCGGCCTGGGCATTTGGTGGATGGAGGGAGCTCTCGGCACAAGGCTTCCCGGCGCGCTCATGGCCGCGCCGGGAGCCTAGCGCTGGGAGGCTGTGGGCTGTGGGTGCTTCACAAAAGGACTTGTCGTTTAGCTGAAAGGAGGGGAAGGCCTCTCGGCCTTATGGTTCTCGGCGGGGAAACTCGCACGCCGAGAAGATGAATATACAGAAGGATTTCAGGGTTTCAGAGCTCAAAAATGATGCTCTGTTTCTGGGATTTCTGGGTTTTATGGCTCAGATCGAGGCCGAATCGGGGGAGTATGAGGAGATTTCACGAACACCTCTGCTGGAAGGATGCCAAGGGATCTGAGAGGCCAGATCATCAGGAGGAGGAGAGACCATCATCGGGGCTGAGTAGCCTTTATCTGTATACTGCCAGACGTCTGGGGGAGTCAAGAGATGGCTGTCTCTGATCCCCCGGACTAGCATGGTATCATCTGGGAAGCAGATCTGCAACGAGAGAACCCTTGATGCTGAGACCTCAGACCCTAATCATTCAACGATTGGAATGGGGATCCAGGGTAGCATTCGGCCTTTATCTGTATACTGCCAGACGTCTGGGGGAGTCAAGAGATGGCTGTCTCTGATCCCCCGGACTAGCATGGTATCATCCGGGAAGCAGATCTGTAATGAGAGAACCCTTGATGCTGAGACCTCAGACCCTAATCATTCAACGATTGGAATGAGGATCCAGGGTAGCATTCGTCTACGGGTTCAAATGCATCATTTATAGCCGGCGGGCCAGGGAACCAAGAGATTGATGTCTCTGGTTCTCGGACAGCACAAGGGGCTTGAGGAACAGACTCAAATACATACGGAGGGCATGCTATTGAAGTGGGAAGAAAGAAGAGAATAGAACCCAGCAACCCATTGAACAAGGGTGGGGGTTCTACCTTCATCCCCGTTCGAAGAACAGACCTGACTCCGAAGCCTGAGTCATTTCGCCCATGGGGCATTCATACAAACAGTATGCATACATATGGAGACAAAAGAAGATAGTATTGCCCAAAATCCATCACGGCCATTGCATTTACTTCATCTCACCATCATTTACATCGAGAAACATAGAGGGGAGGAACAGGGAAAGAATCATATGAATAATCTAAACATCAAGACTTCGACTATTACATACGGAGAATCAGTAAAAAGAAGAAAAAGAAACATCGAACATGGGGGGGGAGGGTGGAGCATTGACTCCTCTCCCTCCCCCTATCAGCCCACCTGGAGCCCTTCTTCTTTCCTTTCTTCTGCTTCTTCTTTCGACGGAGACTCTCTCCCTCTCTTTTCCTTTCTCTTTCTCTTTCTGGCTATCTGTTCGCTCTTTTCTTCTTTTCTCTTTCTTCTTTTCTTTTCTGTCTATCCTCTTTCTTGCTATCTCGCTGCTTCTCTCTTCGAAGGGAGGGGGTTTTATAACCCTTTTCCCTTTTCCTTCTCGGCAGGCATCTTCACGACGCGCTTGAGGCAGGCTTCCCGGCGCGCTCGAATTTGATCTCTCGGCGCCAGTATCTGGGCTTCGACATGGGCTTTCGGCGCCACCTTCATATAGGCCCACTTGGGGTTTCTTTAAATGTATCATCATCCCAAAGGGTCTATCATCTATGAAATATCTTGCGATTGCAATCTCCATCAGTTCGCAGACGGGGTTTTATCAGTCCGTAGACAGGGGTTTCATCAGTCCGCAGACAGGGTTTTATCAGTCCGTAGATAGGGATTTCATCAGTCCGTAGACAGGGGTTTCATCAGTCCGCAGACAGGGTTTTATCAGTCCGTAGACAGGGATTTCATCAGTCCGTAGACAAGGTTTTATCAGTCCGTAGATAGGGATTTCATCAGGATTATCATCTGAACGGTGACGAAGCCGGGTATCATCTTATCAATATCGTCACTCTAATGGTGACGAGCTCGGACATCAGCTTTAGTCTGGGAAGACCTCAGCCGGGTGTATAATCTGTGTAGACGATTCTTCTTCTGCTCTATCTTTTCAGGGGCCTTTACCATCTTCATCTGCCGGTGCCGGCTTCATCTTTATCTCATATTACTTCCGTCAGTAAGCCGACATCTGACTTACCCTGACATATCATCTGTGACTTCTTGGACGAAGCAGTAGTACAGCTGGAAGGTCTCATCAGTCGAGTGACTGCTGCTTTATCAGTGCTGCCGTCTGAGTGACATTGGCACCGGGCATCGGCTTTGGCCGACAAGGGCTTTAGCCGGGTGAAAGGTTGATAAGCTTCATCATTAGTCTTTCACTGTTGGTCAGACCCTCTTTTCAATTATGCTTCCACCCTTGTTCATTTTCCAGGTGTCAACAGGTACACGTTTATCAGACGCCAGTACCCCTAGATACTCAACATGATGGACCATTCTGCCTATGATCAAATTCAACAGGACTGATTTTCACCTTTTTGTGTGAGGATACACGTTTATGAGATGCAGGTATCCCCAGGTACTCAGTGAAACCACCCTACTATTTTGACCATTTATACAGAGATAACTGATACACATCATGACATAAGTGTTATCCATTTCTTTGATGGATCACTCAGTTTCTCAGTGCTTTACCAGTCATTGCTCTACCAACATTATTTTTCAATTATTTTTCAAGATTTTTCAATATTTTTTTAGCTGTCCTTTATTTGTTTCAGAATGACTTGTTTAAGGACAATACACATACTTAGCCTTCTCTAACCGGATTTCAGGTGAGTTTTTCAGATTTCAGATACAGTTAACTTTGTCTGACATTTAATGAAATAAGGGTTGAGAGCTTTATCAATTATCAGCATTCTTATTTACTGATTGTAATCTTTAAACTCTAAAGTTTATAAAATTTAAACCATTAAGTCAGTCTTTAAGCAATTAAAATTCTTATAAAGGAAGAAGTCTGTTTTCTATTGCTTAAGAATTAGAACTGACTAACATATTACCATATTGTCATACTCAACTCATTCAGGGTCAAAGGGTTTAATGAAATGAAGAGAGAAAAGAATTTGAGTTTCAATGAAGTTGATGACCTCTCTGAATTACATACAACACTCCCCCTGTCTATATGCATGTGGTTTTGCAAATGAATGGGAAGAATTAGAGGAGAGAGAGCTTAGACATAGTCATTGCTGAATGATATGCAATGAGGATCATGACTGTGATGCCAATTGATATGTCATGAAAAATATGAATGTTATGCATGCATGGTCTGGTGCAACATTCAACAATCACAGAGTTTTATTTAGACTACCAGATGTAAATCCAGATCAGAATTTTATTCAAACCACCTGAAAGTTTATTCATCATGTTGAAATTTACACAAGCCAAGTTCTCTTCTAAGAAATTTGAACCTTTCATTCCCTAGTGGCTTAGTAAAGATATCAGCAATTTATTTTTCTGTTTCAATAAATTTCAATTAAATTTCCTTTTATTGACAGCATCTCTAAGAAAATGGTGTTTGATCTCTATATGCTTAGTCCTAGAATGATGAACATGATTTTTAGCTAAACATATAGCACTAGTATTATCACATAAAATTGGAATACATCCCAATTTTATCTGATAATCAGATAGTTGGTGCTTGATCCAAAGTACTTGGGCTGCACAGTTGCCAGCTGCGACATATTCAGCCTCAGCTGTGGATAAAGCTACTGTGTGTTACTTTTTAGATGTCCAAGACACTAGACAACCACCTAGGAATTGACAGTAGCCACTAGTGTTTTTTCTATCTACTCGACACCCAGCATAGTCTGCATCATTGTAGGCTAGAAGTTCTAACTCACACCCAGCAGGATACCATAGACCAAGTTCTTGAGTGCCTAGTAGATACCTAAAAATCCTTTTCACAGACTTAAGGTGTGACTCTTTAGGAATAGCCTGAAATCTAGAACATAGACACACTGCAAACTGAATATCAAGCCTAGATGTTGTAAGATATAAAAGGGATCCGATCATACCTCTATATAGCTTTTGGTCCACTGGTTTACCTTGAGGATCTATATCTAAGCTGGTCGAGGTACCCATAGGAGCAGCTATTTCTTTGAGGTTGTCCATCTTGTATTTCTTCAGTAAATCCCTTATGTACTTGGACTGAGTGATGAAGGTTCCATCTTTTGACTGTGTAACCTGCAGTCCAAGAAATAATTTGAGCTCTCCCATTGAGCTCATTTCAAATTCATTAGTCATAATCTGAGAAAACTCCTCACACAGTTTGGGGTTAGTTGACCCAAAAACTATGTCATCCACATAAATTTGAACAATAAGTATATCTGGATGACTTACCTTAGTGAACAAAGTTTGATCAACTACTCCTCTTGTGAAGTTCTTATCTGTGAGAAATTTGCTCAACCTGTCATACCAAGCTCTAGGAGCTTGCTTAAGACCATATAGAGCTTTATTAAGTTTATAAACATGATTGGAGAAGTCTAAACATTCAAAGCCAGGAGGCTGCCTCACATAGACATCCTCACTGATTTACCCATTTAGAAAAGTAGATTTTACATCCATCTGCTGGAGAATTATTCCTAGGGAACATGCATGAGTCAATAAAATTCTAATTGCTTCTAACCTGGCTACAGGGGCAAAAGACTCTTCAAAGTCTATTCCAAATTCTTGGTTATACCCCTGAGCTACAAGTCTAGTCTTATTCTTAACTACATTCCCTAACTCATCAGTTTTATTCCTAAATACCCATTTAGTCCCTATGACTGTCCGATGATCAGGAGGTGGGACCAAGTGCCACATCTTATTCCTGTCAAATTGATTGAGCTCCTCATGCATGGCATTAGTCCAATGCACATCCTTGAGAGCACAGTCAATGGACTTGGGTTCTACATGAGAAACAAGAGCATATGCATTCAGTTCATTTTGAATTCTAAAATGGCCTCTAGTCCTAGGAGGGTCATGCAAATTGCCAATCACATTATCTATAGGATGATCTTTCAGATATCTAATGTTGACAACTTGATTATCATGATTTTCACTTACCTTTGTCTGTAGGGTTCCCTTCTTTTTCATGACACCCAGCATTATCATGATCTTCATTTTCTTCCTCATCTTCCGATTTGTCTGCAGGGTTCCCTTCTTTCAGAATATCACCATTGTCTTCATTCCTGCATTGACCAATATTAGTCTTTACCAAAGATTCATCAAAAATAATATGTGGAGATTCTTCAACAGATTTGGAGTTTAGATTATACACTCTATATGCCCGGGTGTTTTCAGAGTAACAAAGAAAAAATTCTTGGTTCACCTTTAGGTTCAAATTTATCAAGGTCTCTTTTATCATTTATATGAATAAAGCATTTGCAACCAAAAACCTTGAAATGAGCAATTGAAGGTTTCTTACCCTTTATGATCTCATAAGGTGTTTTCTGGGTAGAAGGTCTTACCATAGCTCTGTTGATTACATAACAGGCAGTATTTATAGCTTCAGCCCAGAACTTCCTTGGCAGACCACCTTCAACTAAGAGTGTACGACCCATCTCCACCAGGGTTCTGTTTCTCCTCTCCACAACTCCATTCTGCTCGGGTGTCCTTGGTGAGGAGAACATGTGATGAATAACATTTGTCCTGCAGAAATCCTCAAACTGTGAGTTTTCAAACTCACCTCCATGATCAGTTAAAATGTTTTCAATTTTCTGGTTTATCTTAAGATAGAACTCCTGAAATTCTGTGAATGCATCACTTTTCTGTGACAAGAAATATACCCAAGTGTACCTAGAGAAGTCATCTATCAGAACAAACCCATACTTCCTCCCTGATAAGCTGACAGACCTGGTTGACCCAAAAAGGTCCATGTGTATCAGCTCATAGGGTTTAGAGGACAGATTTTCTGTTCTAGATTTGAATGACTTCCTAGTTAACTTGGACTGAGTACATGCATCACAGAATTTATTTTCTTTCTTAAAAGAGACTTCAAGAAGTCCTCTAACCATGTTGTGCTTATTCAATTTATGCAATACTGTGTAACTAGCATGGCCTAACCTACGATGCCATAAGAAGGCTAAATCTTCTTTGCTAGCCTTGAGACATAGGTTAGAATGTGATATGTCATCTAAGTCTATCATGTATGTATTATTAATTCTTTTACCAGAAAACTTAACAAAGTCAGAATCAGGTTCAAACACTTTACAGCATTGAGAGTCAAAAAGAACTTTATACCCTTTATCACATAACTGGCTGATGCTAAGTAAATTATATGCTAAACCTTCAACCAGCATGACATCTTCAATGCAAGAGGTAGTACACTTACCTACCTTACCTGACCCGACAATTCTACCTTTTGTGTTGCAAAGGTGACAAGGCCTCCATGTTTCTCTGTCAGCATGCAGAACTTGGCCTTATCTCCTGTCATATGCCTGGAGCAGCCACTATCCAGGTACCACAGGTTGTTCTTGGCTGCCATGCATACCTGCACACACAATTATGTAGAGAATTTTGGAACCCAAGTTTGTTTGGGCTCCAGAGCAGATGAAATACAGGTAAAACATGAAAGCAAACTTTTAGGAATCCACATTTGTTTAAAAGAGTTCTGTTCATTGGATTTTCCAGATTCCTTTCTGTTATTATTCCTCTTCTTTTTGTTGTTTTTCTTTTTGTTAATACCAGCAGGATTATTTACAGATTTGTAGCTTCTGTGCCAGTGCCTTGACCAAGGTGCATTCAAGAAATTGTGGCCATAGTAGTTTTTGGGCTGGCTGAAGAAATGCAAGTTCCTGGGTGTCCAAATGCCATACCCACCAATCCAATTTTGAGTGTAAGGTCTGTAAAACCGTGTAGCCTGATATGCATGACCTGTGTACCTCCCCGGAGTCCTAGTCCACCCTGATCTATTGGAATAGTTTGACTGTGCAGTGTAGTGAGACTGAACTCTAGGTTGGTAGAATTGTTTGGATTGATTTCTAAATGTATTCTGTCTGCCTTGCACCTTCGACCCTGCTGACCTATTTACAGGTGTGTGTTGGGTCTTCTTCTGAGATGGTGGTGGTGGTGGAGACTTGGTGGCCTTACCATGGGGTTTATATGCATGTGTAGGCTGACCCCTAACCTGAGACTGAGCTTTAGGATTTGGTTTGGTTGTACCAGCTCTACTGTGCTCACCGATCTTTTGTTTGCCCTTCTCCTCAGCACTGGACTTCTTCAGGTTCATAGTTTTATTTACAGAATTATCTGAATTCATGTTAATGAGAGGTCTTTTCTCTTTCTGTGCAACAAATGATATAGTCTTCATTGCAAGACTTTTAGTTGCACTAGAGTTAAATCCAAGACCCTCTCTCCTGAAATTGACTTTGGACCCTAATAAGGCATTTAGGTTCTCTGAACCTTGGGTCATTTTTTCTATTGTTCTCAGCTTGTCCTCATTATCTTTCTGAACATTTTCAACAGATTTCTTCAGTTCAGTGTTCACACTTAGGACAACTTCATACTTTTCATTTACAATCTTCATTTCACTCTCATATTTTTGTATTCTCAATTTCTATTCATCAATTGCATTTTCTAGCCTCTCATTCTCTTCCTTAGAAATTTTTAGCTCATGCTTGATTTCTTCAATTTCTGAGCATGTGAGTTTCAGCTTAGCATTTTCAGATTCGAGGCATGCAATTTTATCAGTCGATGTTTTATCATTTTGCATGGAATTTATTTTTCTTCTTAGATGCCTATTTTCTTTTCTAATATAATCTACTTTATCAGCAATATCATGATAGGCATCTACCCAATCAGCAATGGTAAAATTATCAAATCGAGAGGGTACCTCATCAGAATCTTCCTCTCTGTCTTCAGAACTGGTTGCCATGAGGTAAATGGGCTTTTCAGCTTCTTCCTCACTGTCCGAGCTGTTGCTCAAGGTACCTTCGTCCTCATCACTCCAGGTACCCACCATGGCTTTCCCTTTAGTGTTCTTTCTCTTGGACTTGTTCTTGAGCTTCTAATTCTCCAGACAATCAGCTTTCAGATGGCCGGTCTTCCTGCATTGGTAACACACATTAGATTCAGTTCTCCTTACAGGATTAGATTTATACCTTGTATCCTATCGGCCACCACTAAGGTTCCTTCGGCTGAATCGCCTTCCTTCTTTCCTGAGGAACCACCTGAATTCCCTGGTGATCATTGCTATCTCATCACCTTCTATTTCTTCTCCAGACAGGCTCTCCTTGGATGATGATCCATTATAGCTGGATCGGCTGGATTTGCTGGCACCAGCTTTCAGAGCGATCGGTTTTTTCTTCTTCTCAGCTTCCTCTATCTTCGGCAGATGTATTTCATAAGCCATCAGCGATCCAATCAACTCATCTGCCCTGGTGTTGTGCAGATCCCTTCACTCTTCCATTACAGTAGCTTTAGTGTGCCAAATAGGAGTCCGGGAACGCAGGATTTTCCTTACAATCTCATATTCTGAATATGTCTTCCCGAGACCTCTGAGACCGTTTGTGATGACTGTCAGTCGAGCGTACATCTCCTTGATGGTCTCATTGGGCTTCATCCTGAAAGCTTCATACTCTGACACCAGGAGGTTTGCCTTCGTCTCTTTGACCTGAGAGGTCCCTTCGTAGATAGCCTCCAGCTTATTCCACATCTCTTTGGCTGAAGTGCAAGACGATACACGAGAGAACTCTATGGGGTGCAGGGCGCACTGAATCGCATTGATGGCGCTCCAGTTCAGAGTTGACCTTCGAATCTCTTCCTTGGTCCAGACATCCTCGTTCGGGGATAGCTCAAAAGGTCCCTTACTCACCACCTTCCAAGTGTTAGCGCAGCGAAGAGTGATATAGAAGGGGGGGATGAATAGATCACTCCCGATTTGAAAAACTTCAGCGGAAAATCACTACTTCGAAATACAACCCTTCAGAAATAGCTAAACAATATAGTTAACGCAGTAAGAAACTAAGACAGAATAATAATGTGCGATTGGAAGAGGCCGTCCACACACAAACACAATGCCAAGCAGAAGGAGAGCACAAACGATAATAGCAAACCACAGAGGAGACAAGAGATTTTAAGGTGGTTCGATTGTAGTCCACAATCTACATCCACCCCTCACTCCAACTAGAGTGAGGATTCCACTAGCCACTGCTAGAAAACTGCAGACTCAGTCTGCGAACAATATGCTGCCACACAGCTTGAACAACCAAGGGAAACAAATCCCTCAACCAAACTCTGCTACCCACAGAGCTTGACACCTGGACCTGCTACCCGCAAGACCAGAACCGGAGATGGCTCTCCCTTCCTCCAACCCGGAGGGAACCTGCTAATGACAACCCGTCACTGGCAAAACCAGAGATCACAGATCTCTCTTCCTCTGCAGCCCAGAGGGGAACCGGAGTAACTCTCCCTTCCTCCAGACACTGGAGGGTAACAACTCGGAATCAGATATATGAAGAAATGAAAGAAAAAACAGAAATGTAAACAAGACCAACGATGAACAACAATCGTTTTAGAAAACCAAAATCAAATGTAGCTTCCGAAGAAGCAAATTAGACTCTTCTCTCTCACTCAGACTTTTCTCTCACAGTAATACTCTCAGATCTTTTCTCTATATCTTCTTTCTGGAACGTGGAGGCTCTCTCTCTCTTTTCTTCTTCTGCTCAGGGATTCTTCTCTTCAGCTTTTTCTCCAGTTCGATCCATCTAATCGTAGAAGACACCTTTTATATGGCATTCGACCTGACTTTCAGGCCTTCACACGAGTGGGTCTCGTTCCCTCCTTTTCTAGAGCATCCTCGGATCACGTGCTAGGCATCATCCTCGGTTCACGTGCCCAATCATTAACCTGAATCATCTGCAGGCAGAAACAAGGAAATGTGATTAGTTAGTTCAGTCATATATCAACGAATGTATATACTTTAGAACAGCAAATGAGCAAGTATGTACACTGAGAGAGTGTATAGAGTTGAAGTTCTTCATGCGAGCTCAGTGTATGGACTTGCAGTAAAGTGCATTAACATAACAAGGGGGAATGTGAGACTTCTATGAAGTGTATGAAGGAATAGAGTGTATAGACTTGGAGACATCAATTAGGCAAGTGTGTCAAATATGAGAGTGTATACACTTGAAAATAGCATATAGCCAAGTATGAACAATGTGAGAGGGTAAACACTTGAAATCTGATGCATTAACATGGCAGAGGGGGATGTGTAGGCTTCTGGTAATGCGTGAAGGAATCGTGTGTATAGACTTGCAAACAAGGGACTGTACAGACTTGATTAATGAGTGCATGTGAAAGGCAGTGTACAGACTTGAGATGAATGAAGCATGAACGAGCCTATCCAATGTATAGACTTGAAACATTTGAACACATGGACAATGTATACACTTGGCCTTTGAGGAATGGTGTATTGACTCTGAACGTGAAGGCAGGCTGTATAGACTTGGAGAATATTGAAGCATTGTATAGACTTGGTAAACCTGAACCAATGTACATACTTGGAACGCCTGAGGACCAGTGTACAGACTTGGAATTAATGAAAGCGTTGGCTGTACAGACTTGCATGAATGATGTATACACTTTGCCAATGTGTAGACTTAGGGTGTAGCTAAAGCAGCGAACATAGGAATAGGTTGGAACGTATAGACTTACGTTCGATCAGCAATGTACAGACTTCAACTAGGGAAGCTACAGTGCTATGTCTAGACTTAATGATGCAAGCCTTGTATAGACATTGGAACGCTTGAAGCGATGTATAGACTTGGTGAGCGCCAAGCAATGTACAGACTTTGATGAACGCCGCTCGCTGTACAGACTTCGAATCAAGGCATGAATAGTGAATCAATGTCTAGACTTGGATGCCCAAGCCAATGTATAGACTTGTGCAATGCAGCCAGTGTATGGACTTGTACAGTGTTGCGCAGTGTACAGACTTTGAAGTGCGACCTAGCAGGATGTGTAGACATTGAACGCAACCAAAATGTCTAGACTTGTTATGAAGCAATGCACAGGCTGTACATACTTGAGGTAATGCTTGCAGAAGGCGATGTATGGACTTGGTTTGTGACTAGAGGTTGTACAGACTTTGGGACATGATGCGTGAGATGAAGGATAATGTATTGACTTTGAAATGGCAGACGATGTATAGACTTGGGGTTCAACTGAGGATGTATAGACTTGGAGGATGTGAGGCGATGTGTAGACTTTGAGGTTCAACTGGATGTATAGACTTGGAAGATGTGAGGCGATGTGTAGACTTTGAGGTTCAACTGGATGTATAGACTTGGAAGATGTGAGGCGATGTGTAGACTTGGAAATGAACGGGAGAATGTATAGACTTGGCCCCTTGAAGGATGTATAGACTTCAGATGTGCAAGCTACAGTGCCGTTGTATGGACTTGATCTCAAGGAATGGCTGTACAGGCTTTGAATATGAAGACCAATGTATGGACTTCAGGTGAAGAGCAATGTACAAACTTTGAATATGAAGATCAATGTATGGACCTGGAAATCAAAGGCCAATGTATTGACTTGCGAAACTGGGGGGTCGACCCATCAGAAGGGGGCGTCGACCCACAACTGTCCAGACTATGCAGACAGAGTGTAGACATGATCAAGTAGTGCATATCTATCTGACAACCATATGAACTGCACTGTCCTACATGATGAAGCATGAATTAATCTAGAGATAGAAGATTGATTTATAGTGTGAGACATCATCAAAACCGTAGGGATGCAATAATCTCCCCCTTTTTGATGATGGAAACACTATGAATCAAGCAATATCAAAGCTTAACAAGAAATTAACTGCAGTTTCAACAATCAAAGCAAATTCAAAGCAAGTGCAAGCACAGCCAAATTAAACACTACTGTAGAAGCACTTCTTTCTCCAAAACCACTCCCCCACAACTCACTATCAACTCCCCTACAACCCATTCTCAGATAAAGCCATCACATGACAAGGTAATCTCCCCCTTAGCTCAAGAACAAAACTCCCCCAAAACTCATGACAATACATGATCTACTGATATTGCAAAACCTCTCCCCCCCTTTGACATCAGCAAAAGGAAATGCAGAATATATGAAAGTGCTGGAGACATGAAGA
Organism: Amorphophallus konjac; assembly: GCA_022559845.1. Lineage (NCBI taxonomy): Eukaryota > Viridiplantae > Streptophyta > Magnoliopsida > Alismatales > Araceae > Amorphophallus > Amorphophallus konjac. The sequence goes on along the minus strand of CM040123.1, from coordinate 267,691,925 downwards.
AGAAGTGCAGTAACTTCTTAGTGTAGAAAGACACAAGCAAGTCTTAAGAAAATAAGTGAGGTGCTAAACTCAAGTGAAGATTCTTGAACTCCAGTACACACTAAAGAAATATAATGATAGAAAAGTTTATCAGCATACATAGAGTATGATTTAGAGCAGGAGTTAACAAGTATGGCCAGATATAGCTGAACTGTCAACAATCCAAAAAGACAACAAGAGACAAAGTCAGAGAGGTGTTCTCAAGGTATTGGGGACAAGCAATCCATTAGTTGCATAACAACAAGGAATTTTTGAGATGATTTTCAAGAAGATCAATGAGTAAGTTGGTAATTCACTCTTTTGACATTAGGGAGACACCTTGATTAGAGGCCTGAATCCCCAGTTACTCAGAGTGAGTACCTCATTACTTCCTCTTTTTTTTTATTAAAGGAACAGAGTTAGTAACTGTGGCTTTTGACATGAGGAAACACTTTGATTAGAGGCCAGAGTCCCCAGTTACTCACCAGCAAGCCACCATTGCTCTGTCATGTCTTTTTCATTTATTTTAAGCATTTGACACCTCATGACATAGGAGAAATATTCATTTCATTGATGAAGCTCCCAGTTTCTCAGTGAACAAAACAAGACATGTTTGTTTAGTTAATCCCTTGTGTTGAAGAGATGGAATGATTGAAAATAATACCAGAAGGACTATTACTTGAAGTGAATCTTGAAGTCTAGATTTCAAGCTGATTGGGTCAGATATCAAGACATACAGGTTTTGGCCTGAACCAGAATCATTGACAATGTAGGAAGATATGCTTTTTACAATTAATCCAGATCTCTGAAGGAATACCAGAGGAAAGATTCTAACTGGACTTTAGTATCACTGACTTATAGACTTAAGAATTAAGTGACATTCTACTGTCTGAGAGAACCACACTAGATCTATCATGAAAACCAGCAAAGACACACATCTGGTCAATCTTTTTGAATCTGTCAAGGAACACTTCCTCTCACAGCTCAACCAGCTCCCCCTCACTCACAGCATTCCTGAAAGCTAACCAACAGTCATACAGAACTCCCCCTCACAAAAAGAATAGACTACACAATTAAGATAATTTGTATAAGCCCAATTCTCTTCTTAGTGTTGTGAATTTTTCATTATCCAGAGGTTTAGTGATAATGTCAGCAATCTGATTATCTGTGCCTACATGAATCAGTTCAAAATTGCTTTTAGAAATCTCATCTCTTATGAAATGATGCCTTATCTCTATGTGTTTGGTGCGTGATTGCAAAACAGGATTTTTGGCAAGATTAATGGCACTGGTATTATCACAATAGATAGGTGTGCACCCCAGGTCTACTTGGTAGTCCTGAAGATGGTGTTTAATCCAAATGACTTGTGTTCCACAACTCCCTGTAGCCACATATTCAGCTTCTGCAGTGGAGAGGGCCACAGAATGTTGTTTCTTGGAACCCCAAGACACTAAACACCCACCCAAAAATTCACAATGACCACTAGTGTTTTTCCTGTCTAGTTTACATCCTGCATAATCAGCATATGTGTATGCAACTAAGTTAAATGTGTGTGATGCAGGAAACCATAAACCAAGAGAATGAGTAGCTGATAAATATCTGAAAATTCTTTTCACTGCAGCTAAATATAATTCAGTAGGTCTAGACTGATACCTTGCACACATTCCTACACTGAATTGTATATCAGGTCTGGAAGCTGTCAAGTAAAGAAGAGATCCAATCATACCTCGATAGAGCTTGGCATTTACTTCTTTACATGTCTCATCTGCATCCAGTGAGGTATTGGTACCCATGGGTGTTGTAATGTGCTTCAGGTTTTCCATACCAAACCTCTTGAATAATTCCATTGTGTATTTGGTCTGGTTGATGAAGCACCCATCCTCTAGCTGTTGTACCTGCAAGCCAAGAAAGTACTTTAGTTCACCAACCAAACTCATCTCAAATTCAACAGACATCATTTTAGAGAATTCAACACATAGTTCATGCTTAGTTGATCCAAACACAATGTCATCTACATATACCTGAACTATGAGGAGATCTTTATTTGTGCCCTTGGTAAATAAAGTTTGATCTACTTTACCTCTTTTGTAGCCCTTGCTGATCAGAAATTCAGTCAATCTTTCATACCATGCTCTTGGAGCCTACTTTAGACCATACAAGACTTTGTTTAACCTGAAAACTTGGTTAGGTTGAGGAGAAATTTGAAATCCAGGGGGTTGTTCAACAAAAACCTCTTCTTTAATGACTCCATTTAAAAAGGCACTTTTAACATCCATTTGTTGGAGTTTTATGTTCTTTGAACATGCAAAAGCAAGCAACAATCTTATAGCTTCCATCCTAGCAACAGGTGCATAGGATTCATCGAAATCTATACCAAATTCCTGACAGTAGCCCTTGGCTACTAATCTGGCCTTATTCCTAGAAATGATTCCATCTTCATTCATTTTATTTTTGAACACCCACTTAGTTCCTATGATATTAACATTATCTGGTCTTGGAACAAGTTCCCAGATATTATTTCTTTCGAACTGGCTCAATTCCTCACACATGGCATTGACCCAAGCTTGATCAGCCAAGGCCTCTTCTATTGATTTGGGTTCAATTTGTGAGACTAAAGCAATTAAGTCTTCATTATTCACATTCCTAAAATGAGACCTAGTCTGAAGAGGATCTTCAGGATTGCCTATGACATTATCTATCGGATGATCTTTAAGAAATCTAACATTTATTGAAGACTCACCTGCTTCTCTTGGCTCTTCATGGTTGGGAGGATTTGCTGTTCCACTTGGCTGAGTCTTCTCTTCTTCTTGGTCTTCTAGGAATTCCCCATCATGATTGAAAACCCTGTCAAAATTTTCAATGTTAGAAACACCTTTCTTTTCACTAAAAATAATGTGTGAAGACTCTTCAACCTTTTTGTCTGTTATGTTAAAGACCCTATATGCCCTAGACACTTCTGAATATCCCAAAAATATTCCAGATGCGCTTTTAGCTTCAAACTTGTCTAAATCTTTCTTGTCATTGTTATGAATAAAACATTTTGCTCCAAAAATTCTGAAATGAAACAAGTTTGATTTCTTACCTTTTAGAAGCTCATAGGGTGTTTTCTTGCGAATGTGTCTAACCATGGCCATGTTGATTATGTAAGTTGCTGTATTGGCCGCCTCTGCCCAAAACCTCCTTGGTAATTGACTTTCAATTAGCATGGTTCGGGCCATCTCCACCACAGTTCTATTTCTTCTCTCCACAATTCCATCCTGTTCAGGTGTCCTGGGAGAAGAAAATATGTGTGTTAGTCCCTCTCTTTAACAAAGATCAGAAAACATGGAGTTTTCAAACTCACCTCCATGGTCAGATTGAATAGAACAGATCTTGTGTTTTCCTTCTTGTTTGACCTTATTGAAAAACATATTAAACTTTTGAAATGCATCACTTTTATTTGCTAAGAAAAAGACCCATGAATATCTAGAGAAGTCATCTATGATGACATAGCCAAACCTATTCCCATTAAGACTCTGAGTTCTAGTAGGACCGAAGAGGTCCATATGGAGAAGTTCCATTGGTCTAGAGGACAAAGGCTCAGATCTTAATTTGAAAGAATTCCTGGTCTGTTTGCCTAGAGCACAGGCATCACATGATTTTGAAATAGAATTGAATTTAATTCTAGGCATGCCTCTCACTAAATCATGCTTGACCAAATTATTTAAAGTAGTAAAGCTAGCATGACCTAGACGTCTATGCCATTCAAAAGCATCATTTTCAGAATTGGCAGATAAACAAATATTAGATTCAGATTCCTCATCTAAGTCTACCATGTAGACATTATTAATCCTGTTGGCTACAAATTTAACCACATCAGAATTTATTTCAAAGATTTTGCATGAATTATCATCAAACACAACCCTGTGACCCTTGTCACATAACTGACTAATGCTAATCATGTTGTGTTGAAGACCTTCCACAAATAGAACTTTTTCAATGGAGTTTATGGAAGACTTACCTACTGTACCAACTCCAATAATCTTACCTTTGTTCTTTCCTCCAAACTTGACCAGACCCCCTACCTTCATCTCTATCTTGCTGAACTTGGATCGGTCTCCTGTCATGTGCATGGAGCAGCCACTGTCGAGGTACCACTTGTTGTCTTCAGCTGCCAGGCCGACCTACAGAAATAACATCAAGTAGAGTGATTTGGAACCCAAGATGAGTTGGGTCCAATGACATTATTCAAATCTCTAATCAAATGTTTAGGAATCCAAATTTGCTTCAGCATGGATTTCCCTGGCACCTTTTCTTCTAGTTTATTGAAATTAAGTCCAGCTGGTCTGGAGAAGTAAGTTCTATTCCATTCATTAGGCTTGCCATTCCTAGGATATCTCCTGTAAGTTTTTTGATCAACAGATTTTTGAAGATGATGATCATTTCTCCAGTAGGTCCTCTTTGGACCCATCTGATTGTAGTAATTCCAGCTTTTCTTCTGATCCACTTGCTTAGTCCATTTACCATTTATGTTCTGATTGGTAGGCTTAGTGAAATTCTTCACAAAATTCATTCCCATTTTAAATGGTTGACCAGCACTGTTTTTAGAACTTTCCTTCTGACCTTGAGTTCCCTTACTGCTATTTGAGCTGGATGGTGTGTCCAGCTTTTCTTTTCCCTTCTCTGGGTAGAAGGTAATGGTTTTGAATTGTAAGGGTCTTTTGTTAGTTGGGTCATAGCCTAGACCCTCCTTATTGAAGTTAACCCTAGCCCCCAGTATAGCATCCAGACTAGATTTTCTTTGGACAAATTTTTCCAAATTTTTCTGTTTGTCTTCCAGCTCCTTTTGAAGGGACTCAGAATTTTTTAGAAGTTCACCATTGACTTTCTTAACAGCTTCATATTTTTCTGAGTTCACTCTACTTTCATTCAAGCTTTCTTCAATTCTTATTTTGAGTTCATTGAGCTGATTTTGACTTTCTTGGTTTTCTCCCTTGAGCTTATCATTTTTTTTCTTAGTGAGGTCATTTCTTCTAGTTGCTCTTTTAGTTTCTGATTTTCCTCACAGACCTGGGTTTGTTCTTCAACATTAGTATTACATTTTCTTTTCAGTACCCTATGCTCTTTACTAAGAGAATTGAACTTATCTAATAACTCAGCATAAGTATCTTCCCAGTCTTCAATCGTAAAATTTTCAAAAACATTGGTTACCTCCTCTTCACTGTTTGCCATTAGGCAAATTCCTTCTTCATACTCCTTTGAGGAAGTGTCTTCGGGATCTTCTTCCTCCTCGCTCCATGTGCAGATCATCGCCTGTGGCTTCTTCTTCTTCTGCACCTTTGTGTTCTTCTTCTGGAAGTAGGGACCCTTCTTCTGAAGATCTGGGCATTCGCCTTTCATGTGTCCCTGTTTGTTACAATGATAACAAGTCAGTCTCTTAGGATTTCTATCCCTATGATTGGTAGATTCAACATTCTTGTTAAAGGAGTATGGCTTTTTCCTCCTAAAGGTCTTCCCCTTTCTCCTTAAAAATTTACTGAACTGACGAGTGAGCATTGCCTGCACCTTCTGGTCGAGATCGGAGAAGCCATCAGACTCACCGCTACTGCTGCTGCTGCTGCTACTGCTACTCTTGTTGCGGGATACCTTGAGAGCTACATTCTTAGCCTTCCTATCACTTCCTTCACCACCTCCTTTGAAATTCATCTCATAGGTCATGAGGGATCCTATGAGTTCATTCACTGTTAAGGTCGTCAGATCTTTTGACTCTTCAATCACGATGGCCTTAGTGTGCCATGCTGGGGATAAAGATCTAAGAATTTTCCTGACTATATCTACCTCAGCTAGATCCTTCCCTAGCCCCTTAAGAGTGTTTGTGATCAAGGACAACCTGACATACATTTCAGTAATATTCTCCTCTACATTCATCCTAAACAGTTCATACTTAGAGGTGTAGAGGTTTACCTTCGAGGCTTTCACTTGAGCTGTACCTTCGTAGATTAATTGCAGCTCATCCCACAATCGCTTGGCAGTCTTGTAGGCAGATATACGGGCATATTCCTCTAGGTGAACAGCACACTGGATGATGTTCAGCGCCGTCCAGTTGAGTGAAGATAGCTTGACATGGTCATCTGTCCACGCGTCCTCGTTGGATGGCAGATCATACGGCCCAACAGTAATTACCCTCCACAGCTTGTGGCTCTGTGCCCTGATAAACACTTCCATCCTGTTCTTCCAAAAGAGATAGTTATTACCATCAAAAAATGGAGGGCGACTAATGGATTGACCTTCAGCCATGAAGCTTCTAGGACCATTAGCATTTCCCTGACCGTTCGTCCACATGATGCAAACCTGCTCTGATACCAAATGGTAGCGCAGCGAAGAGTGATATAGAAGGGGGGATGAATAGATCACTCCCGATTTGAAAAACTTCAGCAGAAAATCACTACTTCGAAATACAACCCTTCAGAAATAGCTGAACAATATAGCTAACGTAGTAAGAAACTAAGACAGAATAATAAGGTGCGATTGGAAGAGGCCGTCCACACACAAACACAATGCCAAGCAGAAGGAGAGCATAAACGATAATAGCAAACCACAGAGGAGACAAGAGATTTTAAGGTGGTTCGATTGTAGTCCACAATCTACATCCACCCCTCACTCCAACTAGAGTGAGGATTCCACTAGCCACTGCTAGAAAACTGCAGACTCAGTCTGCGAACAATATGCTGCCACACAGCTTGAACAACCAAGGGAAACAAATCCCTCAACCAAACTCTGCTACCCACAGAGCTTGACACCTGGACCTGCTACTAGCAAGACCAGAACCGGAGATGGCTCTCCCTTCCTCCAACCCGGAGGGAACCTGCTAATGACAACCCGTCACTGGCAAAACCAGAGATCCCAGATCTCTCTTCCTCTGCAGCCCAGAGGGGAACCGGAGTAACTATCCCTTCCTCCAGACACTAGAGGGTAACTGTAGCAACCCTGGAAAAAAAATAAAGATTCTTAAATAAATCAAATTAGAATAAACAGATTTTTAATTAGTCAAAATAGGCTAAAAGATTTAAGTAAGTAAAAGAAAAATCAAGAGGAACAAATAAATAGAACCAAAAATGTGAATAACGCCTTGATTCAAGGCGCTAATTAAAATTAAACGCCTCTGGCTAAGGCGTGAATTGAAAAAGGGACGCCCACTGGACAAGGCGTCAATTCTCAAACGACCAAAATAAATAAAAGGGCAATTAAACGTAACACCCTTTGCTTAGACGCGTTTCACTAAAGAAACGACGTTCAAAAAGGCGTTAATTTAAGTAACGCCCTATAGAAAGGCGTTAATTCAGTTCGAGTTTCGTTCGAACCCAGACGTCATCCAGGGTAAGTTCTGGATTAGTACGTGCTAGTAGAGTTATAGTAAGGACTCTATCAAGGAAATATAACTTCCAATAGAACTCTAACTCTATTAAGGATCCAAAAACCCTATAAATATCCCACAAATCGACCCTTGATCGCTATTTGGCGATCTGCTACTGCTGTCACCCGTGAAGAACACAGGTTTGTTCTTCCTTGATTGTGTCTTCACCTTCGGTTATATATATATGTGATGAAGAAAACTAATGTCTTCAGCCTTTCTTCTGTAGGAATTCTACAGTAAGTAGTAACCTCTGAAGGACGTGAGGTTCTTCATCATCATCTTCTTCTTCCTCCGGTAATCAGAAGACTCTGTTGCTAACAGAGAGTCCTTTTCTCCTCACAAATCTTAACCGAGTCTTCACACAGATCATCAGGTAGGTTTTCTCAAGATCGTAGCCCAAACTAGCTTAAGATCTTAATAATATCATCGGTCGTGCATGCATATAGTTTTATTGTGGTTTCAGATGTTTTCTATGTAATTTCAAAAAGAAACGCCCTTGACAAGGGCGCTAATTTAAAGAAGCGACCCACACTAGGGCGCTAATTATTATTTTGACGCCCTGCCCAGAAGTCGTCAATTGCATGTAATTAATAAATACCCACGTTTAAAATTTAATATCTATGTAACAATGAATCTAATATATTGCATGAGTATACCTGTGAAATCCTGCTATTTTTCCTGTCATGATCATGTACCCTTTTTCCTAAAATTTTATTGTCTGAAAATTAGTAAATTCTTGAATTCACGACCTTGTCTAGGTCGTCTCCTACTGAACTGACGCCCCAGACCAGGGCGCTAATTAAAAAGTAACGCCCCTGTCCAGGGCGCGTTTTTGTTAAAATTCCAGAATATTGATTTTCTACAGAATAGAAATATTGAAGGGACGACTGATGTACAAGTCGTCAAATTTGTAAATAAACGCCCCTATAGAAGGCGTTAATTTGATAAGTAATGACTTAAATTAAGTCGCTATTTTCCTGTGACACTATTTTACACTGTTACTGTTAACTGTGGGTTTCATATGTATATATATACATATCTATATATATCGGCACTATATTCCAGTCCGTGAATAAAGTCCCACATTTCATGATGTTTTAACGTTACCCCCTTAACTCTCATTGACATACAAGCTCTCCATTGGACACTCCGTTCCTTTGGACTAGCGAGTTAGTCATAGAGACCTCCGTAAGACTCCTCGAGCCTTGGATTCCCTCAAGGCCGACTGAGCTGATTGTACCATAAAGCCCTATTACACAATCTTTGCCATGTCACTCTATAGAAACATGGTATACCGGCCCTCATGTCATGCCATGGGTATGATGTGAGAATTATCTTAATAAACGGGGAAAACATGCCGTTGATGTGCTGTTCTTGTAGACCCCAATTCTATATCAAACATGATATTCTTGTAGACCCCAATTCTATATCAAACATGATGTTCTTGTGGACCTCAATTCTATATTAAAGAAGTGACCATTTACTTGTGGGCACTTACTTGTCATGGTACCCAAGTTAGGGGACCAATTCCACCTAGTTTTATCGACAATCGTGATTGTACCGTTATTATCGCCTAACTATGTCAAGTGTCATATTTTTGGACTCTATTCTATCAAAGTCTATCCTACGTGTCTACAAGCTTTATCCTTGAAATTCATATTGGCTATATACAAAAGTGGATGTTAAAATACATGATTAATACCTGCGCATATAGGGCCCGATCTGGTCCTGGGAGGAGCACCCGAAAGTACTTGTGCCCATGGGAGTTGATTGATCACGGTATTGGCATTATACCGAAGTGCATGACTAGCTTGATTGAACATTTCACAAATCTTGTACTTGTACTTGACTTGGTATTACATGACTTGCGTGACCCGAAAAAGGGTAATTGCATACTTGCGTGCTTGAACCATGATAGCCAAATTCCAACATAACATGATGAGTCTACTTGCTTGAATATCTTGATATCTTTTGATATAAGTTCTTGAAAGTTCATCGCTATCTTATTGTTATACACTCTCTATCTTGTCGTTTTACGAGCATGCATAGCTATAGTGCATTCATGAAAGATGTGATTACTTAAACCCATTGCTAGTTCTTGAGATATAATTTCCTACTGAGCGTTCGCTCACTCAGTGTTTCCATACTTTTCAGGTAAGTCCGACGATGAGGGAACTCAATCTGAAGGGGATGGTCAAGAGTGAAAGAGTTAGAGCTACTCAAGCGTCAATTAGTCCTGTCCTTTCTCTATTTTTCTTGAGTCAAGCGTTGTATTTTTATTTTATTGAGTCTAGTATTTACAAGGGTTTGTAATAGACATATTCTTACTAAAGGAATTAATGGATTGGGTTATCTTTATATTTGCGCACTCTGTCTTTGTGTCGAATACACTACTACTCTGTTTGACATGATTGATATAAACTCGTCGCGCATCTCCGGGTACCTTCCGCGCTCGGGGCGTGACAGTTTTTGTGGTATCAGAGCCTAGGGTGTTCAATTCCTAGGAAAACCCAAGTCCAAGGATAGGTTTAAACCATTAACCAGTGAGATTGGGTAGAACCAAGGGTGGAGTTAACATGGAAAATTTAAGAGCCCTTAACAAAATTGCACACGGATATAGCTATTGTAATTGTAGGATAATGGCTGCCGAACATGCTCAGTGGCGCAACATGCAGCGTACACTCCAAGGCATGACCCAAGTGTTGTAACAAGTAGCACAGGGAGGTGCACAACGAGCCGGAAGTCTCCACCAAGTCTTCAAGAACATGAACCCTCCCAAATTCATGGGTTCTACTGATCCGGATGACGCAGAGCACTGGATCAGGGAGACGGAGCGTATATTCCGTGTTATGCAGTGCACGGATCAAGATAAAGTCTTATTAACTACTTTCCAACTAGAAAGGGATGCCCGATGCTGGTGGGAGTCAGTCGAAGCTACTATAAATCAAGACCAAATTACTTGGGAAGAATTTGTTGAACATTTCAACAATAAATATTTTTCAGACCGAGTCCAAGAAAAGAAAGCTACCGAAATTGCAGCACTCAAGCAACGGTCATTATCGGTGGTGGAGTACGAGGCACAATTCTCTAGATTGTCTCGGTATGCTAAGCACTTAGTTAGCACCGAGAAGATGAAAGTTAGGAGGTTCCTTAATGGGCTCAGGCCCCAATATATTACCCAGCTGGCGCCAATGGATATTCAGGTCTACTCAGAGATAGTACGCCGAGCTCAATTGTTAGAAGATGCCACGGAGCTATCAGATAGAATCCGTGGGAAGGATAAGAAAGAACAAGTTACAAGTTCGGGTTCCTTTAAACCCAACTTCAAGAAGAGGCCTAGCACTGGAGGTACTTCTTCTCAAGACCAAAAATTTAAGAAGACCAAGCCCTTCTCTATCACTACTACACCTTCGAATATAATATGCAAGCATTGTGACAAGGCTGGTCATAAAGCCGAAGAGTGCTGGAGGAAACTTGGAGCATGTCTCCGTTGCGGGAGCCGTGAGCATCGGATTCTCGATTGCCCATTACTTAATGATCAAACCGGTGACGGAAAGCGCCCGGTAACCAAGAACACTCGTCTTCACGCGATTAAGGAGACTGAACAAGATGAAGGCAGACTCGTAGAAGGTACACTAAAAGTTTGTTCCAAGTATGCACATGTCTTATTTGATACGGGTGCATCACATTCTTTTATTTCCAAGAAGTTTGCTAACCCACTACCTATGGAACCGAAATGGATGAAAATAATTTTATCTACTCCTCTCGGAAATGAAACCGATATTACTCACCATTATCAAAACTATGAAGTCTTGGTAAAAGGAAGAAATCTTCCTATCGATCTCATATATTTCGATCTAAAGGAGTATGATGTCATACTAGGAGCGAATTGGTTATCCAAATACCAGGCAACAGTCGATTGCCATAATAGCAAAGTTACCTTCAGAGACTTTCCAGAACTAGTCTATTCTAGCCCTAAGAGTCGGAGCGAGTCACCTTTTATTTCGGCTCTCCGAGCAAGCAAGCTAATCAGGAAAGGATGTGTATCTTTCCTTGCATTTGTCACGATTAAGGAGGCTAAGGAAACTAAGATAGAAGATATCCCAGTTGTGCAAGAATTTCCGGATGTGTTTCCGGAAGATTTGCCTGGATTACCCCCACAAAGAGAAGTGGCCTTCACCATCGACTTAGTCCCTGGTGCTGGACCTGTTTCTAAGGTACCTTATAGGATGTCCCCTGTCGAACTCAAGGAGTTAAAGGAGCAATTGATGGAACTTCTTAATAAAGGATTCATTAGACCGAGTACTACCCCGTGGGGAGCGCCTGTACTATTTGTGAAGAAGAATGATGGATCCATGAGGTTATGTATCGACTATCGACAGTTGAATCATCTCACTATCAAGAACAAGTATCCACTGCCGAGAATCGATGAATTATTTGATCAAATTTCAGGATCCAAGTATTTTTCCAAAATTGATCTCAGGTCAGGATATCACCAACTAAGAATCAAGGACGATGATATTCCTAAGACCGCATTCAGAAGCAGGTATGGCCATTATGAATTTGTCGTTATACCTTTTGGACTAACAAATGCCTCTGCTGCCTTTATGCAGTTGATGAATAGCATATTCAGACCTTATTTAGATCAATTCGTGGTGGTCTTCATCGATGATATATTAATTTATTCCAAGACTAAGGAAGAGCATGAGGAGCATTTGAGGATTGCATTACAAATATTAAGGACAAACCGATTATATGCCAAGCTCAGCAAGTGTGAGTTCTGGCTCGAAGAAGTGACTTTTCTCGGACATGTTATATCAAAAGATGGCTTGTCTGTAGATCCATCAAAAGTGGAAGCTGTAAGAAATTGGGAAAGACCGACCAATGCTAGCGAGATCCGAAGTTTCTTAGGTCTTGCCGACTATTACAGGCGATTCATCAAGGATTTCTCTAAGATCGCCGTGCCGCTTACAAGGTTAACTCGCAAGGAGATCCGTTATGAACGGAGTGAGGAATGCGAAAGAAGCTTCCAAAATCTCAAGGATCATCTAACTACAGCTCCGGTCTTAGCGTTACCAATGGAAGGAGAGAAATTCGAGGTATACACTGATACTTCTGGCATTGGCCTCGGATGTGTTCTAATGCAACAAGGAAAGGTTATAGCTTATTCTTCTCGTCAATTGAAGAAGCATGAAGAGAACTACCCCGTCCATGACTTAGAATTGACCGCGGTGGTATTTGCACTCAAAATATGGAGACATTATCTTTATGGAGTACAGTTTATTGTATACTCTGACCATAAGAGTCTTAAGTATCTCTCCTCTCAGAAGGAATTGAATATGAGGCAAAGACGTTGGCTAGAATATCTTAAGGACTTCGACTTCAATATACAATATCATCCCGGAAAGGGTAACCATGTAGCAGATGCCCTTAGTCGAAAGCCGAGAGCACTGTTAGCCAATTGTATGATTCAAGAATGGAAATTACTGGAGCAATTCTCTGAACTCAATATAAGCATGGACACAGACTTTCAATGTGTCACATTATCTCATATAATCATTCATCCAGACCTATTATCTGAAATACGAGCGCTTCAAGATAATGACCCAATATTAGTAGAGATCAAAGGCAAACTGGAAGGACAATCTGATTTCCAAATAACTTGTGAAGGAAGATTAATGTTCAGGAATAGAACTTGCATACCGGATTGTCCCGAGTTAAAGAAGAAGATCTTAGATGAAGCTCATAGATCAAGGTACACGATTCATCTAGGATCAACCAAAATGTACCAAGATGTGAAGAGGAATTTTTGGTGGCCCAACATGAAAAGGGAAATATCAGACTATATATCACGCTGTCTCACTTGCCAACAGGTCAAGGCGGAACACCAAAAGCCTGCTGGAAAATTACATCCTCTAGATATTCCCAAATGGAAGTGGGAGAATATTAGTATGGATTTCATTATGGGTTTATCTAAATCAAAAGGAGGACATGATGGAATATGGGTTATTATTGACCGATTGACTAAATCGGCGCATTTCTTGCCAATAAAGAGCCGATGGTCAGTTGATGTTTTGGCTGCATTATACATCAAGGAAATAGTCAGATTACATGGTATTCCTGTTTCAATCGTGTCTGACAGAGATCCCCGTTTTACTTCTCATTTTTAGAAGGGACTACAACATTCGTTGGGAACAAAGCTTAACTTTAGTACAGCTTTTCATCCTCAAACGGATGGTCAGATCGAGAGAACTAATCAGGTGGTTGAAGATATGCTTAGAGCTTGCATCATTGATTTCGATGGAAGCTGGCATGATCACTTGCCGTTGGTGAAATTTGCATACAAAAATAGCTACCAGGCAAGTATACAAATGGCACCTTTCGAAGCTTTATACGGAAGGAGTTGCCGATCACCCTTATGCTGGGACGAAGTTGGAGAGAAACAACTGCTAGGTCCAGACATGGTAAGGGTTACCACTGAAAGAATACAATTGATTTGAGAAAGACTACAAGTTGCTCAGTCTAGGCAAAAGGCTTATGCCGACACGAGAAGGAGAGATCTTGAGTTCCAAATCGGAGATCATGTATTTCTCAAGATATCGCCGGGACGTGGCATACGGAGATTTGGTGTTAAGGGCAAGCTTACACCAAGGTTCATCGGACCTTTTGAGATATTGGAAAGAGTTGGCGAGGTTGCTTATCGCATCGCATTGCCTCCTCAATTGTCTGAAGTGCATAATGTATTCCACATATCTATGTTGAAGAAGTATGTGCACGATCCATCACACATTATTGATCATGGAGACTTAGTGATCCAAAAGGATCTCACATATGAGCAGAAGCCCATGAAGATACTAGATCGTAAAGTACGTACCCTAAGGAATAAGGTTATTCCCATGCTAAAGGTACAATGGAGTAAGAGTTCCGATCATGAAGCCACATGGGAGACCGAGGAATCCATGAGGAAACGATTCCCAGAATTATTTTAAGGTAATAGGCTCTACACTCTCCACATGTATATGCGATTGAATTTGGGGACCAAATTCTTTTAAGTGGGGGAGGGTGTAGCAACCCTGAAAAAAAAATAAAGATTCTTAAATAAATCAAATTAGAATAAACAAATTCTTAATTAGTCAAAATAGGCTAAAAGATTTAAGTAAGTAAAAGAAAATTCAAGAGGAACAAATAAATAGAACCAAAAATGTGAATAATGCCTTGATTCAAGGCGCTAATTAAAATTAAACGCCTCTGGCTAAGGCGTGAATTGAAAAAGGGACGCCCACTGGACAAGGCGTCAATTCTCAAACGACCAAAATAAATAAAAGGGCAATTAAACGTAACACCGTTTGCTTAGACGCGTTTTACTAAAGAAACGACGTTCAAAAAGGCGTTAATTTAAGTAACGCCCTATAGAAAAGCGTTAATTCAGTTCGAGTTCCGTTCGAACCCAGACGTCATCCAGGGTAAGTTCTGGATTAGTACGTGCTAGTAGAGTTATAGTAAGGACTCTATCAAGGAAATATAACTTCCAATAGAACTCTAACTCTATTAAGGACCCAAAAACCCTATAAATATCCCACAAATCGACCCTTGATCGCTATTTGGCGATCTGCTGCTGCTGCCACCCGTGAAGAACACAGGTTTGTTCTTCCTTGATTGTGTCTTCACCTTCGGTTATATATATATGTGATGAAGAAAACTAATGTCTTCAGTCTTTCTTCTGTAGGAATTCTACAGTAAGTAGTAACCTCTGAAGGACGTGAGGTTCTTCATCATCATCTTCTTCTTCCTCCGGTAATCAGAAGACTCTGTTGCTAACAGAGAGTCCTTTTCTCTTCACAAATCATAACCGAGTCTTCACACATATCATCGGGTAGGTTTTCTCAAGATCGTAGCCCAAACTAGCTTAAGATCTTAATAATATCATCGGTCGTGCATGCATATAGTTTTATTGTGGTTTCAGATATTTTCTATGTAATTTCAAAAAGAAACGCCCTTGACAAGGGCGCTAATTTAAAGAAGCGACCCACACTAGGGCGCTAATTATTGTTTTGACGCCCTGCCCAGAAGTCGTCAATTACATGTAATTAATAAATACCCACGTTTAAAATTTAATATCTATGTAACAATGAATCTAATATATTGCATGAGTATACCTGTGAAATCCTGCTATTTTTCCTGTCATGATCATGTACCCTTTTGCCTAAAATTTTATTCTCTGAAAATTGGTAAATTCTTGAATTCACGACCTTGTCTAGGTCGTCTCCTACTGAACTGACGCCCCAGACCAGGGCGCTAATTGAAAAGTAACGCCCCTGTCCAGGGTGCATTTTTGTTAAAATTTCAGAATATTGATTTTCTGCAGAATAGAAATATTGAAGGGACGACTGATGTACAAGTCATCAAATTTGTAAATAAACGCCCCTATAGAAGGTGTTAATTTGATAAGTAATGACTTAGATTAAGTCGCTATTTTCCTGTGACACTATTTTACACTGTTACTGTTAACCGAGGGTTTCATATGTATATATATACATATCTATATATATCGGCACTATATTCCAGTCCGTGAATATAGTCCCACGTTTCATGATGTTTTAACGTTACCCCCTTAACTCTTATTGACATACAAGCTCTCCATTGGACACTCCGTTCCTTTGGACTAGCGAGTTAGTCATAGAGACCTCCGTAAGACTCCTCGAGCCTTGGATTTCCTCAAGGCCGACTGAGCTGGTTGTACCATAAAAACCCATTACACAATCTTTACCATGTCACTCTATAGAAACATGGTATACCGGCCCTCATGTCATGCCATGTGTATGATATGAGAATTATCTTAATGAACGGGGTAAATCATGACATTGTTATGATGTTCTTGTAAACCCCAATTCTATAACAACATTGTTATGACGTTCTTGTAGACCCCAATTCTATATTAAACTTGATGTTCTTGTGGACCTCAATTCTATATAAAGAATGTCCATACTTGTTTGTCATGGTACCCAAGTTAGGGGACCAATTCCACCTAGTTTTATCGACAATCATGATTGTACCGTTATTATCGCCTAACTATGTCAAGTGTCATATTTTTGGACTCTATTCTATCAAAGTCTATCCTACGTGTCTACAAGCTTTATCCTTGAAATTCCATATTGACTATATACAAAAGTGGATGTTAAAATACATGATTAATGCCTGCGCATATAAGGCCCGATCTGGTCCTGAGAGGAGCACCCGAAAGTACTTGTGCACATGGGAGTTGATTGATCACGGTATTGGTATTATACCGAAGTGCATGACTAGCTTGATTGAACATTCCACAAATCTTGTACTTGTACTTGACTTGGTATTACATGACTTGCGTGACCCGAAAAAGGGTAAATGCATACTTGCGTGCTTGAACCATGATAGCCAAATTCCAACATAACATGATGAGTCTACTTGCTTGAATATCTTGATATCTTTTGATATAAGTTCTTGAAAGTTCATCGCTATCTTATTGTTATACACTCTCTCTATCTTATCGTTTTACGAGCATGCATAGCTATAGTGCATTCATGAAAGATGTGATTACTTAAACCCATTGCTAGTTCTTGAGATATAATTTCCTACTGAGCGTTCGCTCACTCAGTGTTTCCATACTTTTCAGGTAAGTCCGACGATGAGGGAACTCAATCTGAAGGGGATGGTCAAGAGTGAAAGAGTTAGAGCTACTCAAGCGTCAATTAGTCCTGTCTTTTCTCTATTTTTCTTGAGTCAAGCGTTGTATTTTTATTTTATTGAGTCTAGTATTTGCAAGGGTTTGTAATAGACATATTCTTATTAAAGGAATTAATGGATTGGGTTATCTTTATATTTGCGCACTCTGTCTTTGTGTCGAATACACTACTACTCTGTTTGACATGATTGATATAAACTCGTCGCGCATCTCCGGGTACCTTCCGCGCTCGGGGCGTGACAGTAACAACTCGGAATCAGATATATGAAGAAATGAAAGGAAAAATAGAAATGTAAACAAGACCAACGATGAACAACAATCATTTCAGAAAACCAAAATCAAATGTAGCTTCCGAAGAAGCAATTAGACTCTTCACTCTCACTCAGACTTTTCTCTCACAGTAATACTCTCATATCTTTTCTCTCTATCTTCTTTCTGGAACGTGGAGTGTTGTGCCCCTGTGGTTTTGATGATGGTTTTGATGAATGGTTTTTGATGTGAGTTAATCACTGTGAGTCATCTTGCTGTGTGAGTCATCATGCTGTTATTCAGTTATTTTCTGATCATAACTTAGTCTATCAAATGTTCAGTCATCTTGCTGCTCAGTTTAGTTTAACGTGTTTGATGTTCAGTCATGTTAACTGATGCATAAAGCATTCATTGCTACACTCTACTTAGTTAGTATGAACAGTAGTGGGTCGACCCACCCTTGCTGATGCGTCGACCCATCAGAACATTGACTATCTGGGTATCAAAGTCTGTACATCAGCTTGATCGAGTAAGTCTATACAGCATGCCTTAGTGTTCATATCATTAAGTCTGTACATTGGCATCTCTTCTTCAAGTCTGTACACCGGGCATCTTCTAATTGAAGTCTGTACAACCAATGCACTTAACTGAAGTCTATACACTGGTTTGTCTAACTTCAACTATATACATCCGATTACGGTTGCAGTGTTCACCAAGTCTATACATCGCTTGCAGCTTCAATGTCCATACAACCTTAGCAAGTCTGTACATTGACACCTTACCTTCATTCAGAACCTCAAGTCTATACACTCGTTTCTAAGGTAAAGTCTATACAATCGTCTTCATAGGTTTCAAGTCTGTACAGCACGCCTTGCTATTCACAGCCTTTAAAGTCTGTACATTGGCTTCATATGCTCCTAAGTCTATACATCGGTCCTCAAGCGTTACAAGTCTGTACATTGGTTCAGACTCTTCAAAGTCTGTACATTGCCTTTGTGCTTCAAAGCCTGTCGATTGAAGAGTCTACACATTGGTTGTTCACACGTTCCTGCAGTCTGAAGTCTCTACATTACTTTCACCTATTTTTCATCTAAGTATCATAAAGTCTGTACGTTGCTTTAGCCTTTACCTTCACAGCAAAGTCTACACAATGTAATGCATAAACTTAGAACTGATGACTTCGTTTCATCTGTCTGACAGGGACTGAAGAGGCTAATGAACCCCTTAAAGCAAGAGGGCTGAAGCCATCCAATTTCTGCTGCTGGAACACACCAATGCGTCAACGCCTTGATCAAGTGGCGTGAACGCAGTAGTTCAAACAATCAAGAAAGAAGCTTGTGGATTACTCTGGTGCGTCAACGCATTGATCAAGTAGCGTGGACGCAACAGTTCAAGTATCCCTTATTGCAGCCTCTGGAGTACATTGGCAGCATCGACGCTGCATCTCCATGCGTCAACGCTGCATCTCCATGCGTCAACGCAGCACGTCTATCTACTGAAGACCTGCTCACTGGAACGCATCAATGCGTCAACGCCACGGGTTGGAAGCGTCGACGCAACAGTTAAAAAGGGTTGAAGATCTCTGAAGGGTGCGTCAACTCCTTGGAGCAAGTGGGTTGACGCCATCTAACTCCAGTTGTTGAGCGTACTGATGAATGGGCACGTGACCCGAAGCTGGCACCTGACACGTGATCCGAGGTGGGTGCTGAGCACGTGATCCGAGGAGGAATCTTATGGACGGAAGGCGTGGGAAGCTCACGCCCTAGTTGCTGCTACTGCTTATAAAAGGAAGCCTTCATCCAACAGATGAAGACTGATCGAAGCTGAGAGAAAAAGGGAAAAAGTCTATACAGTGAGAAACAAGCAGCAGAGAGTCTTCGATCCATAGAAAGAGGAAGAAAAAGAGAAGAAGAAGAAAAAGAGAAGAAGAAGAAATAGAAGAAGAGTGAGCCAGCAGAAGAAAAAGGGTTGCAGAGAAAAAGGAGAGAATAGCGTGAGAGAAAAGGAGAGTAGAGGAGAAAGAAAGAGAGATAGAGAGAGAGAGAGAGTTCGTGGAGAAGAAGGAAGAAGCTATTGAAGATCTGTCCTCTGGCGTCTGGATTAAATCCAAGCCAGATCTGCTCCTTTGAGAGCTACATTCGTGTTCTTCATTTACAGCCTTCCGATCGCTGTGTATTTTCCGTTTCTTATTTTTTCCTTTTCATCTGGTTATCTTTGTTATTCCGATCCTCTGGTCTGAGGTCGGGTTCCTCCTGGTGGGTCAGGAGAAGGGAGATCTGATCTCCGGTTGCAAGTAGCTGGGAGCTACTTGTGGGTTCCCTCCGGTTTGGAGGAAGGGAGACTTGTCTCCGGTTCTGGGCTTGTGGGTTGCAAGTCCAGGGGTCCCTCCGGTTGGAGGAAGAGAGGTCTTCGACCTCTGGTTTGCTGGTGACTGGAAGTCACTGGTTGGTTCCTTCCTGGTCTGGAGGAAGAGAGACTTCGGTCTCTGGTTTCCAAGTGGCTGGGAGTCACTTGGGGTGTCCCTCCGGTTGGGAGGAAGAGGGGAGGTTGTTCCCCTGGTCAAACTGTGTGGCAGCAACTGTTCGCAGACTGAGTCTGCTTGGTTCTAGCGTTGGCTAGTGAAGCCTCACTCTGGTTGGGAGTAAGGGGTGGATGTAGGTCTGGAGGACCGAACCACCTAAAAATCTATTGAGCAATGGTTTGCTTTGTGTGCTTGCTTCTGCTAGATGCTTGGATAGTCGCGCTCCATGTGTTTGCTCATAAGTTTAATTGAATTTGTTTCATTCTGTGATTGCGTCTAGCATCTGAGTTTTTATTTGGGCATTATTTGTAGAAGGATACATTCACCCCCCTCTGTATCCGGGCCTAGCACCCTAACAATTGGTATCAGAGCGGTGTCTGCATACAAGGTCCAGCGACCTACAGATTCGATCT
Source organism: Amorphophallus konjac (assembly GCA_022559845.1). NCBI lineage: Eukaryota > Viridiplantae > Streptophyta > Magnoliopsida > Alismatales > Araceae > Amorphophallus > Amorphophallus konjac. Next base: position 267,671,613 of record CM040123.1, on the reverse strand, counting down.
CTGGTTTTCGGTGCTAATTTGTTTTTAGTGCATCAATATTCCTGTTGCATTAATCTGTTGTGCTCTCATGGCTCATCCTCCACTATTCAGTGGTTCAAATATTAAATTCTGGCTATATCGTATGCACAAGCATGTTAACTCTATTAATCCACAATTGTGGAAGGTTATCTCTCACAGTCCACATGAACTTCCTAAGGATAAGTCCAAGTGGACTCATGTTCACAAGTTGAAAAATGATGATAATGTGAGAGCTCTAAATTTAATGAAGGCTGCAATCGGTTCTGATGATTTTTCCTCTATCTCAGGTTGTAGCTCGGCAAATGAAATATTGGATGAATTGCTTCGCATCCACAATGGAAAGGAAGAAGAATGTCTCATGGCAAGAAGGAGTGATCAATCAGATGAGTCCTCATCCCAGGTAAACTCTGAGACCGAGGATATGAGTCATGATGATTTAGTTGCCATGCATGAGCATCTACTGGAAAAATATGAAAGAGTTAAATCAGAAAAGAGAAAAATTCTAAAGTCAGAAGTCTGAAAGCTGAAAATGAAAACTTGAAATCTGACATGATTAAAGAAAAAGATGAGTTAAACAGGTTGAAATCTAAAAATGAGAATATTAGAAACAAACTCATCGGTGAAAATAATTCTTACAAAACATGTGCTATTCTCGAAGACATGATTAATGATTTTGATTCTGATGACAGTTTTCAAAAAGAACAAATCAAATCTTTAAAAGAAGAAAATGTCTACTTGAAAGATCAAAATAAAAAGCTAATGGTTCTTAATATTGTCTTCTCTGAAAGATGGTTGTCAATTGAAAAAGGAAAACTGTTGTGAAGGAAAATGAGAACAACATTGAAATAATGGTTCAACAAGAAAATGAAACTCTGAAGAACCTGAATGATGCTTTGCAACAACAGCTGATTGTTTGTGAATCTGAGCTATCCAATTATGAAGTGAGTATTGCTTCATTGAATTCTGAGATTGAAGATCTAAAAAATTCTTTGTCAAAATTCGTTAAAGGAAAAGACAATTTGAATAAGCTGCTTGGTTCTAAAGTAAATTTTCAGAAAGAAGGACTTGGGTATGTGCATGTTAATAAGAAAGTGAATGAAAAGAAGAAGTCAACTGTATTCGTGAAAAGCTCTGAACAAGCTAATCAATCTAGTTCTTCTATTTTTCAATTCACTACTAAGAAGGCTGAAAATTCAGATAAGAAACAGAAAAAGATTCAAAAATAAAATAAAAATGATGATTTGGATAAGTCCAAATATATCTCTGATTTACATGTGCATGTTGCTCACTGCTCACACACACATTCACACTCTCATGAGAATATCAATCCTGTCAAACAAGTGAATGTGAATAAAAAGGCTATAACATGTCACTATTGTGGGAAAGTTGGCCATATTATGCATAACTGTGTAGCATTGATAAATGATGAAAGAAATGTTGTTAGAAAGTATCCTAGAAATCGTCTTAGGAAACATTCTACTGATCAGGAAAAGAAAATTCAATGCTATTGCTGTGGGAAATTTGGTCACATTGCTGTCTTCTGCTGGCATGCTCAGGGAAAGAAAACTAACTCTGGATTTGTTAATTTCCCTGTTAATAAAAATATTGTTGATAGAAAGAAGTTTGGTTCTAGAAGTAAACACACTGTATGTTTTGAATGTGGAAAGCCAGGCCACAGAGCTGTTAACTGTTGGCTGGCTGGTTATGAAAAGAAAAATTTTCATGTCAATAACAGAATTAATCATGTTCACTCACACCATGTTCACGCCAATGCTGATGTATACAAGGAGAACATGAAATCTGTTATTTCTTGTTATCATTGTGGTCAGGTAGGGCATTCCATGTATAATTGTCATATCATATGTTGTGATGATAAACATGCGAAAAATCTGTTGAGAAAACCTGCTAGGAGTGTCACTGTTAATTCAGGACCCAAGACTTCTTGGGTGCCTATTTGTGCAAGATAGTTTGCTAACCTGCAGGTGTGCCTTGGAAGCTGAATAATAAACTGGGGTAAATAAACCAAGGCACTCAAAGAAAAATCCCTTCTGAAATTTTCAGATAATTTCTCTGCATTTCTCATTTTGAAATTCATTACATATCTGATTTGATGTATTCTTGCATATCTGCCATTTGTAGTTGTTTGGTAATTGTTGAAATGCATAAACTCTGAAAATAAATTACATTCTGAAAAATCTAAACTGCATATGTATGTGGCTTGAAATTTATCTGATGCATAGTTCATTGAAAATCTGTCTATTGCATTCTGAAAAATCTGATAAGCTGAAATTTGATCCATGCATGCTGCCCATGTAGAATTATCATGATTGACCTCATTGGTATATAAATGGTAAGGTATTAAAAGGCAGGGAAGTCTATCTGGAGGTTCTTACTATGTGTGAGGTGGTCTTTTAGACCAAGTGCTCCGCCTAGTACCATGGGTCACTTTGCTGATAGGACAGTCTGATTGTGCACAAGTCACAATATCATTTGGAATCATATGTTCAGTTTTCAGTGTAAACATTGCATGTTTTCAGGGGGAGTTAGTTGCATATCCTTGCATAGCATTCAATGTTGAGTCTTTGCATGTCCTTGCATACATCTAGTGCATTGCATTTCCTTATATTTGAAAATGCCAAAAAGAGAGTTTGAATGCATATTGTGAGGGGGAGTCAATGCATTGCATATAGGTTGTCAAATGCATACATTTGTCAGAATTCATTGCATATCCTTTCTTATTGATTTTATTGACAAACCTTGATCATATTCTGAAAACTTTGAGCTTCACAATCCCTCTTAACAATTGGTATTTCTCCTATCAATTGGTATCATTTGGGTTCAAAATTCTATCAGTCCTTCATGAAGATTTCAATGGGCTATCTCGATCATAAATCTGAAAAATTTTGAACTAGAAATCTTCTATTATACGTTTTTATGAATATCTGAAATAACTCAGGTGGTTTAAGTTTAATGTACTCAAGGGTTGACTTTAAAATCTCTTAAAAATATCTGAAGCATGTTTAATAAACCTTAACCATTTGTTTCATGTTGTGTCTTGTGAAAACTTCTGAAATCTGCACTTTTGAATACATGACTTCAACTGATTAAGTACATGAACTTATTATTGACTTGAAGCAAATGAATTTTTCGAAAAGTCTAAAGGGTAATATCTGTCAGAGCAATGACCTTGGTCACTGAGAAACACATGTCCAAAAGACTGTATCATGAGGTACCATAGTTAACTCTGATTAAGAATTCATTGAAATTCAGGCAGAGCAATGGCATGCACACTGAGAAATACAACTCACTCATCAAGAAATGATTTGGAGTGTGTAATGATGTGTAAATGCTATCTCTGTTCATATATAGCATGACAGTTAGTCACACTAAGTGCTTAGGAATATTGGCCTCTGATCAAGGTATATCCTCTAGTTACAAGGTGTGCACTGAACTAGACAGCTCGTAAAATTTGTAGCATGAAAAATTGTTGAACATATCTCAATATCTGAATATTGATGCTAAAATCAAATTGCTACAACCCTAGACAAAATAATATGACTTCATAATTGCTTAATCTCAATACTAGTGCATGTAATTCTGAAGGAAGTCAATAAATTTGATTGTGTAAGACAAAGGGAGGATAATCAAGATAAATATGAGGGCTTGGTTCATTTTTATTAAAACATGGTTTTAGATATCAATACAGAATTTTACTGATAAACTCTGCATACATCGTGTTTAAACCATGCTGTTCAATAAAGCTCATTCATAAGCCCTTATAATGGAAGACTTTGAAAACTTATGTTTTAGATTTATGAGATTGATATCTCTTTGAAAATCTGGATGAATTTCTTGTGTTTGGAGCATCCTTGAAAAATCTTTTAATTGAAACTCTTCTGCTCATGTCCTTGGCTCATTGACCTGAACTTCTCCTTGTTTGCTCATGTGGTCTCCTTCTCATGTATCTCATAAGATTCCACTTATTGAGGGGGAGCTTCCACGTCATATGCATCATGCTACATAGAAACTCTTAAAATGGAAGATCTTGCATTCTGGTATCGGCATCTGCATTCACCCCTTCCTATGGTTCATCCTGACTATACCAAAGGGGGAGATTGTTTGCCAAATGGGGAGAATTATGTTCTTGCAAGGGGGAGAAATTGACTCAATTTTTATACATGCTTTAATTTCTCAAACTATTTTCTTTTTGATGAAGTCAAAGGGGGAGAATAATTTGAGTCATCAGAATGCCTCACATCATCAAAATGACTCAATGTGTTGAAAGTGTTGCCATCATCAAAAAGGGGGAGATTGTTGTGCCCCTGTGGTTTTGATGATGGTTTTGATGATTGATTTTTGATGTAAGTTAATCACGGTGAGTCATCTTGCTGTGTGAGTCATCATGATGTTATTCAGTTATTTTCTGATCATAACTCAGTCTATCAAATGTTCAGTCATCTTGCTGCTCAGTTTAGTTTAACATGTTTGATGTTCAGTCATGTTAACTGATGCATAAAGCATTCATTGCTACACTCTGCTTAGTTAGTATAAACAGTAGTGGGTCGACCCACCCTTGCTGATGCGTCGACCCATCAGAACACTGACTGTCTGGGTATCAAAGTCTGTACATCAGCTTGATCGAGTAAGTCTGTACAGCATGCCTTAGTGTTCATATCATTAAGTCTGTACATTGGCATCTCTTCTTCAAGTCTGTACACCGGGCATCTTCTAATTGAAGTCTGTACAACCAATGCACTTGACTGAAGTCTATACACTGGTTTGTCTAACTTCAACTCTATACATCCGATTACGGTTGCAGTGTTCACCAAGTCTATACATCGCTTGCAGCTTCAATGTCCATACAACCATAGCAAGTCTGTACATTGACACCTTACCTTCATTCAGAACCTCAAGTCTATACACTCGTTTCTAAGGCAAAGTCTATACAATCGTCTTCATAGGTTTCAAGTCTGTACAGCACGCCTTGCTATTCATAGCCTTTAAAGTCTATACATTGGCTTCATATGCTCCTAAGTCTATACATCGGTCCTCAAGCGTTACAAGTCTGTACATTGGTTCAGACTCTTCAAAGTCTGTACATTGCCTTTGTGCTTCAAAGCCTGTCGATTGAAGAGTCTACACATTGGTTGTTCACACGTTCCTGCAGTCTGAAGTCTCTACATTGCTTTCGCCTGTTTTTCATCTAAGTATCATAAAGTCTGTACGTTGCTTTAGCCTTTACCTTCACAGCAAAGTCTACACAATGCAATGCATAAACTTAGAACTGATGACTTCGTTTCATCTGTCTGACAGGGACTGAAGAGGCTAATGAACCCCTTAAAGCAAGAGGGCTGAAGCCATCCAATTTCTGCTGCTGGAACACACCAATGCGTCAACGCCTTGATCAAGTGGCGTGAACGCAGTAGTTCAAACAATCAAGAAAGAAGCTTGTGGATTACTCTGGTGCGTCAACGCATTGATCAAGTAGCGTGGACGCAGCAGTTCAAGTATCCCTTATTGCAGCCTCTGGAGTACATTGGCAGCATCGACGCTGCAGCTCCATGCTTCAACGTAGCATGCTGAGAGCGTCAACGCAGCACGTCTATCTGCTGAAGACCTGCTCACTGGAACGCATCAATGCGTCAACGCCACGGGTTGTAAGCGTCGACGCAGCAGTTAAAAAGGGTTGAAGATCTCTGAAGGGTGCGTCAACTCCTTGGAGCAAGTGGGTTGACGCCATCTAACTCCAGTTGCTGAGCGTACTGATGAATGGGCACGTGACCCGAAGCTGGCACCTGACACGTGATCCGAGGTGGGTGCTGAGCACGTGATCCGAGGATGAATCTTCTGGACGGAAGGCGTGGGAAGCTCACGCCCTAGCTGCTGCTGCTGCTTATAAAAGGAAGCCTTCATCCAACAGATGAAGACTGATCGAAGCTGAGAGAAAAAGGGAAAAAGTCTATACAATGAGAAACAAGCAGCAGAGAGTCTTCGATCCACAGAAAGAGGAAGAAGAAGAGAAGAAGAAGAAAAAGAGAAGAAGAAGAAATAGAAGAAGAGTGAGCCGGCAGAAGAAAAAGGGTTGCAGAGAAAAAGGAGAGAATAGCGTGAGAGAAAAGGAGAGCAGAGGAGAAAGAAAAAGAGATAGAGAGAGAGAGAGTTCGTGGAGAAGAAGGAAGAAGCTATTGAAGATCTGTCCTTTGGCGTCTGGATTAAATCCAAGCCAGATCTGCTCCTTTGAGAGCTACATTCTTGTTCTTCATTTACAGCCTTCCGATCGCTGTGTATTTTCTGTTTCTTATTTTTTCCTTTTCATCTGATTATCTTTGTTCTTCCGATCCTCTGGTCTGAGGTCGGGTTCCTCCTGGTGGGTCAGGAGAAGGGAGATCTGATCTCCGGTTGCAAGTAGCTGGGAGCTACTTGTGGGTTCCCTCCGGTTTGGAGGAAGGGAGACTTGTCTCCGGTTCTGGGCTTGTGGGTTGCAAGTCCAGGGGTCCCCCCGGTTGGAGGAAGAGAGGTCTTCGACCTCTGGTTTGCTGGTGACTGGAAGTCACTGGTTGGTTCCCTCCTGGTCTGGAGGAAGAGAGACTTCGGTCTCTGATTTCCAAGTGACTGGGAGTCACTTGGGGTGTCCATCCGGTTGGGAGGAAGAGGGGAGGCTGTTCCCCTGGTCAAGCAGTGTGGCAGCAACTGTTCGCAGACTGAGTCTGCTTGGTTCTAGCGTTGGCTAGTGAAGCCTCACTCCGGTTGGGAGTGAGGGGTGGATGTAGGTCTGGAGGACTGAACCACCTAAAAATCTATTGAGCAATGGTTTGCTTTGTGTGCTTGCTTCCGCTAGATGCTTGGATAGGCGCGCTCCATGTGTTTGCTCATAAGTTTAATTGAATTTGTTTCATTCTGTGATTGCGTCTAGCATCTGAGTTTTTATTTGGGCATTATTCGTAGAATGATACATTCACCCCCCTCTGTATCCGGGCCTAGCACCCTAACATGGAGGCTCTGTCTCTCTTTTCTTCTTCTGCTCAGGGATTCTTCTCTTCAACTTTTTCTCTAGTTCGATCCATCTAATCGCAGAAGACACCTTTTATATGGCATTCGACCTGACTTTCAGGCCTTCACACGAGTGGGTCTCGTTCCCTCCTTTTCCAGAGCATCCTCCGATCACGTGCCAGGCATCATCCTCGGTTCACGTGCCCAATCATTAACCTGAATCATCTGCAGGCAGAAACAAGGAAATATGATTAGTTAGTTTAGTCATATATCAACGAATGTATATACTTTAGAACAGCAAATGAGCAAGTATGTACACTGAGAGAGTGTATAGAGTTGAAGTTCTTCATGCGAGCTCAGTGTATGGACTTGCAGTAAAGTGCATTAACATAACAAGGGGGAATGTGAGACTTCTGTGAAGTGTATAAAGGAATAGAGTGTATCGACTTGGAGACATCAATTAGGCAAGTGTGTCAAATGTGAGAGTGTATACACTTGAAAATAGCATATAGCCAAGTATGAACAACGTGAGAGGGTATATACTTGAAATCTGATGCATTAACATGGCAGAGGGGGATGTGTAGGCTTCTGGTAATGCGTGAAGGAATCGAGTGTATAGACTTGCAAATAAGGGACTGTACAGACTTGATTAATGAGTGCATGTGAAAGGCAGTGTACAGACTTGAGATGAACGAAGCATGAACGAGCCTATCTAATGTATAGACTTGAAACATTTGAACACATGGATAATGTATACACTTGGCCTTTGAGGAATGGTGTATTGACTCTGAACGTGAAGGCAGGCTGTATATACTTGGAGAATATTGAAGCACTGTATAGACTTGGTAAACCTGAACCAATGTACATACTTGTACACTGGTCGAGCAATGAAAGCGTTGGCTGTACAGACTAGCATGAACGATGTATACACTTTGCCAATGTGTAGACTTAGGGTGTAGCTAAAACAGCGAACGTAGGAATAGGTTGGAACGTATAGACTTACGTTCGATCAGTAATGTACAGACTTCAACTAGGGAAGCTACAGTGCTATGTCTAGACTTAATGATGCAAGCCTTGTATAGACATTGGAACGCTTGAAGCGATGTACAGACTTGGTGAGCGCCAAGCAATGTACAGACTTTGATGAACGCCGCTCGCTGTACAGACTTCGAATCAAGGCATGAATAGTGAATCAATGTCTAAACTTGGATGCCCAAGCCAATGTATAGACTTGTGCAATGCAGCCAGTGTATGGACTTTGGAGAGGGGGATTTCCGCAGCCCACCACAAAGGCAGCCCAACAAGACCCACAAGGTCCAACCGGGCGAGCCCACCCGAGTGATAGCCCACAGGGCCCACTTAGGGAGAAAAGCCCAATAAATAAGACTCGAGGAACTAACTCTCCCCGGCGGCCTTCTAGGCTCGGAGGGCCCGAGACAACGGTCAGGTCCCGAGGAAGGTCCGGCCTAAAGCCCTCTCCCCGTCCGAGAGAGATAGGCTCCAGCCGACCTATCCGACCCCACCCTCGCCGGGCCATGCCTATCGCTCGGACATGAGCTATCATCCCCGAGGCTCGGTAAGACCGGTTGATTATCTGCAGGTGCAGCCGTTCAGAGTCCTCCGCCAGCGGGAGAGTCAGGGGAGCCGCCGGACTCCAAGGGGATAACGTTCCCACGATCAGGCCATGAAAGCCCCCGTTAAAGACGTAACTCCCGCCGGGAACCCCTCAGCTTACAGGACTCCTGAAGGCGGTGCACTATTTAAGCAAGGGATCCCCTCCGGAAGATGGTAAGATGAACTAAGCATTCACACACCCTAAGCTCCTGAGCACGATTCGCTTCACCCTTTGGTGGAGAGGATTCTCGCGCATCAGCTCTCTCGTCCCCCCATTATTGCTTCCACCATAGCTCTACTGACTTAGGCATCGGAGGGTTTTGCCCTAGGGAGATCCCCTGGGCCCTCTGATACGTTTCCCTCTCTTGCAGATTCATCTTCTAGTGATCCATAGCCCGCTCAGGATCCTGCGCGAGATCTCGCCTCTTCATCTGGCGCCGTCTGTGGGAAACGCACGCAAAGTCGAGATGGTGAGAAGAAGCTCAGGGAGGAGATCCGCCGGTGGGGCAGGTAAGGCTGTGGCGGCGGCGGGAGGCGCCCCCTCTAGGGTCTCGCAGAGCCCTCCCTCCAACGCCAGCATCCCCACCAACAGGCCACCCCCCCCGGCAGAGACAGGGGCACCCCTCGACGGCGGCGCCAACGCCTTCCAGGCCCTCAACGAAAAGATGGACGTCCTCGTGGAGCTCATGAGGGCCCAGGCGGCCAGGGACGCAAGGTCCCGCGCCCCGTCAGGAAGTCCCCCTCGAAGGAGTGCGACGCAGCACACCGCCGGAGGCCGCTTCACCCTCCGCGGCCAACAGCTCCTCCGCAACGACGTCGGAGGACCCTCGCAAGCTCCGCCTGCGGAGCAAGAGGCCTCCTCCACGCCGAGGAGAGGGAAGCAGGGGGCGAGGCTTCCGCGCCCGGGCACTAGTGCCCCGGGAGATCGCCAAGACGCCCCCCCCAGCCCCACGGTGCGACTGCAGCCAGAGCTGTCCCTCCGGCTGCGAGATTTCGAGAGACGGTTCGCAGAGCAAGAGCGCGCCTTCCGCGCCCTGCAGAAGACCTCTCTCCCGGAGGACGAGGAGAAATCCCCTTTCTCCGAGTACATCTTGAAGGCAGAGGTCTCTCCCAGAGCCTCCATTCCAACCTTCAAACTCTACGACGGCCAGGGCGACCCAGCTGACCACTACGATAGCTTCGACGCCCTGGTGACTCTTCATGGAACGTCGGATCCCATCAAATGCTGAGCCTTCGCGGCCACCCTGGTCCAAGGTGCTCAGGCATGGTTCCGGGCCCTCGCCCCTGGGTCCATTCGAGACTTCAGGCAATTCGGGTGAATTTTTAAGGAGACTTTCGCCGGTAGCGCCCCCCCAAGGTCAGTAGCGGGGCTTCTGGCCCTCAAACAGGCGCAAGGGGAGAGGCTCCGGACTTACGTCCACCGATTTAAATCGGAAGCCCTCAGGATCCCCCGCCTGGATGTGGCCTCAGCCACAACCGCACTGACCGGGGGCACCCGGGACGAGAATCTCCGCCGCGAGCTTGTCCTCCACCCTCCCTCGACCCTTGCCGAGCTAGTGACTCTGGCACTGTGCCACGCCGAGTGCGAAGAAGTACTCAGCGCCTGCCGAGACGCAACCGGCTCGGGTCGGGAGGGGGACAAAAAGCGGACCCCCGAGCCAAATCCTGGCTCGAGTAAGAAGCGCGATCGGGAAGGAGAGCGCAAAAGAAAGTACGAGCGGTACACCCCCTTGACCGCGCCAGTCTACGAGATCTATGAAGACATCAAAGACTCGGGACTTCTCCGCCAGCCCGAGCCAATGAGGTCGAAGAACCGCAAGCGGGACAGGCATTGCCTATTCCACGGCGACCACGGGCACCACACCGGAGATTGCCATCAGCTCCAGGACGAGATCGAGCGCCTCATCCGTCTGGGGCACCTAGCCCGGTTCACGACCGGGCACAAAGAAGACCGAGACGCCGCAGAGGAGATCGACAACGTCCCCCGAGGGGTCCATATCAACGTCATCTCCGGAGGAGCGACATCGGGCGGCGACACCAGCCGAGGGAGGAAACGTCATGCCGAGCGAGCCAGCCGAGCCTTAGAGCCCCCCAGAGGCCCGCCGATGGAGCCCCAGGTCATAGTCTTCTCCGACCAAGACCTGGAAGGGCTGAGCACCCCGCATGACGATGCCCTCGTTATCTCGGCCACGATAAATCACTGTAATGTAGACAGGATTTTGGTTGATAATGGGAGCGCCCCCGATGTATTATCTTATGACTGTTTTCTCAAGATGGGGGAAGACCCATCCAAACTCCGCCCGATCCGAATGCCCCTTTGCGGGTTTAATGGCCTGGCCACCTACCCCGAGGGAGCCCTAAGCCTGCCGGTCACTATCGGCACCCCACCCAAAACCATTACGGTCATAGTGGACTTCATAGTGATTAAAGGTATGATAGCGTACAATGCCATTTTCGGCCGAAAAATTCTCAGCCGAATAAAGGCCGTACCATCTACCTATCACCAAAAAATGAAGTTTCCCACCAAAAACGGGTTGGGGGAAGTCCAAGGTAACCAGGCCACGGCTAGAAGGTACTACAATATCTCGGTGGAAGCCTCAAGGCCGGATGGGAAGGATAAGGGCCTCAGGGGAGTCGAAGGAAGAGCCGTGACCACCGAGCCCTGTGGCGAGTTATTAACGGTATTCCTGAACGACGACCCGGCCCTAGGAGTAAGGATCGGCGCCGACCTACCACCAGAGGAACAGCAGCAGTACAAGGAGTTTCTTTCTGAGTATGTTCGGGTCTTTGCTTGGTCCGATGATCAACTCCCTGGTATACCAGAGGAGACTGTGACGCACAAGCTCAACCTCGACACCACCGTGAGACCCGTACAGCAGCGGAGAAGGAAGCATGCGCCCGAGAAACAGGCGATCGTCAAGGCGCAGGTCACCAAGGGACAAGAAACTGGTCTTTTCAGACCGGTCCTGTACCCAATGTGGCTAGCCAACGTCGTCCTGGTGCCGAAGACTACAGGCAAGTGGCGAACGTGCGTAGACTTCACCGATCTGAACAAGGCCACCCCCAAGGACTGCTATCCGCTACCGAGCATCGACCAATTGGTTGACTCAACCTCGGGCAACGAGATACTCAATTTCCTGGATGCCTATTCGGGTTATCATCAGATCTGACAGAGCCCTAAAGATGTCGAGAAGACCGCCTTCATCACCGACTACGGCGTGTACTGCTACACCCGGATGCCCTTCGGATTGAAGAATGCTGGAGCCACATACCAGCGACTGGTCAACCATATGTTCGAGGGACAGTTAGGTCGGAACGTCGAGGCCTACATCGATGACATGCTCGTCAAGACCCCGAGGGCCCAAGACCACTTCACCGACCTTGCCGAGACTTTCGGCACCCTCCTGAAGTACAGCATGAAGCTCAACCCCGCCAAGTGCACCTTTGGAGTAAGATCCGGGAAGTTCCTGGGTTTCTTGGTCACTCAGCGAGGGATCGAAGCCAACCCCGACAAGGTCCAGGCCATCCTGGACATGCGCCCGCCCACGTGCATTAAAGACGTCCAGCGTCTGACGGGGCGTGTCGCTGCCCTCAGTCGTTTCCTGTCCCGTGCGGCCGAACGATGCTTGCCCTTCTTCAAGCTGATGAGGGGGCCCAAGATAGCATCTGCTACGTTCGCATGGGATGGGGAATGCCAAACAGCGTTCGCCGAGCTCAAAGAGTTCCTGGCTTCACCCCCGGTGCTTTCCAAGCCCGTCCCGGGCGAGGTCTTGTTGCTCTATCTCTCGGCGACGCCATCAACGGTCAGCTCAGTCCTAGTCAGAAATGACTCGGGAGTCGAGAGGCCGGTCTACTACACCAGCAAGGTGCTCGGCGAGGCCGAGCGGAGGTACCCCGCAACCGAGAAACTCGTGCTAGCGTTGGTTACCTCCGCAAAGCGCCTCCGACCCTACTTCCAGGGGCATCCCATCACCGTGCTAACCGGCGAGCCACTGAAGAAGATTCTGGCCCATCCCGAAGCCTCGGGGCGACTCGTCAAATGGGCCATCATGCTCGGGGCCTACGACATCTCGTATCGGCCGCGATCAGCTATCAAAGGACAAGCACTCGCCGACTTCATCGCCGAGAGCACCGTTCCGGTCGAGGATAGGCCTCCGACAACAACCGGGCCAACCTGGGAGCTGTTCGTCGATGGATCGTCCAACTCGGTCGGTAGCGGCGCAGGGATCCTCTTAAGGTCCCCCGAAGGAATAGAGTTGCACTACGCCCTAAAGTTCAACTTTCTGGCGTCCAACAATGCTTCCGAGTACGAGGCCCTTATCTCGGGAGCCCGCATGGCCCGACGGTTGGGGACCGAGCGAGTCAGGATCCACACCGACTCCCAGCTAGTTGCAAGCCAGGTCAATGGCGAGTACGAAGCTCGAGAGGTACCTATGATCAAATACCTCCAGTTGGTCCGGAGCCTGGCCCAGCAGTTCGAGGAGTTTGAGGTAGTCCGAATAGCTCGGGAGCAAAACTCTCGGGCGGACGCCCTGTCCCGACTGGCCTCCTCCCTAGACCCGGAAGGTACACGATCGGTCCTCCTAGAAGAGCTAGAGCGCCCGAGCATAGACTCGGAGCTCCTCGCCATTGACTCAGCCACTCCCGGCGACTGGCGCTCCCCCTACCTGTCCTGGCTACGGGACTCCCGGGAGCCCTCCGACCCTCGGGAAGCCCGCCGAATGAAGTACCAAGCCCGGCGCTTCGTCATCCTCGACAACGCTCTCTACCGAAGATCGTTCTCCGGGCCCCTTCTGAAGTGTCTCGGTCCCGACGAAGCAAGCCAAGCTGTTGAAGAGATTCATCAAGGCCTGTGCGGAGCGCATTCAGGAGGTCGGTCGCTGGCCAGAATCTTGCTAAGACAGGGGTACTGGTGGCCGACCCTGCAGTGCGACTGCACGGCCTACGCACAACATTGCGACCGTTGCCAGCGGTTCGACCATTTGGTCCATCAGCCGGCCACGGAACTTATCACCCTTACCGAGCCCTACCCTTTCGCTCGGTGGGGGATCGACATCCTTGGGCCATTCCCAACGGCTCAATCCCAGAAGAAGTTCATCATCGTCACCATCGACTACTTCACCAAGTGGATCGAGGCTGAAGCAACAGCTAGGATCACCGAGACAGTCGTCTGGGGTTTCGTATGGAAATTGATCATCTGTCGCTTTGGCATCCCCCGAGTGATAGTGAGCGATAACGGGCGGCAATTCGACTCTCGGTACTTCCGAGACAGATGCGCCGACCTAAATATCCGCAACCACTTCACTTCGGTCGCCCACCCTCAGGCCAACGGGCTGGTTGAAAATGCCAACAAGACCATCTTGAAGGGCATAAAAACCAGACTCGGCAAGGCTAAGGGTAGCTGGCTCGAGGAACTGCCTAGCGTACTATGGTCGCACCGAACGACCCCCAGAACGACAACCGGTGAGACCCCTTTTCAGCTGGTATATGGCACCGAAGCCGTCGTTCCGTTAGAGATCGCCAATCCGTCTCTCTGAGTGATCAGCTTTTCGCCCGAGGCAAACGAGCAGAAGTTGCCCGAGAACCTCGACCTGGCAGACGAACTCCGAGAGATCGCGAATGTCTGAGCTACGGAATACCAGCGCCGCCTCACTCGGTACTACAACACCAAGGTTCGAGGCAGACAATTCCAACCAGGGGACTTCGTCTTCAGGAAGACCGAAGCCTCTCGACCACTGGAGGCGGCGGGCAAGCTATCCCCCAATTGGGAAGGCCCCTA